>JAPMOQ010036171.1:32863-69142 GCA_026543055.1 Argiope trifasciata
TGTGTGTGTGTGTGTGTGTGTGTGTGTGTGTGTGTGTGTGTGTGTGTTAGACCATATGATCTAGAGCTTTACCCACCAAACCATATGATCTAGAGCTTTACCCACCAAACCATATGATCTAGAGCTTTACCCACCAAACCATATGATCTAGAGCTACCGCATTTGGTATGTGCATATTTACGTTGAAGGATGAAAAAGTATACTAAGACGGATTTTTTTAAATTTTAATTAATTACGCTAACATTTGCAATTTTTCTGCAGTCATTTCCGAAAATATTACAGCACAAAACTGTTTCTATTTTTAATGACTTTAAAAAAAATTTTATAACCATATTTTCTAGCAATTAATTTCTCCCAAAATGAAAGTAGAATTTAACCGGCAATAGCACGTTAAGAGTGTACCAGTGGTTACTTTAACAAAAACTCAAAATTAAATTAACTCCTTTTGCAAATTAAGCTGCGGAAAGTGTGATATTCAGCACGAGTTTAAAAAGAAGCGTAATATTGTGGAACAAATATAAAATGTGATATTTTCCACACAATTCCATTACAGTCGATTGCGATTCAGGAAGATATATAGTGCAATGAACAAATAATAGTAAAGCTTCTATAATAATATGAGTTACGCGACTAGCGAAGTTTAAAAATATTTGGCTGAGAAGTTATAAAGAGAGCAAGACACATAAGTATTTAATTGAAAATTTTAGAACGTATTACTCCTGGCGAATCAGCTTGTCACCAAAGGCGGCAAGTACTTATAATGAAGCTCAATATGAGTGGGTGGGTGTTGACGTTCTACTGGTCAGACCATTGGACTTACAGCTACCAAATTTGGCACTTGTATACTTTCGGGGTCGAAAATATGCACCTCGGAGCCATTTTTTAGAATTTTTTTGAATTAATTAAATATTAAGAGAAATTTTGACGTTTTTCTGCTATAACTTTCGAAAATATAATTGCATAAATATGATTTTTACTTTATGTCAAAGATTTTTTTAAAAATATTTTGAAAGAAATATTTTAATCATATTTTTCAACAATATATTTCAGATAAAATAATAAAATTTTACAACAAGCGAAAAGATAAACTAGCAATGGGAAATATTAAAATATTAGCCGGCTTTGGCGACCAGCTGGTTCGCCATGAGTAATGCGTTCTAAAATTTTCAATTAAATCACATATTCATTAGCCAAAATTTAAGAAATAGTTAAAGTTAAAAGATTCAGTTATTAGTAGTTAAAGAGTCGGTAACTTTATTCGAAAAAACTTTTTGCGTTTAATGCTCTAACAATTTATCGATTATGCTTCCAAAATATTAAAAATGTTTTTTTCGGTGATGTTGCCAAAATGTTAAATATGTTTTTTAAAGAAAGCGAAAAAGAGGAAAAATTATTGAATTAATGATACTGATATTACAAACGATTATAGAAATATGCTATTAAGTCGGGATTTCAATGCATATCCTGTCTAAATTCAACCAGGTTTACTGTAAATAAAGATAATTTATGGAATTAATTATATATCCATTGCAAACGATCATAGAATCCTTTGCCTTGCATTTATTTTTTTAGAAGATATCTCATTTTATATTTATGTTATTTTATCCAGTCACATGCTGAAAGTTGTATTGCTTTAGATTTGATTTGCGATGATAGTTTTTTTTTTTATTTGAACTTCCGGCATTGTTTTATTTTATTTTATCCAGTCACGTGCTCAAAAAAACATGGTTAAAATATTTCTTTAAAAATTCGTTAAAAATAGAAGCTTGAGTTATACATTAAAACACTGATGTCACAAGTTCATCTCTTTTTAATTAAAAGCTAAATATTCTTCATTTTTTAAAGCATTTATAGACTCGTGCTACATACTATGCAGCTATTTACTTCATTTAGACTTTTTTATAGATGTATTTCTATTATTAAACAAAGCTGATTTATTTAATTAATAATATTGTAAAAGTCACAAAAAATTCTTTGCACTTTCTTTTTTTAAAAAAGAAAAAACATATTTCATATTTATTTCATTTCATGCAGACACGTGCTGAAAATTGCATTTTTAAATGTTTAATTTGCAATAATTATTTATTTATTTTAATTTGAGTTTTTATCTATCTGATGGCAACCTATTGATAAAAGATAATTTTTCCCCTTCCACTCGTAACGTGCTCCTGCAGATTAAATTTTATTGTTTTGTCCGAAATATATTGTTGAAAAATATAGTTGAAATGCTTCTTTAAAAATTCATTACAAATAGAAGCTTAAGTTAAATGTTAAAATACTGATACTATTAGAAAGCTAATTTTTTTATCTTTAAATTGATGTTAAAATCATGTTTATCCGATAATATTTTCGGAAGTTATAGCGGAAAAACGTAGAAATTTCGTTTAAATTTTAATTAATTCAAATTCTAATTAAAAATTCGAAAAAAGGGCTCAAAGGTGCACATTCCCGACCTCCAAGGTATACATGTACCAAATTTGGTAGCTGTAGGTCCAACGGTCTGGCCTGTAGAGCGCCAACACACACACACACACACGCACACACACATTGAGCTTTATTATAAGTATAGATTTTAAAATAGTAAATAAATTTGAACGAATTAGAACTACCTTATTTATAGAACATGTGAAATTTCCATTTGTGTTATTGAATTACTCTCATATTTCGTAAATTTAATCATATAATATAATAATTATAGTTATATCTCATTGATTCCTAATTTTTTTTATCTTAATATGTTAACCAGCGAGGAGGCACCTCGAAATAAGAATGATATTCTTCCGGTATGGTAGTTGGATCTCGTCAACCCGGTGGGCACAATAAAAGGTGGGGGTTCTGGCTCTCCCTTCGATGACAGGACTCACTTCCTTCGGGGAAGGTTGTACCTTGGACGGTGATGGCCTTTGGGACTCAATCACAGTTCTCGCCAGTATTGCTGTAACTGCGGTCCGATCATTCAGTCTTACGTGGTTAACCCGTGTGCCTTAGTGACGGGTCTGATGTCAGTAATCTCACTTATCTTAATATGTTTTAATGGACAATACTTTAAATATGATGTGATGGCAGAATGTTTACTATCCTCTATTGTAATTTTGCTATTGTAATAGAGCTATGAACTTGAATGTTTAATAATTTTCTCTGTGTTTGTATCAATCTTATAATAGATAATATTTTCTAGATATAATAAATGGTTTCAGCATTTAAATGCAGTAGATGGTTTTACAAGTTTAAGGAAGGATTTCCAGGAAAAGCCACAATATTCAATTCAAGCCTTATTCTTATGCCACATGGAATTGGGAAAAACTGGAAGTAGGTTTAACATTTTTTTTTTATTGTTTAGTATATATTTGAAATGCATATAGTATCTTAAGGTGGGTTCAGATTAGGCTTATTATTGTCCGCAAACATTGTCTCTCTGTTGTTGTCCCCGCATTGTCCTCGTGTGAACACTTGAGACAACGCGGACAACGTTTGTCTCGACGGGACAATCATTTGCCATTGTCCAGTTGTGGTTATGTGATTTTCGGGAAGTAGGCGTGGTCTTCTATTGCGGACAATAATAAACCTCGTCTGAACCCACCTTTACTCTAATTTAAATACAATTTTAAAGAATAACATCAAATCAAAATATGTGAAAAATCATAAATGCTACTGATAATTAAAAATTATTTTATTTAAATTTTAGGTATTAGGTTGTTTTTTCACTTCCCTTTCTGATGATTTTCCTTTGGAGAAACTGGTATGACAAGCAATTGAAACATTACAGACACATGGATTGGAAGTAATTTCCATCATAAGTAATCAAGGTTAGGAATTATTAGTGTATTTAGCACTCTTGTTTCTTTAATTAATTTATTTATGACACGGTTACTATTTTAATTTCTTTTTACCAAACTAATATAGTTATAGGAAGAATACATATATCAGTACTCTTTTATATCTTCCTGTTTTTGTGTTATTTCACTGCTGTGTTGAAAAAAGATACACATATATATAATATTCTTTTTTTAAAAATCCAAACAACACTTCGTGAGCTTTTTATTTATTGAAGAAGCAAGCAATAAACTTTGAATACAACAACCATCTCATTTTAACCATTTATAACGAGTTTCGATTTCTTAAAAAATAAGCTTTTTGAAATAGAGAAAGAGTTTCGAATTTATTGAAACTTACAATTATTTCAAAATGTAGAACAGAAGTTGAATTCAAGAATCGGTATCTCTTCTATGTGATTCGTTAACCGGAGGACGTTTGTTCTTCCATTAGAAGTTTAAAGAGGGGAAAGTATTAGAAGTGACAGAGGAAGTAGCACTGGAGGATGGGTTTCATTGCGGTAGTGATAGAAATGGGGGAATGGATGTATGGTTGCTTGCAGAAACGCTTTTTTGTACCAAAAGGTGAAAAATTATTTATACGCTAAGAATGAAGCGAATTTTTAGAATGCTAAGGAGTGCGGACGACTGTCGGTTAGGACGTAAAGGATCTATGAAGAAAGCCCACCTTATTTATGCATACGATTCGCACGACGATTCTTAATAAAAGGATAATACCATTATATAATTTATTTATTTTTGCTTATAATTATGTTTTATGAATTTAATTTTCGACTAGAGCTAAACGTTAATGAGAGCTTGGGAAAACTGACTTTTCCACTGGCACAGTCTAGTTATAATTAATTAAATGGTAAGAAACTAAGGTACTTTATCGTTGGCCTGACGGCATATTCCCATTCTCTATCCTCTTTCATGTACGGAGCAACATCATTAGCTCGCACTATCTCCCACTTTGCGAAATAATTTTGGTTCGTATTGCTGGTACCAACAATATATCGAATTTTTTATAAAATAATATTTGCATTTTGAAAAAAAAAGTACTTTTATTTTTGTCTTAAAAATCAGAATGTAAAGTGGTTAAAATCGACCAAGGCATTTAGAAGTGGGATTGAGATGATGCATAAACACGATTTTGATTTAAATTAAAATATTTTGTAAATTTACGACATAGTAAAATGCTTCCTCACTGAAATAACAGGCAACTATTGTAAATATTATTAAATGGAAAATTATAACGCAAAATATAGATGGGGAACACTAATGTATGTGTAAGTAAGATATATAACAATATCGCAAAGAATTAAATTGAATCCATTTAGTTGATGCAATTTAGTTACAGGAACCATAAAATCCAAGTTGCGCAGAAAATCTGAACGACATTTCGACTTTGACTTCGATGACAATTTTATCAGGGCTGCCGTCCTTGCAGTAGGACTATCCCCTTTTTGAAAGTGACTGTAAAGACTATGGCATTTAATATTTTAACATGAGCTGGAATATTGTATTGAGAAGGTAGAAAATTTCACTTTGAGGTTGAGGGCAAAGCTCGTGCTGCTATTGGCTGTTTTGACTCGTACAATTAGTGGTCGATATGCTATTGGCTGATACATGGTGGATGGGTGCGTGGGTATGCTGCCGAGAGTAATATGGGACTCAGCGATATTTTTCATCGTTCTGGGGTAATTTAATATTGTGTCAAAGATGAATTATTCATCAGGATCGTTGATAGGTGTGAATTGTTAAATAGTTAAGCATAATTAGAGGAGGACGTTTTTGGGTCTTTTAATTTTAGGGCTATGGTTGTAAGTAGGGATGGTCTTTAATGCTTCGTTATAAATATTATTTAGGTTGCTGAAGAAGTTAGTTAATAGTTTTTGAATAAATTTTTTAAGTGGGGGTGGGTAATCGATTGCTTTGTATGTATCAGTGTTGGAGAAATAGTTGGGAGCTTTACAAATTATTTTGATGATCTGATTTTGTTGTTGCTCTATTAGTTTGAAGTTGCTCTTGGCAGCGTACCCCCATACTGGGCAGGTATAAGTTAATATTCGACGCAAATAGGCTGTGTAAATAAGTAATTCATTTTCCCTAGTCATTTTGGAATTCCTTGATATGATAGGAGAAAATTTACGAACTAAAACTCGGAACTTGTTTTTTCTATATAAGAAATGGGGTTTCCAGGTCATTTTTCTGTCTAATATTACGCCGAGGTATTTACAACTCTGAGACCACGGGATAATCTTGTCGTTAAATTTAATGGGGGGTACAAGTTAATACTATTGGATTTATGGAAGATAATTGCTTCAGTTTTGGTAACGTTGATTGTAGTTTTCCATTGAATGAACCAACCTTCAAGTTTTTTTAGGTATCTATTTAGCGCTATCTGAACGTAATTTGGATTTTTATTTCTTGCTATTATGGCAGTATCATCAGCAAATATGCATAGCATAGTATTGAACTGCTGTGGGATGTCGTTTATGAATATTGAAAAAGTATTGGACCGATTTTGGATCCTTGTGGCACCCCTGCACAGATATTTTTCTCCGAGGAGAATGCAATTTGAACGCGTACTTTAAATTTTCTATCAAAGAGGTAGGATTCAATTATTTGGATGAGGTAATTAGGAATATTGTGGTTTATTAATTTGTACAAAATACCGTATTTGCCAAAATCTAAAGAAAAGTTTTTGAATGTCTAGAAGAACTGCCGCTGCCTTTTGTTTATTTTGATGGGCTTCTTCAATATATTCAATTACTCGGTAAAGTTGATGCGTGGTGGAGAGATGTTTTCGGAATCCGTATTGTTCGGGGAATAAGATATTGTTTTCATCGAGGAAATTATTTAGTCTATTTAAAATGATAAGTTCAGTAATTTTGCTTATTGATGGGAGTAGGGAAATGGGTCTGTAGTTAAATGGTATGATTGGGTCTTTACCTGGTTTATGTATAGTGTTTATGTGATTTAATTATTTTGATTTAATTATTTTATTTATATCTGTTTTATTCTTTGTATACTTGTTCATATGTATAAATGAATGCTGAACATAGATGGCGCAGTTTACCCCAACCCAGGAGTATGCTTGGAATGTGAGGGGAGCGCTCTTGAGATTTTTTTGTAAACAACCCTATCCGGTATTGTTGAAACTGGTGCATGTAGGTACCCAGCTCGCTCTCCGTTAGCGGCAAAAAAGTATAATTTGTGCGCTCGTTGTTAGCGGCACTTTCAATATATATATTATGTGTTTCCTTGTATATCTGTGATCGTCGTCCATGTTTTATATATACACTGATGGAAAAAAAATCCCAACACTAGGAAGGAGCTGTGCTAGATAAACGAAATTTGGTAGGCATGTTTACACATCTGAAAGATGACGTCGATTCAAATTTCGAGCTACGCGCGTAAGTGTGGCGCTAGTAGCGACACTATGAACAGCAAATGAGGTTTGCTTTAAATAAGCACTGTAAGGTTCGTGATCGTTATTTACAGTTGAGATTTGACGTAGTGGGTTAATGTTAGTCAAGGATGCCTCTGAGAAGACGAAGAAGACATTATCAACAGCTCACTGAGTTTGAACGAGGTCGTGTTGTAGGGCTACGAGAGGATGGGTTTTCTTTCCGCGATATTACTGAAAGACTTGGCAGGAATGTATCCACTGTGCATGAGTATTGGCGGCAGTGGTCAAGGGAAGCCTCAAGAAGACCAGGTTCCTGGCGGCCACGTGGTACTACTGAGAGGGAAGACCATCGTATTCGGCGTATGGCTGTGGCTAATCGTACTGCGTCTGCAGCTGAAATTCGAGCTGCAGTTGGCACCACATTGACACAAATTGTTACACACACTGTTACAAATCGGTTACTTCAAGGACAGCTCCGAGCCAGACGCCCTGTACAGTGCATTCCACTGACTCCAAACCACTGCCGTTTACGGCGTGAGTGGTGTCAAGCTAGAGCTCATTGGAGGACGGAGTGGAGATCTGTTGTGTTTTCTGATGAAAGCCGGTTCTGCCTTGGTCGTAGTGATAGCCGTTTGTTGGTTAGAAGGAGGCCAGGTGAACGCCTACTAGTGACCTGACTGCGGCCTAGACACACAGGGCCTACTCCTGGAGTTATGGTTTGGGGAGCAATTTCGTATGACAGCAGGAGCACTCTAGTGGTTATCCCACACACCCTGACTGCAAATTTGTACGTAGGTCTAGTGATACAACCTGTTGTGCTACCATTCATGAACAGCATTCAAGGGAGTGTTTTCCAACAGGATAACGCTCGCCCTCACACCGCTGTTGTAACCCAACATGCTCTACAGAGTGTCGACATGTTGCCTTGGCCTGCTAGATCACCAGATCTTTCTCCAATCGAGCACGTATGGGACATCATTGGACGACAACTCCAGCGTCATCCACAACCAGCATTAACTGTCCCTGCATTGACCGCCCAAGTGCAACAGGCATGGAACTCCATCCTACAAACTGATATCCGACACCTGTACGACACAATGCATGCACGTTTGCATGCTTGCATTCAAAATTCTGGCAGTTACACCGGTTACTAATGTACCAACATTTCACATTTGAAATGACTCTTCTCGCCAATGGCTCTACCTGTGATCTTGAAACTTTAATCAATTAAATATGTTACCTAGACGAATGTATTCCTAAAATTTCATTACTGTACAATAATTTTTTCTTGGTGTTGGGATTTTTTTTCCATCGTAAATTTTTGTGTGTATGTGTGAAAATAAACAAGAAAAAGTAAAGAAGAATTTTTCCTTGGATTAAATACATACACAACCCAGCGCTATATATATACGTAGAGACATATAGGCACAACATTGGCTGATTTCCACCTTTAAGGGCAGTACCCGTGAATTAGTATTTTGTATATTAGGATAGTGATTTCGAAAATAAGCATTTATTATTTTATAAAATAAGCATTTATTATTTCAGAGAGACTTTTGAGCATTTTATTATTAATTCCATCGTGCCCGGGAGATTTATTATTTTTAAGTTTCTTAATGACTAGTTTAATTCCGTTGGGTAAGGGGGGGGTTCTTTAATCTCTTTTACAGTATTTTCAGTAAATTTAAATAGGGAAACTGCACTATTGATCATGATTTCGGTTTCCTCATCAAATATTTCATTTTTCTAAGATTGTTCTTCTAGACTACTTGCTAGGCATTCAGCTTTTTCCTCGTCAGTTTGTGCAAGGGTATATGTTCCTCTGAGTGAGGGAATGTTTTTCAAATTTTTCTTGAATGGCTTAACAAGTTCCCATATTGTGTTGTCTTCCACATGTGCATTTACGATTTTTTCGATAAAGCTTTGCTGTTCAATTTTAGAGTTTAGTTTGGCAATTTTCTTATTTAATTTATTAGCTATGTTCTTGAAGATTGGATCCCTGGTCTGTTGAAACATTTTTCTGGCATAATTACGCTCTCTGTTAAGTTGTTTTATTTGGGGGACGATGTAAGGTTTGTTAGTAAAAATGGGGTCAGGCGGTGATCTTATTTTGGGTGATTAAGTTTTCGAGTTTAAGTACTGCTTCCTCAATTTGCTCTTCGGAGTCAATATTAATAAAATTTAGGTTGTCAGTTTTGGCTAGGTTTCTTTTAAATAAATTCCAATTAGTTTTTACTTTAGCCTTAATGTCAAGTAGAGTATATTTAATGAAGAAGTTAACCATTACAAGGTTATGGTGAGAGCCGAGTTCGGGGAAAGAGTGAATTTCGTAGGGGTAAGTAAAATCTTTAACTAATGTTAGATCGATTATGCTTGCGTTACAATAGCCAAATCTGGTGGGAGTATTAGGTGCGAAGATGTCAATACCAGCTCTGTTGCAAAAATGATGTAAGGAATTTCCTCTGGTGGAGTTATATTGACAGTCCCAGCTAGTATGATGGGCATTGTAGTCACCAGCAATAATCTGATTTGGGCTAATTTGAATAAAGTTTTCTATGTCGAACGTAAATAAAGAGAGTTCAGACCCGGGGGGATAGAGATGGGTCTTTATTTTTAAAACGTATAACAATTCCATTTGCTTCTACATGATGAAGGGTGGTAGGTATTAATTCATAGTGAGGGATGTTATTTTGAATTAGTATAGCGGTGCCACCTGCAGCATTTTGGTTAAGATTAGTAATTTCTCTATAGCTATAATAAGAAGTGTAATTTGTCAAGAAAATTTTCTTTTGGGGTCTCAGATGCGTTTCTTGCAATAAAATTACATCAGGATTATACTTATTTACGAACAATCTGAATTCGTTGATTTTATTCTTTATCCCATTTGTGTTCCAATATACAATGCTGAGACTATTTCGAGTGAATTAGCCGATTATATTATTATCAGTGCTTTCAAACGCCATGATAATCAGTCGGACCTTGTCTCCTAAAATGTTGGCATTTTTAAGTGCACTAAGTGCCTTGAATAAATTGGGATATTGTTTAATGAGTTTTTTAAGTTCCTGGGTGGCTTCAGTCATTTCTTTTAGTAAGTAGTAATCTATTGTTTCGGTTTATTAATTAAAGAACATGCTTTTGTTTACATTGATGTTCGGGCTGTTGCGTGGCTTCATCTGTTGGGGCGAGTTGCCGTGAAACAGTTCAACGAATGTTTTGCTTTTGTTTATTAGTGCCTGCTCAATATGAAAGCTTTTTCTATTGTTACTGTAATACTTGTCTTTAACACTATTAATGGACTGTAATTTGGGGAATGCTTCACAGCCTCTATAAGAGGCTACGTGCCCTACTTTATTGCAATTTATGTAGGTAGGTTCGGGGATCTTTTCCTTGATGGTGCATTGATTAGTTAGGCGCTCTTGGTTACATTTTAAGCACCTGGACTTCAACTCGCAACATACTGCTGTGTGGTGGAATAAATTGCATTTGTAACACTGATGTATTGTTTTCCTTCCTCGGAAGGGTTCCACAGTGACTTTAAGGTAGTTAACGAGTTCAATGTTGTACATTTTTTTTCTGCTTTGCTGTTCTTTTTGAGTTCAATAAGAAAAAAGGATAGTGGCTTTCTATTTCTGGTTTTTATTTGGGTAAGTTGTGTGACTTTGATTACCGACAGAGAGTAATAATCAGCAAAGATACTTTTTAATTCATTAGTACCATGTTGATGAGGTAATCCTTTAAAGACCAGTTTGAGTGGCCGCTTACCGCGTGGCTGATGATATATAAATCATATCCTTGAGCTCAGCAAAAGTTAGTTATGTTTCTATGGTGCTCAGCATTTTGTGGGAAAATTTTGACACAGCTAGTGGCTAATTTGTTTTCTGTTGAACCACAGACTTCTACGGATTTGAGCTTGGATTTCGGGGTATTCAGCTGAGTATTTCAGCATTATTGGGGGGGGGGGGGGTCTCTTGGGTGGTAATGCGGTTTCTCCCGTTTCCAGATTTAAGTTTTCAAGTGGAGTAAACTTATTAGTCGTTTGGGGTTGATGGTTTATATTAGCTGGTATTTGGGGTGTCTGGCTGATTTTCTTTTAAGGGACAGAGTAAACTGGGAATCATTATTAAGGTTGCCTTTAGTTAAACAGTCACTATAATCGGGGATATAAATTTTCTCCCCATTGAGTGCTCCAATCTTTTGTTGTCGACTCTCATGGGTCGTCATGGTGGAGGTGTAATCAGGATGATTTGTGTCGAAACTCATCTTATTGTGATAGCGTTTTGCATCTTCCAGCCCTTCGACTTGTTTGGAATAAAATTCTATTTGTTGCTCAGACATGAGCCTTTGATTACAATTTCATTGAACGCTATTATCCTCGTCCATTTCGTTTGCCTCTGTGCGAATGCGCTTAGTGCTATCTTCCTCCGAATCACCACCGCTCATGATGGTGGCTAGCAAGAGAATGAAAATCTGAAGGACAAATACGACGTGGTTCACGGAGCACCTAGCCCAACAAGTTTGGGACTTATCTCCGGTACTGAAAGGAATAGTGTAAGGCCTGGCTTTCAGTAAATGCCGTGACCAGCTACGATGTTATCTGATGTTGGGGAGACATCTACTGATGAAATGAGCAAGCCGAGGTAAAGAGAACTGCAGGTCAGTCGTGGTCGAAGGTGTGGGAGAAGTATCGTCCAATCGTAGGTGCAGGATTCTGGAGCTTACTCCTGAGAGCCAATCAGAGGAGTTCAGCTGAAGTCGCGGTGAAGATATTTCTGGGAAATGGATTAGGTCTTAGAAAGTTCAGAAACAGTCCGGGGTTCTGGATCGAAAGTGCTACTTCGTGTAGCCAATCAGAGAGCTGCTACTCACAGGGAAGGTTATAGAGGACTCAGTTAGCAGTCAGGATGTTTGAGAAAAGTACAACGTGGAGTGAGAATATGCTGTATTTTATTAAAGATGAGCAATTAATTTTACAAAGTTAGATATTAAAGTGGGTGTAGTTAGAGCAAAATATTACGGGGTCTTCTAATTTTAGGGTCTGGAGAGTATTTAGATATATTTAAGATGGCTTCATTATCGTGCGAATCAAGATTTTGAAAGAAATTTTTGGCCAGTTTTTTAATGAACTCTTTAGGGGGGGGGGCTTTATACATATAAGTATTTGGCATATACCAATGACATTTACAGAATTTTCTAATTAGGTTGTTTTGTTGAACTTCAATAATTCTTAAGTTAGATTTAACAGCATATCCCCAAACCGGGCAAGCATACGTTAATACTGGACGCAGGTAGGCAGAGTAAATAAGCATTTTGTAGTCCCTGTGCATTTTGGAGTCTCGAGAAATTAAGGAAAAGAATTTACGAGTTAGGTCTCGAAACTTGTTTTTAAGATAAATAAAATGTGGCCTCCACGATAATTTATGATCTAAAATAACACCTAAATATTTGCATTCCTTAGACCACGGGATAATTTGGTTTTTAATTTTAATAGGCCTGAACGTTTTATTAGTTTTAAATTTGGAGAACATAATTGCCTCAGTCTTACTGGGATAAATTGCAATTTTCCATTTAGTGAACCAGTCTTCAAGAGTAGTCAGGTGTCTGGTGAGAGCTATGGAGATGAAATTTGGATTTTTATTTCTAGCTAATATTGCAGTGTCATCCGCGTACATACACAACATTGTGTTAAATTGTTTCGGGATGTAAATGATATATAGAGAAAATAGAATGGGTCCTATTTTGGAGCCCTGTGCGACACCTGCTTTAATTTGTTTGATATCAGAAAGTGTGCTATTTACCCTTAAACAGAAGGAACGATTATGAAGGTATGATTTAAAGATTTTGATTAGATATGTAGGGATATTATATGTGATTAGCTTGTAGATGAGGTCGTCTTGCCAAACTCTGTCAAAGGCTTTCTGAATATCTAGGAGAACAGCGGCAGTTTTTTGATTATTTGAGAACCCCTCTTCTATGTATTCAACTACCCTGACTAGTTGGTGAGTAGTAGAGAGGTTTTTCCTGAATCCAAATTGTTCGGGGCAAAGTACATTATTTTCTTTGAGGAATTTATTAAGTCTATTTAGAATAATTTGTTCTGTAATTTTGCTTAAAGAGGGAAGTAGCGAAATGGGTCTATAACTGGTCGGATCAGTGGGGTCTTTACCAGGTTTTAAAATAGGGCAACGACAGCAGTTTTCAATTTCGTTGGGAAGTGGCTGATGGCTAAAATTTTAAAAATAATAATTTGAAGTAAAGAAATTAAATTAGGGGGGAGATTACGAATAATTTTATTGTTAATACCGTCAAGTCCTGGGGCTTTGTTTACATTTAACTTTTTAATGCATTCATTAATTTCAGAGATAGGAGGGGGGCTAATTTCATTAAAATAGCTAGGTAAGGAATTCTGAAAGTCTTTGACTGTATTATTTACAAGCATTTATGTTTCAGAGTGAGTGAGGTTATTTAATTGGAACTGTGTCTCGAGGCTGTTAGCCAAGAAGTTTGCCTTATCGATATCAGTATCTGCAATATTAGCCGGGCCTTTAAGGGCGGAAATTTTGCTGGTTTTCTTTTTAAAAGATGAAGTAAATTTCCAAAATGAACCATCGTAGGTGTTTGCATTAATGAGTTTATTAATAAATTCATTTTGGTTAGTTTTTTCATTAAGTTTTTGAATAGTTTTATTTAGTTTGTTCATGATTCTCTTGTAGACTGGGTCCCTGGTATTTTGAAAGAGTTTTCTGGCATAATTTCTTTCTTTTCTCAGAGTTCTGATTTTAGGGTCTGTGTAATCTTGGGTGATTTTAAGGGGTTTAGATGCAGCATTTTTGGCGTCAATAATTATTTTTTCATAATAGTCTACTAAGTTGTCAAGTTGTTCAGGGGTATTAAGATCCATATTACAATTTAAATTTTTATTAGAGAGAATATGTTTAAAGTTATTCCAGTTTGTAGCAGTTTTTCTATTGTTGTCAGGGAGGGAGTATTTAAGGTAAAAATTTAAAATTACTGGATTATGGTCAGAGCTTAAATCTGGGTAGAGGTGATATCATAAGGGAAAAGGAAGTCTTTAACAATTGCAAGATCTATTGTACTGGCCGAAAATACACCATATCTAGTAGGGAAGCTAGGAGCTAAAATTTCAAGTCCTGCATGAGTGGCAAAGGAAAATAAAGAATTACCTCGAGCATTATTATTTTGACAACCCCAGCTGATATGATGGGCGTTATAATTGCCACAAATAATTTGGTTCGAGCTTATTTGTATTAAATTTTCAAGATCGAATGTAAATAAAGAATTATCAGAGCTAGGGGGGATGTAAATTGAGGTGAGAGTAATTAGTTCATTTAAAATATTAAGTGCTACAACTGAAGCTTCTACATAATATAATTTGGGGGGGGGGGATAATTTCTTGATGTGGACTACCGTTCTTGATGAGTATGGCAGTGCCACCTCTATTGGCGTCGATTCTGTAGCTATAGTTGGCATGATAATTAACCAGAAAAATCTTTCTTTGTGGTCTAAGGTGGGTTTACTGAATAAGGATAGCATCGGGGTTATACTTATTTACAAATAATTTAAGATCATTAATTTTATTGGAGATGCCATCTGCATACGATAAGCAAGCTGTTGCACTTGAACGTTAAACAAGGTCACCAAAAAGAACTAAGCACAACTCACTGGCAATAAGCATTCTAGTCAATCTATCCGTAGTTGTTTTTAGTTTCCTTATAAGGTCTAGGATTTTTAGAAATTCATTGATAGCTTTTTTAATTTCACCTAAACCTTCGTACAATTCTTTGAAATCGTTAGTTTTCATCCCGTACATGTTGATGTCTTTTAACACGGCAGGTGCTATAGTTTCAGGTAAATTAACAGGTGTTTGGCTGTTTCATGGCGCCATCTGTTGCTCTGTTGTGGGTCGTAAAAGATCCACGTTAAAAGGTGTTTTCTCTAGTATATAATTGATTAAAATAAGAGGGTCTCCATGTATTCATGAAATTTAATCTATTTTGGTTGTGTGTATTTGTTCTGGGGAATTTTTCACATCCTCTATAAGAGGCGACGTGTCCTTCCTTATAACAGTTTATATATTTGGGAACATCTATTTTTTCTTTTATTGTACAGTCTTTAGTTTCGTGCGGTTCGGCACATTTTAGACATCTAGGAGTAATATTACATCAGCTAGCGCTGTGGTGTAAAAAGTTACATTTGTGACATTGTCTTGTAATGTTTCTAGCCCGATAAGGCTCAATTGATACTCTTAGATAATTTATGCTATGCAGCTCATAAATCTGTTTAGCTTCCTCGCAGCGGTTAAGCTCAATGAGATAGAACGGTAACTCCCTTCTCGTTCTAGTTTGTTTAAGTTGTGATCTTTTAATGGCGGGGTAGTTTAACTCATTTTTTAAGTGATGCTTAATTTCTTCTAGGCTATAGTTATGGGGTAATCCCTTGATGACGACTTTAATGGGCCTTTCTTCCTTCGGCCTAATGATATAATAGTCGAAGCCACGGGACTTTGGATTTTTTGATGTTGTTCACGGGTGCTAGGAGAGATTTTAATGAATCCATTTGTGAACTTATTGTCGGTGGGTCCGCATACCTTTGTAATTTCGGCTAGTATTTCCTTGTAGTTGTCGGCATATCTTAACATAATTGAGGGCATTTTGGGGACGTTGACTACGTTATCACTTATTTGGTTGTCGATATTGTTTTGAATTGGAGTGAATCTATTTTGAATGGTAATTTCAGGTTTATTAGGTTGTTGTATACTACGAGCCGTTTTCCTCTTCGTCGGCGATTTTAATTGGTTTATAACATCATTAGTTTCAAGATGAGGGGGGGGGGTCTATTAGCAGTACAGTTTACATCCTGACATACAAACTGAGACATACTACCTTGCGTCTCCTCCAGGCGCTTGATAGCATCATGTCTTTTTTCATTGAGAGCGGTGTATTGCGGGTAATCGTTGGTAATACCATTGTCTGATAAATTGGCTAGCATTTTGCAGATACTATCTAATTTGATTCTACTGTTAATACATAGTATTTCTGCGTGCCTTTTTTGCGCGCAATTCACACAGGTAACATTAATGTTATCTGCTCGATCATTATCACAATCTATCACCATTCCGTCACAAGCATCCGCCCGAAGGCGCCTGCTCCCAGCATCCTCTAAATCACCACCGTTCATTACGGTGGCTAACGTGAGAATGAAAAAAAAATGAAAATCTGAACGACAGCAAACATGACATCACTTTATCTTCTAAAGTAGGCAGTGGTGAGAACCAATGATAATGCATGTTTTTTCTCAATGCATTATATAGGATAGGGAATGGGAATATTTTTTTAGTACAAGTGAGATAATTCTTGTTAGCGCCTATAGATGGCTGCAGCTGCCAGCACCGTCTATAGGCATCAATCCTTGCTAGATCCTCAATTAGTGATAGGAAATGTCGTTCATTTGAAAGATTCGGTTCAAAGTCGTTCGTTCACCAACTTGACCCGTTCATTTAAGGTCGTTCGCGAACGACCGACTAGGACTTTTTGAACAAAAGAGTTAAGGTGGGTTCAGACGAGGCTTATTATTGTCCGCAATAGAAGATCCCGCCTACTTTCGGAAAATCACGTGATCACAACGGGACAATGGCAAATGATTGTCCCGTCGGGACAAACGTTGTCCGCGTTGTCTCAAGTGTTCACACGGGGACAATGCCCGGACAACAGCAGAGAGACAATGTTTGCGGACAATAAAATGCCTCGTGTGAACCCACCTTTAGGCTCTTTCGTTCACGAACGAATGATCTAGACTCTTTCGTTCGTGAACGAACTGACACATTGCTTTCGACTCACTACGTCATCATGGGCCAAACCGGAAATTTCCGGTTGTATTGAGTGTCATAAAGAAAAGCGAATTCTGCCTGTACTTTTCGACGCATGCGCTGTTACTTTGCCATTTGTAGCTCGTTCCGAGAAGATGGTATGCACAAAACAGAGAATGGGAGAATGCATAAACTAATGATTCTCTTTCCCTTTCACAGAATGAAGGCACAGGCTATGTACTTTTGATCATTTCTCAGTTATTGTACTGCCTGATATTACACAGTTATTTAATGATTTTTAATGCTTTTTTAGAAGCGTTTCTTAGGTCAGTTTTTATTTTATATTTTATTAGGAAATATTTTTCAAGATTGTTTATTTTGACAGTATGGAGTTTTCAATTACGTTTAAATAATTCCTTAAAAAACTAAGCTCACCACTGTTTACTAAGTATAAAAGTATTTCGTTTTTCGAGATTTTACATCATTATAACATTTTTCAATAAATTTTAAAGTAACATTATAAATTAGCATTTTGTCATATTTTTAATTATTCAGCTTTTATTTTTAAATTTTATTTATTTTTATTTCCTGGAATATATGCCAATAGTCTTGTCTACTTAATAAAGAGCAGGATTCACTTAGATCATGAGTTTTTAGAATATCGATATTCCTATTGTTTTATACTTGCGCAAATTTGATTAATTTTTTTTTGTTTGTTTAAGAGCTATACTATTACATTTATTCCTATAATAATAAAATAATAATAATAATAAGCAATAAATAAACAAGAGTTTTTTCTATAATGTCGTAATTGTCGTATAGATGCAATATCCGAATTAATTTCAAAAATACTACCAAAAAATGTACTTCAAACTTTTTGAAAATTTATTTAAATTGCGGAAAAAGTTGAACTTCAATACAATTCAAAAGACTGGGAAGTAAACTCACATATATTTAATTTTAAAAAAGATGCAAAAAGGGGTTTTGTGTAATTTAATGCACCAAATTCTTTGAGGGGAAACATTAAATTAGCAGCCTTCAGCTCAAGAAATAACCACGAGTCAAAACTGTTAGTTATAGTTTCAATGTCAGTCAATCATCTAGAGAATTTTGAATATTGCATATAGAGATTTGATACCATATGCACAGGCCGGTCCAGATTATCAAATAGACGTCTAAAGAAAAAAAAAAAAAGGAATCTTTTTATTCAGGGAAAATTAAGTTTCTACTTTCATCCCATTTTTGAAAGCTATGCATTAGGGCTTATTCAAATTAAAATCAAGAATTTTTTAGATTTAAAAACATTATTTCCAGGATTTTTTTTTTCATGCTTTCAAATTTGAAGTATAAAACTGTGTTTTTACTGTTGAGTGTTGTTGTTGTTGTTATCGGTCGCTGACTATCAATGATACACCAACAGCTCTGACAAATTTAGATTTTATGTTTAAAAAATTTAATTAAAATTTTTTTAAAATTAAGTATTTAATTTTAAATTTAATTTTTTTTATATCCAAGACACTTAAATCAAGTTTTTTGAAGATGAACCGTATTTAAAAGTTTTGCTATGTACATTTTTATAACATTTAATATTAAAACAAATTGCTTGTATAAAGGCCAAGTTTAAAAAACATAGGTTTTAGATGTTTGGATAGGAAGATAGCGATGTTGCATTATTTAATGAGTCAGACAAAGCTTATTCCGTCTCTGCATATTCAACCCATAATCATGATGTTGTTAAAATAGTACAGTGTAAGAGAAAAACCTTTTTTCCCCCTATTTTATTTAAACTTATTTATTTTATATCTGTAGCCTATATTACAATTAATAAAAGTTTTTTTTTCTTGGTCAGCATCAAAAATTAAACACCACATTTTGCAATTTACGAGAGCAGTGTAATTAATGTCTGAGTTCTATAAAAAAAATATCTAATCGAGAGATTTTTTTTTCAGAAAGGAAAATAAAACAACATTGAAATAAGGAGATTCATTTGAAAGAAGTAGCAGCTTAATAAGATAAATATTAAATATTATTACCCCGTATTATTTGTCCTTAGATGCTAATTCGTTCGTCTTCTTCTTTGTGTAGTAATAGACGTGATATAATTAGCATTTTTTAAAAAGTAAATAAATAATTTATTATGATAGCAATGCTCGTCATTTAAGCAAAATTTATTTCTTATTTTTTTATATCTTAAAAGTAAGAATAAAAGAGCATACGAAAAAAAGAGTAAAATAAAATATTTGACGTAATTCATTTTATGACAATAATTGTAGCATAAATAATTTATGAAATATTTTTAAAAAATTATTATTATTAAATCAAAAAGTAAAATTTAGTATCATATCAGCAAAGTTGTAAATTATTCCTAAATCTTTTACTATTAAAACTCCCTGAAATCTCTAGTATAAACAATGGCATGCTCCCTCCCCCATTACAAAAAAATCTCACACTTTCTGATTATACGAGTTGAACACTTTTACCTCCCCTGAAGCATTTCCTTTTTGCTAGACGAGTATCCAAAATTTGTAGTGATAAAAGAGCTAAAATCCATTTAATCAACTCAAGGTCAACTACCAGTCTTCCGAAGTGATAATGTCTCCCCCCCCCGCTTTCACATTCTTTTGCGGACATAACCACAAACATCTGTTTTCTTATCTCTAAGGTGTTCAAGCATGAAATTAGCAAGTTCCATACTGTCGGTCGCGAACGAAAATAGCCAGGTCCACACAGCTAAAAGCAGGAAAAGCCGGGTCTACACAGAACGACTTATTCAGAAGATAGCGATTCGATACAGTTCGTTCACTTAGATGTCCCGTTCGTTCGCGAACGACCCACCTCTATCCTCAATGCGTCCTCTGGCTAACGCTACCCGCCAGTTTATGTAATTACTTTCTTGTTTTTTAAAGAAAGCAACTTTTATTCCTATTTGCCTGTTTAATCTTTTCTTTTAGCAATTGTAAAATAATCGTTATAGAAGAATGTCACCTAGATTAGTAGAAGACGATGAAAGTGATAGCTGTAAATTAAAAATATATAATAAGAGAGAAAAACGTGTTCCCCTGTTTATTATATCTTTTTCACATGGCCAAATGAAAACGAATAATCCAAACCAACTTCACTTTCAATGTTTCAGGAAAGATACAGCTGAGCAGAAAGTGGTAAGTGATGTTAACAGAAATCTGGTTGCTACTAATGGGCGATTAACTTATGTAGGAAATTGCAATGTGTCGTCTCTTCGCTACTTTGTTGGTGTGCGGGATAAAATATCTGGTAAAATGAAACTATATGATTGTGTTGTATTTCGAATGAAAGCTAAATTGCAGATGATAAGTTGTAAGATTCCACCTATATCGAAAACTTACATGGAAGGATTAGATGCTCTAACTGAAAATTTTGGCAGCAAAAGTAAAAAACGTGCACTAAGTCTTAAACAGAAATATAGCGTAGATTCGTCGTTGGTGAAAGAAATAAGTATACATAGTTCAATTTTGCAACCATCTCCTAGTAATGATGTTTTATCAGACTGTATAGATTATTTGCCACCAGTGAATCGGATAGCATCATCTGTGAATGATGTATTTGATATATGCCACATTATATCATCTCAAGAAGAAGTTTCTTTGACTGTGGAAGTGCAAGAATTACTCTCATCACCACTGGACGTGTTCACAAAAAAGCGGTTTTCATTTTGCAAATATGTTAGCATGCGCTTTGAAAATGTTACACCAATGAAAGCGAAATATTTGCTGTATTTCAACTACTTAATTGTTTTTCAACAATTAAAATATACAGATATACGTAAAAAAGACCCCATACCTAATATTCCTGATCCATATAAAACAAATATGCTAGGAAAATTTACAGTGGTTTCTAGAACTAATTATGGTCGAACAGTACGATCTTGTTCAAATCAATTAAAAGATAAACTAATTGCTTACATACTTGCACTGGGGCTTATTATCGATGAATTTAAAGTCAATCTTGAGGAAATAGTGGAATGCTTGAGCAATGTCAAAGTCCCAAAATTGACTATTATTGCTAAAGCTCTGGGATGTTATATCACCACGAAAAAGATTGGAGAGTGTGTAATAAAATATGCAGAATTAAAAATACCTTTAAATGTTCCAATTCCGAAATATGCTAGATCTAGTATTAACAAAAAATCATAATTATAGATGTATGAGTTTTAAAAGTGAAGAAAGAGGTGATTTAATAGTCATTTGGATTTATTTTGAGACATTCGTTATTGGTGATTATAATTTATAAATTAATTGAATGGGATACTTAATTTGAAACTGATCTCTAAAGAAACAAAAGAGGTAAAAATTCTCATGCTTTTAGTTACATTTATGAATTTTTTAATGATATATGCTTGATTTAATTTTAAAGGATATATTAATTTAATTTGTCTTTTTTTAAGCTCTATTTTTTAGGTATTTTTTCTAATACCTGCATTAATTTTTGAATTTTATGTAAAAAAAAATTAATATGATTGTTACCATATTGTATCCTATTATTGTATATTTTATTTAAATTGCAGAAAATGGAAATATTTACTAAGAATTTTATGAATGATTAGCATGCGATGTAATTCATTTTAATTTTGCATTGTATATTTTATTACTATATACAAAATGCATGTATCAATTATTTTATATTCTAGGAAGACATAAACTATGGTTTGAAATAAAAGCTTTTACTAATATTTTTTTATGTTGTGTCTGTTATTGTAATGGGTATATTTTTTAATTCATCACAATTATTTTGCATGTTCTTATCTTTATGCATGTATTAATATGTATGGGTATTGATAAATTTGTAATGCACTTCTTATTCTATGTGTTACATTCATAACTCTATATAATTTATACAAGGAACTATTTGTTTTAAATATATATAGAATTTCTAGTTTGATCATGACACAATAATTTCTGAACTTTCAGAGAAAAAATTTTAAATGAACCATATTTTATAATGATTGTGTCAATTAATGTACTATTAAAAAATATTGCTACTTATTATATTTACTTTTGATCTCATTAATCATGTTTTGTAAAATATTTTAATCAGACAAAAGTTAACTCTCCTTTGTGACTATATCAAACTATATATATTTTGTGACTACATATTTAGAATTTCATTATTTTGATGCAGTAAATAGTCTTAAGAATTGCCAATTGATTGGCATATAATCTTAGAGACAGTCATTGAAATGGTTTAAAAGAGTGATATTCAAAATTTCATAACTGTTTTGTCACTGAAAAAAATAACTTTTTTTTTTGAAATGTCAACATCAAGAATATTTTATTATATAAAATTAATTAGACCAAATTGTATTAGATATGAATTTTCATTAGTAGGGGAGAGAGGCTCACCTTGGGACACTTTTTTTCTTTTATTTTTCTAATTTTTTTATATTGATAAATTGTTTTCAAAAATTTATTTGTGATTTATTTAACCTTTTCCTACATTGTTATACTATTATTAATCCTATATGTAACATAGAAAAATTTTAAAAAAATATTTAGTAAACCTGTTCTTTGTCCCGAGGTGTACTACCGGGTAGCTCACCTTGGGACAGTTGAAAATGGAATTAAGAAGTTCAATAATTGAAGCACAATATATCTTGAACTGTTTATTGAAGGAAAAAAAGGCATTGCAAGCCATTAAGATATTATTTAAATTAAATTAACTTAAAATTAATTAACAAATTTTATATGCGATTGTAATCAATTGCTGTGAATCGAAGACCAAACCCAAAGAACGTTCAGTACTTTGTTTTGGTTCTTTGAGTTTCAACAAAATATCACTAGCGTTTACAAAAGATTTGTCCTCTTTATCAGGATAAATGAAAGTCCATGAATCATTCAGTCTTCTCAAAAAGGATACTTCATACTCATCTGCATCGATTTTTTCTACATGACCTATGAAAGCAACAATAGATCGTTTACCGACAAATTTTACAGCAGCGAAGTCTCCAACTTTTAACTTTGTGTTATTGCAATCATCACTATCACTGTAATCATCATATAAATCATTAATTAGTGGGGTATTCCCAGATGTATTTCTCAGTAATTCTTCAAGCATTGACTCTTCATCTTCACTGCTCAAATTAAGCTGTTTTTTTATCCTCTTCCTCTTTTTTAAATTTGCATTTTGTTTGTCTTTAACTTGAGACACTTTAGGGTTCTTTTTACTATCATCTTCAATCGTCTTTTTTTTCGGGAGTGTCCGTGTAGATAGCCGATCGTCCTCTTTTTCTGCCTCTATTGCTAGCCTTTCGAGGCGCAGCCTTCGGAAAGAGTCGTACACATTCAGGGGTTTTAGGAAAAGACAAGTCTGGAGACTCGTTAATGCTTTGAGTGGATGAACTCGTTGATGGAGTAGGCCTATCTGTGACAAAAGCTGATAAAAATTCATTGTCATAAAAAATATCACGATTGAAAGGATGAATTCCAGTTACTTGAAAACCAGAAACAATGTTTTTTGGTGTAAAAGAAAGGGGATATGCATAGCCTATGCATTCTACAACATCATAAATTGATATAGGCCTCCCAGCATGATTAAGCATCCATTGATTACTAGCTCTATTATACTGTCCTTTAAACACGCTAAACACTGTGCGGTCCAAGGGTTGTAGCTTATGGCTTGTATGGGGGTCAAAGTGAGCAGAATGATTCCATTTTCTTTACAAAAGTTTGTAGCTTCTAATGTTATATGTGTATTGTGGTTATCGATAATCAAAATAACACTGCTATCTTTTGACGTTTTGGTATGTTGCACAAAGTGTTTAAGATAGAGTATAAATATTTCTGGTGTTGTCCAGCCACTTGGATTTGCAGCTCCAATGGTTCCAGGTGGTGCCCCTTTCAACATATGTTCCTTAAAGTACTTTCTAGGAAAAACCAAAAGTAGGGGAACAGCATTACCAATTGCATTTACTGCAGAAATAATTGTGACAAGTTTCCCTCATTCCTCTGATGTCATTTGGCCAACTTGTTTAATGCCTTTTCCAGCAATTACTTTAGATGGAACATGCACTGTTGTAATTCCTGATTCGTCAAGATTATATATTTCACTAGCTGCAAAGGCTTTACGCTGCAGAAGTGTTTCCAAGTTATCAAAAAATTTGGTAACATTGTCCTTTGTAAAACTGGTGGCGCGAGAAATACTTGTTGCTTCTGGTTTTCGAAGAGAAAACATGGAACTATGTCTTCTTTTAAATCTAATGTACCAGTCCTTTCCAGCTTTTTTTTCTTGCTCCCATCTTGAAGGAATTCTCTTTTTATTTGCTGAAGCATATTCATAAGCAAGGGTAAGTGCATCATTAATTGTAAGTCCATAATGGTATTTTGAAGCTTGCAAAATATATTTTACCAACTGTTCTTCTTCACCATCAGTGAATATTTTTCGACTTTGTATCTTTGACTCATACTTGAAGTTACAATCTGGCTGTTTACTTTTTTTAAAAGCATTGACATGGCGGTTCAAAGTAGTTTTACTAACTTTGTAGACTGAAGCAGCTTGCCTAAAAGACATTTCACCAGAAAAAAATTTTGCAGCAGCCTTTTGAATATTCTCAGCATGAACCTTTTCATTTTTTAGGTATTCTCTCTTCCTGATCCTTGCCATTGATAAGCCTGATAAGTTCCTAAAAGAAGAAATAAAAGCTATTAATAAACACAAGTTATGTAGATTAAATAAAAAGATACTTTAAGCAGAATATATTTTTGCAAAACTATCTGAAATAAAAGTTAGTAAGGCATATGTTGTGTCCCAAGGTGGACCACCACAACCTGTCCCAAGGTGAGCCATACACACACTAAGATATTTTAACATGCCATGTTGTTAGGCTTAGTAGTAGAACAATAAGTAGATATTAGTTTTAAAGAGGAAGCTTTATACTTCAATATAATATCTTTTATTTTAAAATATTTTTTGTAAAAATACAATTAACAACTCATTAAAATTTTACATGAAAGTTACAAGACATGCTCTAAAAATAAAAATCACAATAAATTCTTACCTGCTTCATGAATGGAATCCAAACACATATCACAATTTGACTATGATGCCATCTATCTACAACAACAAAAGCTAAGAATTATTTTAAAATTTAAGGCAAAAAATTGAGGTATCCCGAGGTGTACTGTGTCCCAAGGTGAGCCACTCTCCCCTACATTTATTAACGTAAACAATGCCAATTTTAATTTGCGCCATGTGATTTAAGGTTTTTTCTCAATTAAAAATATATCTTACAAACAGATTAAAAATTAGATACAAGCATGATTAGAGTTGACATCTTATAAGTATCATACTTTTAAATGAGGATACGAATTGCACTCTAAACATGATCTAGAATTTTAGTAGTGTCCTTTTGGTACTGATGTTAAGATAGAAAAAGAAGCTGTAGGAATGCATTTGGAAATTTTGTATGTTTTAGGAGTAACTTTTCCTAAAATACAGCCTGATCAATAATTTTTAAGCATGTAATATAAGTTGATATTGTCTGCATTAATCGGGCATTGAGATGTGTATGTAAAAGCAGATGCAGGGAATCTAAAATCTTTCCTAAGTTCAAGTTTAAATGGTTAGGTAAATAATTTTTTAAATGGTCATAAATTTAATTTATTACACTTATAAATACATATTAAAAATGAAATTATGATGTTAGAAATCTACTTAAACAATTTTATTGTTAATTCCATTTCTAAAATTTTTTTTAAAATTTGGGTGCTTAGTAATTTTTGGTTTAATAATGTGTAAAATTTTTCAAGTTTACTTTTTTCTATTGGTTTTGTAATGATAACTAAATATTAAACTTTTACAAGACGGGATTTTAAATTCTCAACAAGTATTTATAAATAATAATTGCAATAAATCTCAAAAAAAAAAAAAAAAAACTTTTTACTTTTTTCAAAGATTGTATAAACTTAGAAGAAAAGTTGCATAGAAATTTAAAAGTTAAAATGCTTTTGATGAAAGATGCATTAACTATTGTAACATTTTCTGGAGTTTTAAAAAGAATGAAATTTTATACTCTGATTTAAATATAGTTTTAAATGTGTCCTATTGATTAATGATTATTTTACTAAAAAAATCAATCATAATAAAAGTGTTTTGGGCTATTAACATTTACTGAATTTTTCATTATATCTGCAGCTTCAAATTTATGTTGTTGGTTTAAATTTTTATATATGCTTAATTTTTGTATTCAATAGTATAAGTAATTATAATGAGCCAAACATAAATATGCATCAATTTCTATGGAGATTGACTGAATTTAAAATATTGAAACACATCTAAATTCTTGTTTCAATATCCCTCTTCCAGTAAATACAAATTGCAATTTTCCAAATATCTCAATTTATATAAAAGTCTCTCTTAATAATTTAATACTCTAATAATTTTTCTTTTTAAGAGAAGTCGCAGTTCCCACAATATCTATAATGTAGCAAATTTCTTAAACTTGGATGTTGCATTTTTTTTCCATTTACTTTTTATGTACATTAAACATCTGTTAAAATCTCCTTATTACCACTGAAATCTATATATATTTCAAAACAGTAAATTTTTTAAAGTCTATTATTCTTTTAAATATTGACATCTATTTACTTATTAACTTTTCAGTTATTACATACGTTTTGGAAAACGTGTAATAACATTTATAGATCAGTTTGACATAGAAAGAAATTACATTTTGATTTATTTGCTTTTCTGTAAAAGAAAAAAAAATTCTACTTAGTATATATATATTAAGTTAAATTGTATTGTAAATACTAAGAAAAATCTAAGTTTTTTTTTTTTACACTGTCAATTAGCAGCACATTTAAAGAACTTTGTGCTTACTGTTTCTTCTGCTTGTTCTTGTTTGCACTTAAAAATAAATCTGAACCATAACAAATGTATGAGGTGAATCTTACCCTTCAGTAAAAAGAGAACCATCTCATTCATGTAATATCAGCTGCTCCAATCCCCTCTTTCTAGACCTAGCCAAGAAATTTTGGCCACTAAATGTTAAAATCATTACTGACTCAAGTTTTATGAGCCATATTTTGGCCACTCTTATTCAAAAGAAACTATCTTTGAATGTATGGTGTCAGTGTTCTCATATCAATAATGCTTATCCTTAATAGTGAATGTGGTTTTTTATTGAGAATTTCATACATAGAAAAGCTAAATGATAAAATTTTCAGATAAGTAAAAGCTGTGTATCTTTCAGAAATGAATCAAATTATTTTTCTACTTTCTTGTCATAATAAGTCAGCGTATATAATATGCTGAGAAGTAATAGTTTAAAAGCAAATTGCAGATTATATTGACTTTTAAGCATGAATTAACGTATAATCTTATTCATTATTAACACCTGAATAATAAATTCTGTGAATCATAAGAAATGTTAATTTGGTTAGATTATATTTTTTAAATCTGATAATTATTTGCATTTTAGAAAATTTTGGGATAGATATATATTTATACAATAAAAGCTTACTTTTTGAAGTACGACACAAGTAATGAATAATTTGGAACTCTCAGAGAAAAAAAAAATTAGTGAATATTCTAAATAACAACAGTATGCAGAGGTGGCATTAGCAGCGGGAAAGATAATTGCTCCTCTGAAGACAACTGCTTGCCCTGGTCCCATATGAGAGATTCAGAGTTTACTGGCAAAAGTCTTCATCATTTCAAGATGGTTATGAAGAGCTGTGTATCTTTGGATATGATAATTTAAAAACTATTTGAAGTTATTATAGACAGTCCAAATATTCAAGTAACAGTTAAAATGGTTTCACTGTAATTAAAATAATTGATAGAATTAGCAGGTAAATAGCCATGGTAGCCTAGTTGGTAGAGCGTCAGTCTCGTAAAAGAAAGGTCGCGGGTTCTGTCCTCGTCTTGGCCAAAGACCGCCGTGTTGGCTAATGGCAGTTGTGGCACGTTAAATATGTCGAGACTGCAAAGTCCTCCAAGTTCCCATAACAAAACGATACCTCTGGAGGGTATTGAATCAGGGATGAGTCGGTCTCTGATTTGGATCTAAATTCCGACTTGCTGATGGATAAATGAGTGTATGAATGAATTTGACCACCCCCCAAAAAGGGTTGTGTCGTGTATGTGAGCTACAAGTTGGACTTCTGCCCTCTGGGTGCTTTACTCTCAGAAGCTACTGCACCCCCTTTCCGTGAAAAACACGGACATGAAAACAACAACAGCAGGTAAATAAGAATATTTATCAACAGAATAAAAACTTAATGCAATGAATACCGAAGACATTGTCTGCAGAATTTTATTCAAATATTATTCACTTAACTTATAATTTCCATTACTTTTGGCAATATAATCGAGGTGACAAGTGAATAAGATATTGTCAAAGTGATTGACCCATTTTTCCAACTATTTTTGGTTTAGTGAATCTGAACACAATGGATGAATGTCAAAGACATTAAGTGCAAAGATTTTCAATAATTGATTGAAATGCCATTCCTCAAGCTTTTAATTTTTATCATTTTTGGCAATATAACCAAAAAAGGGACATGTGAAAAAGATAATTTTGATCAGTCAACTTATTTAATGCAATGGATGTTGAAAGTGGTAAGTCTATGAGAATGTTAATTAGTGTTAAGATTTCCTGACATCTGATTTAAAGGTTGTTGATTCAACTTATAATTGGTATTGTGTTTTTCCAAATAATACGTCACATTTTTTACTGACTAATCTTTATCTTTCCACTAAGATGTTATTATAAGTTACAGGGAGGGGGGTATGTTTCATGTATCTTGATTTATTTGTCTGTGCAATTATTATAAAAAGGAAATCTTATACATGAATAGAGCGATACAGTTGTTTTCTCTAATACAGAATTCAATAAGTAATTATAAAATGGACTCTCATTTTATTCCCTCGGTATTGAATTAGTAAATTTATTTTATTTATTTCCTTGTGAGAATTCTTTAACTAAAATCTAGTTAATGGCTAAACTAAATTTAAATTAATCACCACCCCCCAACATTTTTGTATAATGTGAATACCAAGAAGAGTTATTTTGTTGTTCCCAAATAATATAAATACATTATAAATAGCTGGAATAAATTGTATAATTGTAAATTAAGTTTATTGAACAATAGAATCTGTCTTTTACAATCCAATTTATCAGATTATAATTAGTACGTTAATGAAATAATAATTCCTTTGTAAAATAATTATTACTTATATTGATTGCTTATGTCACAATATTGATTTACATACATTTATTATATGTAATATAGTTTTTTTTTTTTTAGCTATACTATTAAAGCTTATCCCAGTATGCACTAAATTTGTTAAATAAATTACTACCTAAATTCTTTAAAATCTGCATTCAGTATTATAACTATGTAATTGGGGAGCATATTTTCTTTTTCTGTTATTCTTCATGGCAAAATTTAATTTCAGATTCTAGTAAATTTTTATAGATTTTAGATAATGTTTTGATAAAATCAAGATTAATATAGTTGTTCATATATTAATATTACATTAACACCTTGATATACAAACTTACTTAATTTCCTAGTTAGGTGGTAGATTTTATTTAGGACAATTATTATTATTTTAATCCCTAAAATAATAAAATAGAATTTGAAGTAATAAATTACTACCCAATACTTTTCATGCGATTTCTGCAGATTAAAAATTTAATAATTCAGAGCATAACACCATCCATTATAGTTTGAAGCCTAAATATTTATTAAAAAATAAATATATAAAGAATCTAATATTCAGTTAGTTCATTTTTCATATCACATAGAAAAGCAAGTTTGTACATGTATTTGTAAAATATTTTCTCCAACCTTCGTAAAAACAACAACATAATTATTTATCTTTTCTTCAATCTATATTGTTTATGGCTAAACTGTACATTTACTACTGTAAATTTTTATTGTGTATGTGCACTTATTCACCTTGGATTTAAAATACATCTTAATTCTTCCTTGTTTTTGTAATTGTGGTAAGGAACCGAGCCAAAAAATCAATTTTTGGAAAAACATTGAATATATTTTATTAATGTGGATTTTAAAGTTTTTTTAATGAAACATTTTTATGTTCATTTTATATAGTTTCCATGATAAAAAAAACACACACATTATATATATATATATATATATATATATATATATATATATATATATATATATATATAATATCATTTCACACAATCTGTGTTTATATCAATATGCTATAATCTAGAATAAATATAACTATAATTTTTCTAAAATTTGATCTCAGTGTATTAAATCTCAAGAGTCATACAAATATATAGATACAAATATTGTCAATTTTTTGATGATCTGTAAAAGAAATTGAGAATATTTTTTTCATAAAAGATATGTGTAAAAAAAATGTTAATAAAAAAAGTATTAAAAAATTTTTAACATTGAAAGAAAGGGGAGCAGAGAGAATTTCACTTTTACATTATACTTTTTTAGTAGCAATATCAACTGCAATCACATTAAAAAAAGAATTTTCTCTAAATACTATTATTCAATCTCTACATTAGTTAATTGCAAGGTAGTTGATAAGTTATATGTTTCTTAGATCTGCAAAATATAACAGTTATGAGTAAGATAAAATTTTTATTCTGAGCCTTTTTTCTGAGAAACAGGACATGTTTCCCCATTACATGTGACAATTTTCATTATGGAGTAATCAGAATCAAGTTAGCAATGTAATTTTTTTTTTAACTATACTTATCATGTATTTGGAATAATATACTATAAGATAGGAGGTGTTATTAAATTTTGGATTGCTAATGTTCTTTTTCACCAATAATGTTCATTTAAAAAAAAAATCAATATGAGCTGATGATATTGTGGTAGGGGGAAGGGGATGCATTGTTATGTTGAGGTAGGAATTTGAAGATAATGATTTTGACTTTTCCTCAATAAGAAATAAAGGTTGTGGAGACAGAAGTTCATTCATGGTTGTATTTCAATAAATATGCATACTTTGTTGGATTATGTTAAAAGTACCAGAATAAATAATCAATATTCATACATTTGAAGGATTAACAAAAGTCAACTAAATTTGACAGGCTTGACATCAGTATAACTTAGTCATAATTTATTTTGGAGATTAATGATAATTTTTATTGTAGAACTGTATCTTATCACTGATGATTTTTCCCCCTGATTATATGAATGCCATAGAAAAATGAGTTGATTCGGAGACTGAATGGTGGTCCTTACAAGATTTAAAGTGCATTTCTAAATGGGATGTTTTATGTTTTCTTCTTATAACTTAAGTCATTTCAACATTTATAAAAATTGATTTTCAGGATACAATAATAATAAATTACTTAAAGTTAAAAGCATTAAATAATTACTGATTATTATGTGAGTGTATGATATTTCATGAGATGGAGCATTTTTTTTTTTTTTTTTTTTTTTTTTTGTATTTTGAAGTAGTTTGGAATTAATGATAAAATAGATTTTGAGGCAATAATAGTTCAATGAGACAAATTAATATGATTCACTTCAAATCAATTTATTATCGTAATCAGAAAACAAATTATCACATATGTTAATCCTTTCGAAAAGTTTTATTTTCTTATAATGTTTTAAAGTATTGTTTCTTTTACTCTCTAGAATTAGAATAAACTTTCATAAATCAAGAATAAGAAAATAAAAATAAAATGAAATATTAATCATTATTCAAGAGACAAAATTAAATATATTTATTTTGAAAAGTTAAATGAAATATTTGTCAAATGCATTTTTAAAAATTACTTTATTTAATTTATGATTGCTACTCATACAGTAAGGAGTTGTTACAAAGAATTTTTCAAAAATCAATGATAGAATTATGTACAAATCCTAGTTATTCTGTTATATAGTTTTTTTAATAAATATCTAATAAAATCAAGGAATTAAAAGCACTATCATAATAGAAACTACCAATCAAAATCATAACTGAAATGACTTCTTTGTCTTTCTGCTTCATGTAATATTAATTGAAAACCTTGAGTTGGTTTCAGTGAAGAGTTTGATCTATATTTTGGAACTTCAATTAATAATTTTCCCCCTCTGTTTTTAAATTCACAACTCTCTTCCTTATTCTCTATTTTTGATGCATCAGAATTTGTAACAGGATTCGCTGATTCAGTTGGTTTACTTGAATTTGCATTTTGCTTATATTTGAAGGCAAATGGAAATAAAAATTCTCTTTTATCTTCTTTATCACCGTTCACTTTCATGGAATTAATATCTTCTTTGATAGCTTCAGAGTCTGGTGATTCACATCTGCAAATAAAGTATAATTTAAAATACTAATAGAAGAGAATATTAGATTATATATTCTGACATACAATCAAATTTTACTTAGTGAGCAAACCAAAATGTAAAAAACTGATACCCTTAACAAGCATTATTTCACAAAACAAGTGATGAATAAGCATTATCAGAAAATTGTAAAATATATAAGATAGTTTAATTGTCAAAGAAAAAAATGCAAAAACATTTCTATAAATGCCAGGATTTCACTTGTGATATGAGAAAGAATAGTCAAACTTCACATAGTAAAACAAAATGTTATAAAAAATGTCTCTCTCATTGTGGGATTTTCACAGAATGAATTACTAGGAGATATCATAAAGTCACACACAGGCTTGGTCAAAGTGAGCACTTGATCAAAGATAACCCTTATTTCTCCATGGATAAAGCTTTGGCCGAATAATATTTGGGAATGGCTTGAGCAAGTGTTTATGAAGCTTTAATCAATAAGATTGTACCTCTGGTAAAGATTATGGAACTAGAGGTGGATAACAACAACATTAATAAGATTATGGAATTAAAGGTGGATAACAACAACATCAATGAGCATTTTGAACATAGTAAAAATTACAGAACAGTTTATAGAGTTACATTCTATGCTGATGAAATTTGATCAAGAGTGGGTAAATAGTCACATCAAAGCAATAACTTTCCATTGAAACAAGGGAGATGCTAAAAGCATGAATATCATTGCATCTTATGTTGAGAAGCATCAACTTAATCAAGTAATAATTTCATTTTTGCTTAGTTCTGAAATGAAATATTACAAATCTCTTCAACTCTTTCGAGCAAAACAAATAAATAAAATAAAAGGAAAAGATAGAAAAAAAAGGTGATTGTAATTGATAAATTACTAAATTATAATTTGTTTGAGTATGCTTATTTTTTTTTTTGGAATGGAACACAGTGCCCTATTTAGCGTAGGATCCCATGGGAAAAATTGTTTCACACTATATAAGTAAGATTAGGTATGAACTATGTTTGCTGAATAAGCTCCTGTTTTTTTTTTTTTTTAAGAATAGAAAGAAATTATCTTTCTCATTCCTTTTGTAGAAAAATTATCAATAGTAATCAAATATAAATTTTATTCTGGGTTTAATTACATATTTACAAATATTCTCCAAAGGAATTGTAGGTCTATTCCAATGGATTGACAGGCACAACTCTTTTGAAAGAAAAACCTTATTCTATAGTAGTTTACCAGAATAGAACCATATCAATCAATCCACAGAAAAATGAACATCAAATGATTTATCATGACAGTGAAACCCACAATTTTCTGTCGTAGCTTGCATTTTTGAAATCTCCTGTTTATTATTATTTTAAATACTAAATGGCATTATTATTATTATAATTATATAGTATGTCAACATAAGATTTTTTCTGACACAGGGAGTAAAAAAAGGTTTGATATACTCAATAAGTTTTTCAGAAACATGCACTAAAAAATTTTGCTTTTGGGAATCTTTGATGTTAATGCACAACAGCAAAACAATAATAAGTATATATATACCTTCTTTTTTTTCTAGGCAAATTATATTTGGAATCATTTTGTGAATTTTCCTCATGAAAGTTATCTAAAATTTCCGCTGGATTTTCATCAATCCAATCATTTTTATCAAACCAATCATCATTAACTTCATCATTTTTGTCAATCTCTTCATCTTTATCAAACCAGTCATCTTCATTAATTCCATCATTTTTATCAATCCAATCATTTTCAATGGAGAAATCAAATTCTTGATGAAGTGATTCCTGGAATTAAAATAAAACTTTACTGTAATTCGAATATTAATATCTTTTGACTTCAGTTAGTTAAAATCAACAGAATATAAGTAACACTATATTGATAGTTGCATCTTTACAGATAAAGATGATTAATTCTAAGATACCTCTTAGGGTTAAAAAAAAATGCAAATATGCAAAGGCAAAAAAATAGCTCTACATACGCTCAATGTGTTAGACAGTTAATTATCAATGTGTGGACACATTGATAATTAATTGCTTTACATTGAAGAGCCAATAATAAAATAAAAGCATTTTGTGTAAAAGGTTATTCTCTACCCTGTTACATAGTGAAATTAAATATTATTTTGGGACACTCATTAAATTTCCACACATAAAACAAATATAGAGAAAATGTTACGACTGACCAAGCCTCTTCAGCAAAAGTAATATAGTTAATTTCTCTCATAATCAACCAATATGGATAATCTTTAACATAGTATATGGCTTCTGAGCAAACAGAATCAAACAAGAGAAACTTAAGAAATTAAAGGAAAATTCTCCAAATGGAAGAAAGTTTGTAAAATATGAAAGTATCTAAAAAATCTAGACTGACTCTTTATGCTCACTCTTGAAAGTTCAGTCAATAATGGATGCTCAATGGAATTCAATCAACATCAAAACTTAAATAGTTATGAAATGGCAAATAAATTGATTTATTATTAAAATAATTTTTATCATAAATATTAAAAAATGAATTAGTAAGCAATATATTACAAAGATGTAATATTTTTAGCGGTATAAAGTAGCGAAAAATTATATATTCTTGAAAATATATGGAAGCATAAACATCCTAACATATAGCATATTCATTTGCAATCAGAAATAAATCTACATAATAATGGTTTATCAATTAGCATATATGACCTTTTCTGAAAAACTTTGAAAGCAACATCTTTGAATCCAATTGGAAAACACTTCTAGGTTTATTCTGAATGTTGAAGAGAATCAAAAATTTGATCAGTAGCAAAAGCTCAATAAATTTAGGACGCTGGAAAAGTTTGATGAAAAACTCGATCAAAAATTATTTCTGTTTTCAAATTATAAAAACACATAATACAAAAAAATAAATGAATTAAAATTTTAAATATATATATATCAATAAATATTCCACTCATATACAAATCTGAAAAATAAAAATCTATCAATGAAACAATCATTTATGTCCCTTCCCAGAATTGATAACCAAGTTCATTCGTCAGATGATACCTGACTTATTCTCAATGACGTCAATCAGGTCAATAGTTCGATAATCAAAGGCAAAACTAAAAGTGCAATAGATATAAGGCTTTAAAAAAATTTCAGGATTTATAAATTCTTCATGATTATTTGAAGCAAACTGAAAAGTCAATACTCCAGATTCTACAAAAGGCTTAATGAGGAATATATGCTGAACAATAGAAAAGCAGCTAAAGAAATACATTTTAAAAAATAAAGAAATTAATAAATGAAAAAAAATAATAACAACAGGAATACAAAACACCTATCTTAAATAATGCATGTCCCTGATGCCACAACCAATCAAAAGTCTAATATATAAATCTTTAATATACACAATTTGCATGACAGGAAAGTCAAAAAACAATTTACATGATGAGAAAATCTAAATTTCGAGCAAATAATACAGTATTTATTTACAATTAGACAATTCTTTCAATATTTGAAAGAATAGTTTAACTTTTGGTTGAGATTTTTATGTGCAGAAATCTGAAACATATTAAAGGAGTCTATTTTATTCCAATATAAATTAAAATTGAAGATAGTTAAGTGAAAGCCAATTTTAAAGAAGAGGTTCAATTTATAAAATAAATACTTTACAATTGTTTTAAGAGAAAAAAAAATAAGAGCCACACTTAATATAATATTTTTGATTACAAAATTATAAGTTCATAGATATAAATTAAGTAGCAAATACACACAAATTATTCAATTTTATACACAATACAAATTTAAAATATTACCAGTAATAATGAAATATTTCTCACCAATATTGAAACTTAAGTTATTAATTTTTTTAATGCAAGTTCCATTTGAAAAATCTTATTAAAGGTTTTGACTGCATATCTTAATACTCAAATGGTAGAGGGTGGAGATCATATATTATACTCAAATGATAGTGGGTGGAAATCATATATTATA
>JAPMOQ010036171.1:69152-106989 GCA_026543055.1 Argiope trifasciata
ATCATATATTATACTCAAATGATAGTGGGTGGAAATCATATATTATACTCAAATGATAGTGGGTGATCAACATTTCGATTTCACAGAAAATTGTTTGAAAACATAAGTAAAAATAAGTATTTATTTTTCCCACTTTTTAAAATAACGACTTTTTATTTCTGACCACGTTCAATTCATTGAAATCTCTTCCATCTCAAAGTTAAAAAGATGGAAGCTTTGCAGTAGGAGCAAAATGAAAATAAAAATGCCAGTTAATACATTTCTAAAAAATATTTTTGGGAGCAAGCACAAAACAATATGATGCATTGCCTCAAAATTTAACAAGATTCACCAAGTAAAAAATCTTTTTCAAAGAATAGCTTTACAGTTTAATTTAATTTAAAGTTACAATTTTCCCCCTTCATATAAATTAACAATAATTTAACCTTTTTTGCAAGATTTTTTTTTTGTTGTTGTTAAATAAATTAAGAAGATATAGCTCATAATCTAAATTAAAGGGAAAATGTTCAAAAAAATCCTAGTATAAATATATAACATAAAATAATTAAAAAAAATAGCCTGAAGGAAATATCTATCATTACATAAATTTATATGTTAAGCTCTGTATAAAATCTTCATTGCCCCTCTCTTCTAAATTTCTCCACTCATTATAGCTTTCATCAGCAAAAAAATCTTAAATTAGTTATTAATAAAATATTCAAGAAATTGCATGTTTCTTCCAATCATAACAAACAATGAAATGACTTCAAACCGTAATCAATTTTTCTTTTTGACAGCTTTGTTCCTTAATACACAATAATCAGGAAAAAACATTTTCAGCAACAACTATTTTGATAAAAAATTTTTGTTCAATAAATGTTATGATAGAAATTTGCATCATCATGCAAAGTATAGTTAAATCACATGATTCAATGATATGACAAAGCAGTAATACTGTTTTGAATTTCATTACAATAAATATTGTCCAAAATTGTGTCCAAAACTAATTTTTATTTATTTATTATTAAAAAAAAAGACATGGGGAAAAAGACAAAAAAAAAAATTGAATAATTGAAGAGCTTCTTTTAAAAAATGTTTTACTCCCATTAAAAATAATGCAAAATTAACTTCTGTGTGATAATGATTTGATATTATTTTTTTATTTCTTAAATAAATTTCTAATTAAAATTTTTTCTCTAATATCCAGGAAGTAATTTCCTACTAAATTACATGTTCCTAATTTCAAAGATTTATACTAAATGTTGCTCGTTCAGTCAGGATAAAATCTTATATGTACAGAGAAATTTCATTACGAGGGAGAAGCAATCTACAAGAACTACTAAAAGAGAAAAAGAAAACAATTAAAAAGTTATAGCATCTAAACTCTAAAAAACAAAAGCTTTATCTATTTATTCATAATTTTTTTCGCAAAGTTTAAAAAGGTTGGTTCAACAAATAACAATTTTGAATTGGCTGGGGACAGTTAAAAAGTACACCAAGAAAAAAATCACAATCATTCAAAATTTATGGCTACAAGCTAAAATTTTAACATACTGGATTTTAATGTTGTTGAAGAAAGAAGAAGTAGGGGACAGAAGACATTAAACATTATTTTAATATGAGTTGAAACCCCAGGTTCTATCTCATCCTGGTTTCTTTTTCTAAATTCTTCCTTCTTGTCTTTTTTCTTTCTTAATATATCTGATCAAAAATGTTTTACACCCATTACTTCAATTTATTGTATTCAACATCTAAAAAGAAAAGTGTTTTGCTTTTTTGAGAAAATTAAACATTTTTAAAGTGGTTAAAAATGAATTTCAAATTTAAGCACCTGTTATAATGCTACAGACCCTGTCTAAATAAAAACTAGGAAGTTTACCAATGAGGGTTTATCATAATGTACGTCAGTAGAATAGCAGCTTTCACCAAGTTGTCTCTTCATATCTAGCTCTCCAGCTTGGAAGTTCAACTTCTGGACATTGACTCGACAATCACGAGAAGATCCAATAAAGAAAGCCTGAAAATACCAAAATCATTTATTCAAAGCACAAATCATACAGTGAAATTAGATTTATGAAATGCTATTATATAAATTTTTAAGCTATTCTTTATCTCAAAGACGCATATATAATCTTTAATCATCTTCCTGCCAAACATTTTTACTCATTTTAAAATTACTATTTCTTTTCTTCTGATTTTTTAAACAGTAAATTGTATGAAAGCGTTTTTAATTTTAATTTTCTAATCTTACTACTATTAAAATTCTAATGCATGTTTGATTTTATTCTGCTAATTATGCTTTAAATATAGAAATAAAAAATCGTTTTTTGTATACAGCATAAATTTTGCAACTCGACTTCAGATTTGAGTTTTATTAAAATTACTTCATTTTGATTGTTGTCATTTACTTAATTTTAATTATGTCATTTTATTTTCTTCTTCAGAAGAATGAAAGAAACCAGCATTTTCTAAATTAGAAATTAAAAAAGGAAAATTAAAAAAAATATTATATATTGAAAAAAGGGATAAATAAATTGTGAAATGTAGATATTACTTTGGTAATGACACATTTCATCTAAGTGATTTTAACAAAATTATTTATATAATTATTTTTATAAAAAATGAATATTTGTATTTTTTTTTAAATGAAAATTTCTTTGATTTGGAGTCACCCTGATTAATTGGCATTTTGCTATTTATAACAACAATAAATAAATAATGAGATCATGATATATCAAGAAATATCAATATACATCAGACAATATATTGCAATGAAATTCAGGTATCTCCCAGCTTTATTTGCTTTGACTGGCTCTTCATTGCCATGACTGGATTATCATTTTATATATACATGCATAGTTGTACACTAAACCATTTGTATAAATATGTTTGAAAATATAATGCATCAAGTTGAGTAAACCTATGATTAAGACAGATTTTTAAATGAAATGAATAAAGGCCTTTTGAATTGAATATTTTTGTACCATTTTTATGTTTATTACTAAAAATTACTGAAGTTTTAGAGTCAGTTTCTATAGTCACATTAATAGAAGAATTCTATTTCTTCTGATAAATGTTCTTAAAAATTTATTTATTATTTTTTAAATTTATGTTTATGAGCAAGCCCGTGATTACTTTGCTCATATGCCATAAACCTAGAATTTTACAATAACATGTATAAATATCTCCATGAGCTAACAAATAACTAATTTTTTTGTTTACTTTATTAACAAATGAGCATTAAAAATTGGAAAAACTATGTATTAAACAGGTTTTTTTTTTAACAGATTATGTAATTTAAATATCAAGCAAAATTTACAAATAAATTGTCACATCCATTTTATAAATGCTCACACATGAGAAAAGCCACAAATATAAGAAACTTCCTTAAAAATAAATAAACATATTTTAATAAGGAATGTATATTCCTTGTAATTCCCTGTCAGCATTGATTTTTCATACCTTCAAGTACTGGACATCAAAATGAGCAACAGTTCATTGGACACTTTCATTAAGCAACACTTATTCAAACAATTTAATTATCTGAAGCAGTTTGAGGTAAGTTATAAAGATACTTCATTGGATTAGCAGGTAAACATTGTGCTTGCCAGTCCATGTGCTCCAAAACTTAATTCATAAGATATTTTCTAACAAGTCAAATATTATCAGTCATTAAGATGAATTCTTCACATTGGCATTAGTATTTCCACATCTTATAACAATGAAAGCACTTCACCTAAACACATTGAAGATATCACAGCAACCATGAGAGATTCCAAACAAAACCACAATTCCGTTATTTCTACCAGCGGGTGACCGAGCTCCGCTCGGAGAAAACAGGTATCGAAGCTAACTCGAAGATTTAAATTTTCAATTGTGATTTATCAAAACAATACATGCCATAAGAAAATTTGTGAAACCATTGGTGAAAAGATAACCGGTTAAAGTGCACCATTGTAAACTATTCTAAACAAAGTTAGAGTTTGGAAAGGGAACTATTCTATACAAAGGTAAAGATTGAAGTGTGTTGAAGTTCAATATTTTTGACAAATTTATTTAGAAAAACCAAACATATATACATACATAAGAAATATATTATAAACCTATAACAGCATAAACATAAAACTTTATTAGTTCGCCATATTGGCTATAGATGGCAGCACGTTACCGCTTGAAAATTTAAGTAGCCATTATGGCGAACTAATAAAGTTTGAAAATATCCTATCTGTAACTCCGAACTGCTCGACCGTAGCGCTTCAAAGCCGGCGCCAATCGATTCCTCGTGGCCAAAACCCCCAGACCTCCAAGTTTACCGGAGTTTATTAATTCTGGGGCGATTTTCGACTTGGCAACCATTCCTCGTATTATAGTATTAGATAGATAGATAGTTCTTTCAATGATGCTGGATTGATGGTATCTACTAAAATTTTAAGGAATTTTCAAAACAGCGGAAATTCTGGAACAGTACAGAAGCCAAAGAAGTCTAAGAAAGACAACATTCTTTCTTGCCCAACATGAATGAGGTTTTTTTGTTGTTGATTAATAGGGACACAAGCAAACACATTTTTGCATTTCATTCTTGATTGTAAACATGTCTTTGAGCTCTAATAACTGGTTTTTCAGCCCCTGTTGCAATGAGATACTTCAAAACCAGCTAAGACACAAATAACCCTCCCCCCTTCCTCTTTGGGCAGAAAACCCCAAAAAAGATATTCTACTGGGATGATTGCATTTCATTCACCTGAATTATTTTTTAGAAACAGAATTTTTGTATTGAAATTGATTCCAGACCCTCTGGATCCCAAAGGAAATATTAATATTTCCATATATGTCTATTAATTGAATGTCAGTTATTATCACTTAGGTTATTAAATTTATTTGCAATCAGTGTTTAATCACCAAATATGCCATGACAGTCATCAATAAATAAATGTCATATGATGACACTGAAAGACTGCTAATGGCTTTTAGTTAATGAATACACAAGTATAAAATGTTCTGGTTATACCAATTTATGTAAAACCATTTACATCTGCTCAGTCACTCAATATTATGATTTCTCCAAGACATTGCCAACAATATCTTAGTAGTTAAAATTGAAGATTAACATCCATTCATAGAAATTGTTCACATATCATAAAAATAAGAGGTTCATAGTTTTCTTTTGACTTTTTAAGCACTTTTTAACACCATGGCCACCCTTCAAAGCCCATTTGTACATGCATGCTAACATGGACCAACATATTTTCTAAAAATGGGATGCTATCTATTTTATAATAATGCATAATTCTTTGGAAAATATTAATAGATATCCATAATTTTAAATATGTATTTTCTTATTTTAACATTTATTTCTGTACTTCTATAGTATCTTATATTGCAAAATAAAAAATAAAAATCTTTTTCATTTGACAAAAAAAAAAAAAAATGTCAATTTTATAAGGTTAACAATAAAAATCTCAGACATCATTCAGAACTTTTTAAAATGAGCAAATTGCCAATTTTGATGGATACATCATTTCTGAAAATGTTAACACTGATGTAAAAATACTATGTGATCAAAAAGTTTTGGAAGAACAGTGAGGAGCAATAAAGATTTGTTCACAATGTTATAATAAAACAAAATAAAAAAAATTAGAGCATCTTAAAAAATTAATAAATACTTTATCATACATAAAAAATATTTCAATTTTTTAAAAATTAAATTCAAGTTTTATTTTATTAATATTGATTTTTTCAAATCACAATAAATTGTGGTATATAGATATCTATGCATTCCAATCACATTATTGTGTAAGCAATTATCAAAAGACAATGCCCTCTCAATTTATAATATTTTAACCAAATATTCTAAATGATATGGTAACTCTTAAAAAAAGGGTATAAGTTTTTTAGGGGTTCAAATAAAACTCATTGCTCACAAAGAAGGTCATCTTTCATTATACTTTTAACTAATAATTAATACAAGTAAAAAAATTATGTATTATTTGAATCCATAAAAATATGTGTATATGGTGTGAACTTTGAAGATTTATATTATCAGTAAATTAGACATATCTTTGATACAAATAGATTTAAAAAAGTATTTGCTTAGGATGACACTGGTAGAGATACAGAATATTTGTTGTCACTAATATCACATTTTTATCCCTATAAGTTTAAATTCTGAGTTTACAGCTAAAAAGAAGAATCAAATAAATTTCATATTTAAATTTTTACAAATTTAAAAATTAATTGGATTATATCTTGAGTTACTTAACCTAGCTCTTTCATTGAGAATTATGAGAATTTGTTGAGAAAAATTTTTCCCCTCTACCATAAGGGTAATAAATAATTTCTAAAAAAAAATTATTTTTAAAGTAACTTTTTTTCCTGGTGGTAACTTTTCTTTAATACACCAGAAACATCCTGAGATTTACTGTTTATATATTAAAATATGAGTTCTGTACACTGTTGAGAATAAAAATATTGGTATTACATTATTAACATTTTTTATAAGATATAACTGTATTTAGTCAATCCTACTATAGCAACAAATTAAGAAATTTAAAAATCAGTCCGCAGAATATGTGTCACATTTTAAAAAGGAAGCAGGTTGCACTTTACAGAAAACATTATTATAATTACAACAATACATTTCTTGATTTAAAAAGACATTTTACAAAATGAATAAATTGACAAAAAATTGTACGCAACAACTAGCAAAAAAAAACCTGCACTAGTGTCAACATAGGCGAGAGGGAAGTTTCAACGTACTTTGAATTGTTAGAAAGTATATGAACACCACAATAGTTAATAGAGTAGGCCTCAAAGAATCATGATCTTTAGAATGCATTACATCACATAATAAAGAAGTTGGATAAAATGTATTCAGAAAGCCCAATTTAGCTGCACTATTATCAGTAGAACCTATTATCATACCAGTTGGTTTTTCAATTAAATTATAATGTTTGTCCATTTGTAGTTATATCTGTTTTGTAATATCATTATATTATATATATATATATATAATCACACAATGAGGCAATAAAAGTCATAGGATACCTCAAGTCGATCTTACTTTTGACTGGTAAAATGCAATAACTCAGCATGGCATAGACAAGTCATTGGATGTCTCCTGTAGTAATATTGATCAATGCTTCTTCAACAGACCTCCATAATTGCAAAAGTGTTGCCAGTTCAGGATTTTTCATATGAACTGATATCTCAATTATTTTCTATACATTTCCAAAGGGATTTATGTCCACTGAATTACGAGTCAAATCATTTATTGGAATGTCTAGAATGTTTTTAAAACCAATTGCAAACTGTTGTGACCTGGTGGTATGGCATATTGCCACATAAAAATACAATCATTGTTTGATTATATGAAAACTATGAATGGTTCCAAGTGGTCTCCAATCAGTTGAACATAATCATCTTCAGTAAAGATAAGTTTAGTTGAACCAGCAGACTCAGCCAACACCATTATGGTGGCTGAGGCACAAACCAGCTTGAACAACAGCTTGTGAGAGCAGGGGCCCACAGCTTTGTAGGGTTTATGCCCAAATCTCACCATCAGACTCTTATCAACTGAAATCTCACCATCAGACTCTTACCAACTGAAATCATTACTCATCTGACCAAGCCATGGTTTTCCAGTCATTATAGATGACATCATTCAGTTAATAAAAGCATTCAAATTAGTCTTCTGTTGTCAAAGTCCATTAATATCAAATTTTGCTGCACTACTTAACTGACATGCCCATTAAATATCCACATTGATTCCTGTGGTTATTTCACATTGTATTTATTGTCTGTTAAAACTGACCATTCTATGCATATGTCACTGGCCTGTATTATTATATGGAGGCAATCAGCCACTACCTTTCTCAGTGAATGATTATGCCTGAAATTATGTATTCTCGACTAATTTTTGACACAAGGGATATCAGAATATTGAATTCCTTAACGATTTCCAAAACAGAATTCCCCAAGAATTTCGCTCCAATTACCATTTTATGTTCAAAGTCTGTTTATTCGCATCATGGGGCCATAATCACATAAGGAACCCTGTCATATAAATGCAAAATACACTTTTAAAGCATCGTCCATTCTTAAATTTTGACAGAAGTAATCATGACTCCCAATAATTCATGATTATTTCTGTTACTTATTTCATGAATTTTATACCTCTGAGCATATTGAATGTAAAATACACCATTAGATACCTAAGAATGGATGTAAAACTGCATTAACTAATTAAAAATACTTAAGTTAAATGTCTCTCACTTTTAAACATACTATCCAAACTCCAATATTCTTGCATGTAAAACCTTTGAAATGACTGTAGTAAGATGAAACATTATTCATTTTTTTTTAAACAAAGTTTCTGAAATATACATGAATATAATGTATATTTCTGTATATAACGACATCTTAATAGAATACTAAAATTTGAAGAAGTTTGAACACTTTCCCAGTCACAACAAGTTTAGCATAACCAGTACTTCACCTCACCCCTTTGTGGTAATAATCTAAGTATTTCAATAAACGTTATTGCCAATTGTTGATAAAAGGAAAGAATGGGAAAAAAGCCATTAATTCATTTTATTCAAATTCAAGACATTTTGTAACAGACTATTGGATATATTACTAAATGTTATCAATGTAAATTTTGATAAATATATTTAACAATATGAATGACATAATTTTTCTTATTATTACCAAAACTTTTGATTTACTATAAACTACATATTAATGAACAAGATCTTTGAATGATTTTATATATTAACAAAAGATTTATTTCAACATTCAGAATTTCCATAAAATGCCTAAGGACAAATATAAGTTTTTGAATATTATTTATGTATATACAGACAAATAATATTGAAAAAGTGTATCGATATTATGTATATAAATGCATATATATGCATACTTACAGATACACCTTTAATAAAAATAAAATGTATATTAATCTCTTAATCTACCTTTTAGGTAGATTAAGAAATTAATATACATTTTATTTCTTAGATGTGATATAATTAAAAATTCTATATGAATTGCGTATTGAAACTCATTACCTTCCATTAAGAATATTTTTAAAATTTGTTGATGTAAATGGAATGAAAAGAGATTCTAAATACTGTATATTTATTTAATACAGAATTTCAAAATGATTTTCTCATATTTTTCTCCTGAGCTCATTTTAATTCATAAATTTATGTTTGCCATATATTATGTCCTGTTCTTAGTTTTTAATATGCTATTATATTGTGAATTAGCGTAGTCAGACAAATGACTCTCTGACCTGCCTGAAGGGATGTGGAAAAATTACTGACTGCCGCTACAGCAGCACTGCCGAGAACAGTGGTTGACATCTAAAGGACATTATTGGCTACGATACGACCTCCCTGTAGGCAGTATGTACTGTCGTCGATGGGAGGAGCCATATTTTATGTATGTTCTGGGTTGGCAAGATCCAATCACCATGCTGAAGGCATATACTCAATTACGAGGTGCCCCTTTCCCCAGAGGTTTGCAACCTAGGGTAGAGAAATAATTTTAGAAGCAGATGTTAAACAAATTTAAAGATTGTTTCTCGTTTGCATAGCATAGTGATATATCCTTTGCAAATGCAATTAATAGGAAGGCCATAAAGAATATATTACTACATCATGCAGGATTTACCAGAGATAGCCATGTAGCAATTAGCAGCTATTGAGTCCAGCGATACAAAAAATAACCAAATTGCCAACATCATGATCATCCACAATAAGGTAAGTACCCCCTATCTGAAGTATCCCCACACAAAATCACAGTACAATATAATGGATGGGGGAAGACATTTTTTCATATTCAAACTGTTATTTTTATAAATAATGTCAGTAATATTGGTTACAGCAATAGTTCACTTGGCTTAATCAAAAACCCAGTATTTTCATTAGTTTTAATTACTATATATTTTAATAAAATAATGATAACAACATGACAAAATAAAAATAACTGCTTTTACTCATAAAGTTTCCTAATTTCTTCTCAGTTTTAAACTGGCATGGTTCAGTTAGTTTGATTTTTTTTAATAGTCAATAACCCTCGGCGATCATCCTTGATAAAATCAGTATCCACTAAAGCTTATACATCTTGATGCCATTGGTATATCTTCAATTGTATTCACTATATCTGTATTCAGTAATCTAACACTAGTATCTTCAAAATTATTACTTATTGATTTTTAGAATTATTGTTTTCATTAGTGATGCCATATCTTCAATATGCATATTGATAAAAGCTCACAGCCCTGGAATTTCAGAATCTCAAAATTAGGGAATTCCCTTAAATTTGAGATCGACCACAAATTGTCCAATCAACAATTGTCAAAAAGCTTTAAATGTTTCTAAAATTATATGGATATGATGTATAAAATATCATATTTCTCAATGACATAGATCATTAAAAAAATGAAAAAAAGACACCCTTTTGTCATCTTTAGGATATTTTATGAATAAAGCAAGTGGTTAAATAAAATCTTAATTGCTTTAAATATCTTATCCTCGTTATATATTTAGGAACAACTTTGATATACACCCCCAAAAATTACGCGCCAAATCTGGCACTCCCTACGGACTTTTTAGGGTTGCATTTTAGGTAGGATTAATTATTTGTGTTTCACGAAAATCCATCTTGGCGAGAAAAAAAAGGCGCCAAAAGCAAATATTTTGCTTGGTGAGAAAAAAAAGTCGCCAAATTTCCAATTTGGGGGTGTATATCAAAGTTGTTCCTATGTTATTCTTAAAAAATATATCTGCCTGTTATTTTTTTAAAGAATTCTCAAAATTTTCAATAACATTTAAAGAATTATAAAACAATACATGCATATGTATTAGAAAATAAACCACGATTACATACTCTTTTCAAGGATTGTTTCTGACCACAAACTTTACATTGCCATTTTTTAGCTTTCTTCATATGATGAACTTGAAATTTTTCGCAATCGCAACATCTAAGAATCTGGAAGTCTTGAGGCATATTAAAATATAATAGAAATCGGCAATACAATATGTGATTCTAATCTGATTTAAAATTACTAAACTTAATGTCATCAGTTTATTATTTATAGAAAATGGAACTTCAAAAGATAACCCAATAAAAGCTTAACATTTCTATTCCGCGCGTAACGTTAATCGTAGAACGATTTTTTAATCCATTTTAATTGACGGCTGCCACAGCCTGATCTAATTACTGTCGGCAGATGGCGCTAATAGTCTGCAGCCGTCTTCAGTACAGGCGCTTGTGAAACTTTTCTTTCTTTTACTCGTTTATTCTTTTAATTGCTTCTTTAAGAAATATATCTGCTAGTTTTTATAATGTACTAGCCGCCTTTGGCGACCAGCTGGTTCGCCATGAGTAATGGGTTCTAAAATTTTCAAATAAATCACATATTCATTAGCCTTGAAGTAACTCCGGGCATTGATTGGCCTGAAATTAATATTTTCTTTAAGATGATGGACTGAAAGTTCTTAAAAGAACGCGTTTTCCTAATAATATTCTTTAATTTTATAAATCAGTCAGTTTTAATGATTGATTTAGAAGACTGATTGATGTAGCACTTTTATTTAAAATATTAATAAAAATATTTTGTAAAGTAGGGCTTACAGAGAAAAAATCTTATGTATGAAGAAATCGCAAACTCATTATTCATAAATGCATTTTTTTACTCAAACTACATAAAATTTAATTATTTTCTTCATTTAGATCAAATTAATAGTGTTAAACAATATATATGTCTATTAATAATATTTTACAAATTGGCCATTGGAAAGGAATTTGAATGCATATCCTGTATAAATAAAGATAATTTATTCAATTAATGATTTAAATATTGCAAAAGATCATTGAATCTTTTGCCTTGCATTTTTCAAAGAAAATATCCCATTTTATATTTATTTTATTTTATCCAGTCACGTGCTAAAAGTTGCTTTCTTCAGATTTAATTTGCGATGATAGTTTTTTTTTTTTTAAGTTTGAACTTCCTTCAAAATGATGGCAACACGGTGATAAAATCTAATTTTTTCCCTTTGACGTGCTCTTGCAGATTTTATAGAAACCTTAGCTTTGAATTTTTATTTTTTTAGAAACTATCACATTTTATAATGAAAAAAAAAAATTGAAATAATGATAAAGATATTGCAAACGATAATAGAAATATGCCATTAAATCGGGATTCCAATGCATATCCTGTCTAAATTCAATCAGGTTTACAATAAATAAAGAAGATTTGTTGAATAAATGATTTAGATATTGCAAACGATTATAGAAACCTTTGCGTTGCATTTATATTTTTAGAAAATATCACATTTTATGTTTCTCTTATTTTACCCAGTCACATGCTAAAAGTATCATTTCTTTAGACTTGATTTACGACGATAATTTTTTTATTGTTATTATTTGAACTTCCGTCATTGTTTTATTTTCTTTTATCCAGTCACGTGCTCAAAAAAACATGGTCAAAATATTTCTCTAAAAAAGAAGTTTTTAAAAGTAGAAGCTTACGTTATAAATTAAAAAAACTGATACCGTTAGAAAGCTAATTTTTTAATCTTTAAATTGATATAAAAATCATGTTTATGCAATAATATTTTCGGAAGTTATAGTGGAAAAACGTCGAAATTTCGCTTAAATTTTAATTAATTCAAATTCTAATTACAAATTCGAAAAAAGGGCTCCGAGGTGCACATTCCCGACTTCTAAAAGGTATGCATGTACCAAATTTGGTAGCTGTAGGTCCAACGGTCTGGCCTGTAGAGCACCAACACACATACACGCACACACATTGAGTTTTATTATAAGTATAGAATAGATAAGTAGCCAATTTATCTCCCCTTTCTTTTCTGGAGTAGGCTTTCACTGTATAGTTTTCCCATTATCTATCGTCAGTTTTTGTTTGAAATCGGCTTTCACAGTATAGCTTTTAAATTATCTATCATGGCCTGCTGTTGTAGTTTTTCCTTTGAAAATCACAGTGTTATTGCCTAAGTCAAGCAACGTTTTTTTAAAAATAATCCAAACAAGTTATAATATTTGTTGTTTAATCGATAAAGATTGTTGGCTTAAGAATAATTTCAACAAATAAAAATAAGGTTATTAGAAAATAATACAAATCATCACATTTGGCGATTTATCGCCAACTTGATTTTCATATCATGCCTTCCCTGAATTCTTATGAATTGTCTTAACTGGTTGGAAACAATAGATTTCGCACTTCGATATTTAGAAAAACGATGTCCCCCCCCACGTCTCAAAATCGATCGAGCTCTAAAACTTTGCTTGCCTGCTAGAAAAATTGAAAATAAAAGTTAAAAAAACTATCGTTATATATATAGAGAGAGGAAAGAAATAGGTAGATAGAAAAATATAGAGAAAGAGACCGAAAGAGAAACTCGTGATTCTTTTTAATCTGTTTAAACTGGTTAATGACTTAAATTAATTAAGACAAATAATGACTTAAAAATAATAACGTTCTCATATAATAACTTGAAATTTGTGATAGCAGATTTCATTTTTACAGTATTTAACAATTTTAAATTTTATTTAAAATTAAAAGTGATAGAAATTTTTTTATTGTAGCAGAAATGTATTTATTTATTAAGAATTTTAGAAGTTGTTTATTAAAAACTATTAAATAATTAATAATCAAATAAATTATGAAGAAAATAAATTTTATCTTATATATTAAAATTATTTTTATTGCTTAATTAATTTATTTTATTATTGTATAATAATTCTTTATTTCATAGAAAATGGCTCCAACCGTTGAAAACAACAACAATATTTTGATGTAAAGTTTGAATAAATATATATTTTTACGTTTTTGTGATTTGAAATAACACTTAACTATTATGAATCTATATATTGTATATGTATAAATATTTTGCAATATGTAACTTCTCTTTTAATTATAAAAAAAATACACTGTGCGTTTTCGCTCGCGTGTGTGTGTGTCTGTCTGTCTGTCTAAATACGCCCTGGAGGGCAGAAATGTAAACTTTAGTACGATTTTTAAATTTTTATGATTTAAAAATCAAGTAAAATTTTGATTCTCTTTTCGATAACTTTCAAGAATGTTTGCCTACTAATATAGTTTTCACATCTTAAAATCAAAATACATTTTTACATTCTTTTTAATGATAAAATCTTTTCCCCTTTGTTTCAAAAATTCTTATCTCTATTGCCCTAATGAAATACAAATCATTTTCATTGTTTAATCTAAGAAGGACATTTTTCCTTTGTAAGGAAATGTAAGCTAAAATTATTCATCATTTTAATAAAAAAAAATAATGTTCAGAGCCGGCCATCTCTGCCATCTCTGTAAAAGGGCCTGAATGCAAAAATCCATTTAGGACACTAAATATTTTATAAAGAAAAAAAAAAAAACCCGAACACGAATATATTACAATTATGAATACTTACTACTATTGCGTGTTTATTTAATACCTGACTTTCTTTCTACTACTAATTACTTTAGAAATTTTACAATTTTTTTCGAAATGAATTTTTGTTTGTATGTCTCTTAAGGTCTTATCACTCGGCAAAATATCGTTTCTAATTTTTTCGCCATCGACAACTTTTTAAACCAGTTTGAAAATGCCGACGATAGTGACGGAAATATTGTTTGCAAACGAAATTCAACCAATCATGTGAAACTTTGAAGTAAGATCTCTTTCGTTGTCGTTTGTTGACGAAAAGTGCGGATGATATTTCGTCGTGGGATAGGGCCTTAAGCGTTCTGCACGCATGTCTGACCATAAACAATTCATTATTAGTTTGTGTGACGATAAAATATTTCTTTAAGCTATAGGCTTCTGTAATGGATGTATGAATTTCATATACTACAATCTGATTGTCCCTGATGGTAAGGAAACCATTCACAAAAAAGGAATTTTTCCCCAATTAATAAATGATAGGTAATAAGCTGAGTCAAAATTATTTCAAAAGTTTTGGAGAAAACAGAGGCGAGAGCTATAAGAAGATATTTTTGTTTTGTCTTTATTTTGTTTAGAAACTGAGGCAATGATTGAATATTTCTATTCCTCCAGAATATTAGATGTTATAATAACCGCTTGAAAGATGGATATGATATTTGTTAGATCTGTTATGCTAGGATTTTTAAACCAATTCGCTGTGATACCATCGGCACCAGGTGTGGAATTCCGTGCTTTTTTAATAGCGTAGGTGAATAGGGGTATTAAGGCAAAAAGTGTTGTCTTCATTATGATTGTGCACTCAAAACTACTGTCAGCAAAAAAAAAAAAAAAAAAAAAAAACTTCAAAGAGATTGCATTGTTGAATGTATTTGCGATAAAACGATTGCTATGCTGCATGAGATTTGAGATATTCAAGTCTTGATTTGAATGATTGTAAATTGTTGATTATTGAGTAAAACATTCTAGGATGTGTGGAAATATTGTTTTGTCCCAATAATTCCGAGTACCCTTTTTAATATGAAATAGAATATTTTGCTGCATATTTTTTGTGCTTTATCCAGTTTGATTCTGAGGTGAAACAAAGGACTTTTTTTTTCGAAATAGAATTTTGAATTTTTGGAAACCTGTGATAAGATAGGTTCCACCAGGGGAAGCAATTATTAGTTGATAAAGGTATTATTTTTGTGTTTTTTCTTATAACTTCCAAAATCTACGTGTCATTGCATTTATAACAGTTTTTTTAGGAAATACTTTTGTCGATTACTCCATAGTTCAACTCCAAACTATTGTTTTTATATACTTTGCAGCAGGCTCTAAATTTGATCGTGTAATTATAACAGTAGGCTCTAAATTTGACCATGTAATTATAACCGGACAATGATCACTTTCAAAGGATGAATCCGAAACGTAACGATTAACGCCATGAGAAATAGATGCAGAACAAATTGTGAGATCGAGCAGTGATGCTGTTCAAGTACAAGTGGCATATGTAGGGTTCGAAGTATTAAGGAGGACAAATCTAGAGTTTCGAAGCCATTCTACGAAGTCATTACTTAGAGGAGATGATTTATTTGATCCCCAGAGAGGATGATGGAGATTAAAATCACCGAATATGAAAACAGGGGCGGAAAAGGAATCAAAAGATTTTTTTTTACATTTTCAATATTCAGTCCTTGTGGGGGGGGGCATATAAGTTAATAACCCTTTACGGGAAACTTCAACTGTAAGAATTTCAAGGTTGCTATTGTGTAGAGTTCTAATTGGAATGATTCTACCAGATGCGTTTTTCGGAATACCAGTTATTTAATTACCTCCAGGCCGATCTTTAATGTCTAAATAAAATAAATGCCTAGTTGAACACATGAAGGGATCTTCCTGCTTGAAGAAAGTTTCTTGAAAAATCCAGAATTCCGAAGTAGAAAAAGGAAGAACTTTGAGCCATTTTTTTGTTTTGTTTTTAAGACCTCCACAGTTTCATTGTATGAAAGTCATTGAAAAAGAGAACAAAAAAAGTTAATGAAAAAACAAACAATGGAATTATGAGAAAAACACAAAAAGTTGAAAGTCACTCTAGAAGGGAAAAAAGGGGAAAAATAAAGAGGTAAAAAAAGGGGATGAGAAAAACCAAAAACTAACCATAAGCAGCATCTGCATCTAATTGCATTGGAATAGCAGATGCTTTTCGAATCCTCTCAAGTGCTTTTTTCTTTCTTGATAGAGAAAGATTCTCGCTTCCAAGGTTATTCATAACGCTTAAGTTATGCGACACGGATTTTACCATTTTCGAACATCCCGAGAATTGAATTTATTTGCTCTTTCATTTTGATTTCAATTGTTTGGATCGAGTCAACCCTTTCATTCATTTTATTGAACATAGTCTCAATTTTTTTGTTTATTATTTCATAGATGTTTTTTATAGGAGTATTTATTTTTATAGCAGCCACACAGATATATTTTTTTGGCTAATTATAGATAGTCTTGTTTCAGCTGTTGTAATAGGACTTTTACATTTTAGTTCTAAAATGCCTTTTCTTTAATGAAAAAAGGACATCCTTTTGATGTAGCTGAATGCTCACCCTTACAATTTGCACAATTTTGTTACGATTGACAGAAGTCTGAGTGATAATCACCACATATATGGCAAATCTTTTGCTTTTCATATATCCTTAAAGGATGTAAGAAACTGTGCATTGTCGTGGATTATCAATGAAGAGTTGCACTCTTTGATTAGTAAACAAAATCTTAATATTCATCGGCAAGCGTGTTCCTAGTTTTGTGTAAAGGACGGGTGATGTTTCCCGAGAATTATTTTGTTTAAGAAATCGCTTCATTTCCACAATTTTTATTTTATTAGTTGTTTTTAATTGTTCGGCAATTTCCAGCAACGTAACTTTTGTAGGGATATCATTGAGAAAAAAACGAGGTGTTATATTTTCACTTATGATGTCCGTTGAAAATTGTATATTTACTAATGAGTCTAGGCTAAAATGCTGGGCTGCAGCATTTTAGCCTAGCATTTAGCCTGTTGTAAGCATGATTTTTCCCTTCATGTTTAATATATTTGCAAGGCGATTTATTTTCTCTTTAATGAAAGTTTGAATTGTAAATGGGTTCATTTGGAAGATTTTTAATTCTGTATTTGTCCTTACCATATTTATCTTTTCATATTCATTCTGTCCGAGACGTAAAACCAGTTCGTTTGTGGATTTCCCTCAGTTTCTATCATTGTGGATTGCATAATTCTTCCACTTCAATAATCTTTGAATGACTAAGCTTCACAACAAGAGGAAATTCTTTTTGTTTCAAAAAATAGCAATACAAAAAAATTCAAAATCCAAAGTGCAATCTGAACTCACCTGAAAACATTTGTTAAATAAAAACACCTAATAAGCTAACATTACACGTACCACATTAATAATCCACTAAACATTTCAATCATTTGAAAAAAAAAACCATTTATTGTGTTATAATAATATTTTGAAACAAACATTTGTGAAAAAAACTAAGGGGGGGTGTTGAAAAATGTTTTTTAAAAATCTATAGCAGTTAGCTTTTTTGCCAAAAGCGTAGTAAGGAAGGAAGGAATGTTCTCCGGCGTATGCTCCAGAATCTCAGTTCTTAGCTTGTGCCGGGTTAACAAAAATCAACATTTCACGAATGTCACACACAAAAAAAAAAAAACGCAGTAATTTAATTTGCCAAAGATAAGTACTTGGTTCACTTGACTTAAATAACCAATGAGTGTTAAGAGGCACAATTTCCAGCTTCGGATACAGGCGCTTCGTTCTCCGATTAGCGAGTTTCTAATTGTTATATTTAGTTCATTTCACTTTATTTAGCACCCGAAAAGAAATGGAAATAATTTCATGTTTTCATCATTATTTTATTTCATTATATAGCTCTATAATACTACTATTCAAATATTTAAAAAAAATTATATTTAGTTGATGTCATCAGAAAATAGTTATTATCAGAAATAATACTTAAATAATAGGAAGGCTTGTTTTAAGGTTGCAAATCAGTCACAAATTTACGTATTCAATGTGCATACAACTCAACCCTTACCTCCGGCTACTTCGGTCCATATTGCATTCGTCGATCGTCGTGGCGTGGTAGCGAAAGGGATATATTATCCAAATTAATCTTTATAACATCGGTTAAATTAATTTAATTTTTCGAAATGGTTCAAAGGAAAGTAAGTAATTTTTCTTATACTACTCTTATTTTTTATGTTACTTAAATTTAGATATTTTAAAAGTAATCAGACATACCATGAATCGTTTTTGCGTTTACGATATTTAATGAAATATAGCTAGCATTTCGCAGAGTTAATCATCGTTTAAATTATTTAACCTATCAGCACTTGTATGTGATAGTTTTGGTTCCATTTATTTTCTGTTTTAGACATTTTAATAGTTTATAAAAATTTACTCATATTCTTATACCTTCATGGAAAGACGATGTTAAGGACTATAGAGAATTATGAAACAATGTGCTTAATTGTTTTGTTGGATTTTTAGGGTGAGATTGACTTAAACGTATCAGATTCTTTTAATGTTAGGGCTGTGACTGAGAAGCACAGATTCAGAGATATTTTCAAGTTTATGTATGAATGATGTAAAAATTATATCAGTTTTTTAATTAAGATTTCATGTCTGAATAGCAGTGCTCTGTTACTCTCTATGCACCAGTTTGAAGAAAAAATTTTGGAATGAATGTTATAAATACTGAAATAATTTTATTGTTGTTTTCATCAGATTAAGGGTAAGAAGGGGAAGAAGAAGATTGCAGCTGCTCCATTGGCAGCTAAGAAGATCGAAGCCAGAAAAACTGTAAATCCTCTTTTTGAAAAGCGGCCACGAAACTTCGGAATTGGTGAGTAGCTAGTTAGCCTGAGGCGAACGACCTATGATGCAGTTATCATTGTGAAGAGATTGGTTGAATACCACAGTATTATCTTGCATTTAAAGAAATATTTCTCAAGATATTGCAAGTAATTATTCCAGTATAAACTAGGGTTTTCTATGGCAACTGGGGAGAAGCAGAAAAATACAGGGAGTTTTAATCTTTAAAAAAAGCAGCGGAATTTCGAAATTTTACTAAAACGCTGGAGAGTTGGATTTTAAACTTTCGTTTTTTTTTCTATCCAAGAAATGATAATGAATTGCTAGAATAAGATTTAGCCAATACTGAGAACGATAGCATTATCCTTAAATGTTAGAATTTCAAGATTTGCTTCAACATGTTATTTTATCAAATGCAATGTATTGCAAAAATTTAGAAATAGAGAAAAATGTTCGGGGAAAAGTAACGGAATTCAGCAAATGTTAATATACATTGCAAATAAAATTGCTGCAAGAGAGAAGGGAAAGGCCTGAAAAAATATGGTGAAACTGATGTCAAAATACCTTTATTTTGTATTATAATTGCAAAAATGTTTTTTCAACTGTCTTTAATATCTGTATTTTAAAGAGCATGGGAGGTGATCTATATCTTCTCTTTCCTTAATGTATTAATTTTGTCTTGCTGTTTTCTAGACAGTTTTTCTATATATAAACATAAATGTTATTTATGTATCAATCCAAGTAATTTGAAATTGTTGCTTCCTTTTCTTTTTCTGCTCATGAATAGTATGGATTGTTATTTCATAACTGGCATGTCATCTGGTAATGCATGCTTTGAAAACGTGGGGAATTATCTTCCCATGAATGCAATTATTCAGATTCCTTGCTAGGAGTTTTGAAGGGTAATCCTTAAGTTTTTTTCAACACTTTATATACTGTGGTATGTCTTCCTTTTCCTACTTTGATAAACTGCTAAGGTCCTAGCTGCTCTAACAAGTAGGTAATTTTTTAATTACTCTGACTTTTAATTGTGGAATAATTGATTGGCTAATATAATGGAATATTAAAACATAATATTTATTAAAGTTGAATATTTGAGTAAAATGTAAGATTTTTTTGTCAGTGGATCAGTTAGGCTCGCAGTCTGTAGCCTATTGAAATGAAAGAGCCAAAAGCAAGAATTTGTAAAATGTTACCATTTTTTTAAAAAAAGCGACTTAAACTTTTTGATTTAATATTATAGTATTTACTTGTATATGATTTTGATTAAAAATGGCTTTTAGAAAAGAACGTTATTCATATAAAAACACCAATATATATGTAGTTACATTAATAGGGCATTCATTGGCTTTGCATGTATTTTGAAAGTTTGATTAAATTTGGCGTATAACTTGTTTCAAGCACAGTTCTAGGTTTTTAATCGTTAGTTGATTTCTAAATTTACTTTTTATTATATTCATGCAAGAGAAGGCTTTCATACACAGATATGTAGACCCGAAAATCATCAGTACTTTATATGCTAATTTCTTCCCCTCACTATATGGAAGATTATTCTATGTGTCCAACATGAGGAACTCAACTCTCAGAGTTCCTTTTAGAACTGTCCGCTTGTGCTATATGATGTGTATGCATTTCTGAACTTATAAAACTCTCAACTTGCTCTTGAGTTTTATGAACTTGCTACTTTCAAGTCTTGGGTTTTCAAATCTAGCGGTAGCTGTTTGGGTGAGATAGAAATGAAATGCTATTGGTTAAAAGATAAACATGTTTAGTCTCGTCTCTGAAAACAAAACAGTTTAAATTTATTTCATGATGGTCATGTTAAACATAGTGATTTGTTATAAACAATTACATTCATAAAGTTATCGATAGATTTAGATGCTTAATATTTTCTTATTTTTTAAGGGTTTTGATAAGTTATAAATTGTTTGTATGGATCTGGAAAGCCGCAACTTAACATCAAAACAGCTACATGCGAGCTGCAAGTTGCCAGCCTCTGAGATTAAAAATCTCAAATTTTTTGGGTTGCAGATCTTCTATGCATATGTGAACTTAGTGGAGTTTTAATTTGTTGAATTCCTTCATCTCCGCACACTTTAATATTTTCAGAAAATTTTGGTTTGAAGCCATTGTTAATGTTAGAAATCTTAAATATATTTTATAATGTAAATTATCTAGAACTAAAAATTATAACAATTTTAACACATAAGCAAGAACTGTTTTTCAAAACAGCATTGTATTATGTGTCCAATAACAGTCAGGATAGACTGCTTAAGAATAAATTTATATGAAATATGTAGAAAGAATTGGAATATGTTATGTTGCCTATATGTTTATTCTGTAAATAAGTATTGGATGTGGGTGAATTTCTTGAAAAAACTTTTTGATAAGCTACATTAATCTAACTAATTATCTTGAATATCTTTTAATTTGCTTTTAGTGTTTGAAAATTTAATATTAATATTTAAACTTCAGGGCAGGATATCCAACCAAAACGTGATTTGAGCAGATTTGTGAAATGGCCTAAATACATTCGTCTGCAGAGGCAACGGGCTGTTTTGTACCAACGTTTGAAGGTTCCTCCACCAATTAATCAGTTCACTCAAGCACTTGATAGGCAGACAGGTAAAATTTAGATATTCTTTATGAAATTGAAATTGAATTAATTAAATGATGAAGTGAAAGTTGTCCATATTGAGAGAAAAAAATACTTTCAGCAACACAGTTATTCAAGCTTTTTGACAAATACAGACCTGAAAGTGTACAAGCTAAGAAGGAAAGACTGAGGAAAAGAGCTGAACTAAGAGCTCAGGGCAAAGATGATGTGCCCACCAAACGACCACTTGTGGTTCGACAAGGGGTCAACACCATTACAAGTTTAGTGGAACAGAAAAAAGCCTTGCTTGTTGCCATTGCCAATGATGTAGATCCTATCGAGGTAAATAAATAGAATTTGAATTTTATAAGTTATTCAACTGATTCACTTTGTTAAAGAATATAATTTAGAAAGAATGTTTTTATTATTTGAAGTTCTTTATTATTTTACTAACTATTAATTAAATGAGACAATTTAAAGACATAAATGCATTAATTTGTATGAAACTGTTGCTCAAAAATCTACCGTGTTGCAGGATCGTCTTAGTATTATTGGGATAATTGGGAAAAATGCGGCATATTATAAACTGTCTAAAATAACTAGGTAAATGTAAGAGGATTTGAAAATTTTAGAAATGGATTATATTGTTTGAGTTTATTGAACGGTTTATTATTTAAGTGACGTAAAGCACATTTAATCAATGTTTAAAAAATAATGGGCTGTTCAAAATCCATATTTAATACAAATTAGATGGATAGAAAAATCAAATCCCTATTTTGCCGAATGTGTTTGCGAAGCTGTTTTAAATGAATTTATTGTAGATTGTTCTTTGTAAGAAGATAAGGAAAAATAAGGACTTGCATGGTTTTCTATTTTGGCATTACTAGCAAGATAGCTTACCAGTTACAGAGTCATCATTGATGTTCTTGATATTTGAAAAGAATACAGAAAAAAGATGACACTTCAATCAAAAAACATCCAATTTTATGTCTGAAAAGGAAGCAATTTCATACTTCTTTAAATTCAAGAATAATAAGTTGAAGCTATATGGGTGTTAAAATTTGTTGCATTGCATTCCTCCTTTAATTCATTCAATGTGTCAGAAATACTTTCATATAATGTTAACTGAAAATGAAATAGCTGAAAAAAAATGTATGTTTTGCCATAGAGAAAATGTTTACCTTATTTGTTGCATATTAGATTCTATAGCTCCATCAGACTTATGGCTTTAAAAAAAAAAGCTGGAAACTGTCTAAATACTTGAATTGACCAAAAACAAATGTAAAAAAAATATTGTTATTGCTATTATTAATTGCTGAAAGGATTTGTATTTTGATAACAAACTATTTGTTTTATTTCACCTAAGTCTTAAATTTTGTGTGACTTGCAGTTAAAGAACATGAGATGATAATTTATGGCCTCTCCTTTAATATATAAACTTAATCTTGCTAAATTCTAGATAATTAAGATTTTTCTGTATATAAATATTAACTGTTTTATTATGCTGTTTTAAATTAAATTGTTTCTGTTCCTTGCATTTTATGAGCTACCAAACTATTCCATTATAATTGATGTATGAGTGCCATTTGCAAATTTCCTCATATCTTGAATATACCAGGAAAATAATGTGTAATTTTTAGGGATTTGAATGACAACCCTCATTAATATTAAAACATACAATTATGCTCTTAATCTGTTGAATAGAAGAGTGTGGATACATAAGGAAAGAAGTCGGTCATTAGAAAATTCAAGCAACTGGATTTAATGTATACAAAATCATTACCTTGTTATAAAGAAATTTATTAAGTGGAATATAACAATAAATTGAAGGTCACATTAATATATATTAATATTTAATTCGACTGTATGCTCATGCGAAACAAGTTATTTACAATTTTTAAGGAGGGAACTAAAATAAATCTGCATCCTAGATCCAGACAAGTATAAAAACTGTAATGGGGAGAGATAAACCTTTAATACTATTGGTAATTTAAATCAAAGGGTCGTTTTCTACAAATGTGTTCAAAAGAAGGGAAAGGTATTTTGAGTTCTTATTACAAGACCTTGATTAGTGAAAATTGATTCTCGAAGTTAGAGGTTAAAACAGTAAAGCTTGTCTTTTTCCCTGCATAGAGTAAGGGATCAATAGCTTTTCGCTTTAACTTGTAAATTTTATATTGTTTGATATATTTGGGAATTTTTCTGTATGTAGATATGATCTTTCATTTTATATATTTCACATAATTTAGAATCGTTGCTTGCTTCTTGCATTTGTCCCTTTATAAAAATTTGGAAGCATGTAGTCATTCTATTCCAATTAGCATGTTAATACTGTATACATGTTATTTTAACTCATAAATGGAAAAAGGGTGCTTATAAATTCACAAGGAATATTTTTCTAACTTTGAGTGATATAATGTCATTAAAAAAATGGTGAAATAGTTCTGAATGGGATTGCTAAGGAACTGCTATTTACTGTATTATACAGAATTTTAATTTTGCAACATTTTGAATGAGTAAACATGTTATAGCATTAAGCAATTACGAAGTCATTGAATTGTTCAAAATATTTATCTTCCTTTTTTTAATAACAAATGCTTGGTTTTTTTAAAAAAAATTCAATTGCTTTTAAAATTTATAATTGTTTAAATTCTCTATGAAATTCAAAATAAAAAGTTGTGCCTTATATTTTGTATAATTGAAATTATAATTCTACTTTATTTTCAGTTAGTATTGTTCTTGCCTGCTCTCTGCAGAAAGATGGGTGTTCCATATTGCATTGTAAAAAATAAATCCAGGCTTGGACGTGTTGTTGGAAGGAAGACATGTACATGTCTTGCTCTGAGTGGTGTGAACCCGTAAGTATTTTCTTTTAGATTGCTAAATAATATTTTTTAAAGTTTGTCAGTAATATTACAGAATCTTGAAATTGTTTGATAGGGAATTTTTTGCTGTAATGATTAATTTAAGAAAATAGAGCCTCCCATAAAATAAAACTTTGTTCTATTCCACACTGACAGTAAAACTTATAATGTATTTTTATAATTATTGTATTATTAGAGAATTTATTGACTAGCCATGTCTCAAAATTAGATGAATTGATACATAACATTAAATTGATTTGTAGTCAGTGCCTTATGTTATACTTTTCAACATAAAATGCCTTACATTTTTGTGCTTTCAGCATCTCTTATTTCACTCGAAGGCTATTACTTTGCTCAAGTTATTTCAGGTTTGAACTTTTTGTTACTGTTCTGCTCATTTCTCCTGAGCAGCATATTCGATATAAAATGCAGCCATATGTATTGTTTGGTGGTAGCTATGTTCTACTGATTGCTCTCCTTTGGTAGAAGTAAAATCTTAAAAATAAAGGCTCCACAGATGTTTCCATGAAACGTTGTAGTAACATTCAACAATTTTATCTGCCCAGAATTCTAAAAATTTCAGATTAAAAGATCCTAGTCATTTTTTATAAAAATGAAGTACAATTTGCAGTTGGGTAATATTGATTTTAAAAACTACAAAAAAAAAATATTGTATCCTTGCTTGTAACAAAATTGGTTGTTAGTAAAATCTTTTTTAGTGTGATTAGAAAATGCAGAATCTTGTTTCTTTAGAAATGCAGAAACATTGTCGCTCCTCTTTATAATATTTAAGGTAGTTTGTAATGCTAAACTAGTCAATGACTTTCCATAGTATGCAACTATAAATGTTTGCTAACTAATGAAAAAATAAAGATATATTGAGAAACTGTTAATTTGTCTGATCAACAAAATCGTATTGTGTGTTTAAAAAAACACAATATCCAACAGTTTTTCACTATTACATCTAGTTAATAATAAATGCCTATTAAATAATTTTGAGTAGTGTTTTAATCAAAATTATTATTTGGAAGTACCTATTCTTCAATAATTTGTGGATATTCCTCATAAGTGATGTATCTGTGCTGAAGGTTAACTAATAATGTTATGTTGAAGAGGTATGTCTTAGAATGAAAATGTTCATATTCAATTCATTCTGATATTCAGTGCAAGCTAATTTAAACTTTCTGTTTCTATACCTTTAATTTGTTTTGAGCTCTTTTAGTATGGCCTTTTTGATCTTCAGGATGATTCAATAATTGTAATAACAAAGAGATATTACTTATTTATAGACCACCTAGAAGAGTTTTTTTCAGTGTAGTTTTTGTTTATGTATACTAAAAACTTAAATTATACATGATTTCATGTAATTTTCAGTCATGTTATTTATATTGTTAAGTGCAGTAACATAATAAGGGTGATTTGATGAAAACAAAAATGCTACAGTTTAATTGAAAATAACGTTTCTATAATTTAAATAGAAATAGAATAGTGGTATGCAGAGGACTGGGTAATGTGTTTGATATTTTTAATGTGAAAAGTAAATATTTGTTATTGTGTATTAGTGTATCTGTTATTGTGTTTTAGTATTAAAGTAAAAGATAATTCGATTCATATCAGTAATTTCTCATTTGACTTATCAGTTCACAATTTTCTCTACTGATTTGTTTCATTTTAAATTCTTATATTGTGCACCAAGATTATGAGCAGAACTTGTATGCATTTCTTATAAATTTTGGCTCTCATTGAAAACAGTGATTTGTAACTTAGTCTGCCATAACTAGATGTAAATTTTTGTATGACCACCTATCTAGCAATCAGAATAATCGTAAATAAATAACTGCAATTGTCAATCATAAATAATTAGTAGCCATGAGAGATTAGTTATTTGAAAGTATCGAAATAATGTGGCAAGCATTTAGGATATCATTCAACTGCTTGCCACATAATCTCCAAAAGTTGATATCTTGAACTTACAGATAGTACAGATTACTATGCTAATAATTGACTAAATGTACTATGTTGGGATTTGTTATTTAATGTAATAAATATAAGTACTATTCTGGAAGCTACATTGATTATTGTAAATACTATATCGATTACTGGCTTACATTTAAAATGTGATATGTTTTAACTTTGATAAATGACCATTAGAAAGAAACTGAAAAATGCTGATCTAAGGATTAATTTTTGTGTCATTTTGGCAATTTTATTTTTCATATCTGTTTATCTTCTATAAAATGTTTTTTAATAGTGAGGACAGAAATAACTTGAACAAGTTGATTGAATCAGTGAAGACCAACTTCAATGAAAGAGCTGAAGAGGTAAGTAATGACTTTTTTTCATTTCAGTTTTAAGACTTCAGAATTAAATTCTATTAATCTTCACTTGAATTTATTTAAATGTTTTAAATCAAATTTATGGCTATTTGCAGTATAAACATTTCTTCTTAAATGTAATACTAGTTTTAATTTTGAAGCAATGTATCAATGGAATATAAGAATTGTTTAAGAACTTATTCTTTATTTGCATTTTTTTTTTTGAGAAATTTGTTTTAATCGAGCAAATTCAGTATAATTTCTTATTATTTTATATCCCATTCATTTTAGCTTTCTCTTAATGGCCCTTTTATTTGACATCTTAGCGAAATAAACTTAAATGTATGTTTTAAATTTAATTTTATTAATCAGGAATGCAATTCTTCTGGAGAAAGATATTCCAAATATCAGATTTCTTTTTCCATATATGAATTTTGTACCCAAAATAATGTTACAATGGTTAATTGACTATTAAAGTAATATTTGCTAAAATATAATGATTTGATAAGTTTACAATAAAGTACTGACTTTCCCTCCTATTTTGTTGTCCTGAATACATTAAAAATGATCCTGCATGTTATATTTTGGGTAAATCTGATGCTATTGATTTCTTACTGTTAATAAATATTTAGATGTGAATAAAAAAGGCAATTTCATGCTTCATTCATTGTTTCAGGTCCCTTATGAATCTCCCCACTCCCCCTTTTTTTGCTTTTTGTCCCTAATTAATATTTTACCTTGGAAATTATTTGACTTTGTCATTTTAACTATCAATGAACCATGAAACTGTTTGTTACTGTATTTCAAGTATAAGAAATCTAATTAACATGCTTTTGAATGTGTAATTTTTGATATGAAAATATTGATGCCTAATTTATTTGTTCTAATTTCAAAACATGCTCACTGTTGAATTATTTCTTTTGTAGATCCGAAGACACTGGGGCGGTGGCATTTTGGGTGCGAAATCAGCAGCTCGTATCAACAAGATTGAGAAGGCCAGAGCAAAAGAACAAGCCCAAAAAGTGGGTTAAGAAGCTGTCTGATGTTTAAAATAAATGGACTTTTTCACATTGTTTTAGTGTATTATTTCTGTTCTGTTTAACCTGTTGAGAACAAACAGATCAAAATCATACAGCATTTTCCATGGTACTATGCATTAATTTGGGAACCATTTTTTTAAACCCTTAAATTAAGAAAAAATCTTAAAAATTAATTTTTGTTTTCCTAGAAAGTGAGTAAAAAATACTAGTCATGCATTTTAAGTTTCTTGATACATTTGATGAAAAAAAATGATTGACTAAAAGGAATTGGGGATGCCAACATATGTTGAGAATTTTTTAGTAGCCTTTGCACTCTTTCTTCAACAATGTACACCATTGTAAATTGAGATACTAGAATTGTAATTCTGTGAAAGGACAGTATGAGTAGGCTGTTCTTATTTTGTTGCAGTCCAAATAATATTTGAATATCTTAATTTTTAGTGTATTAAATGATGTAGAATCTATTTTAATTATGCTTATTAAGTGTATATATAACCTTTTAAAAGAAGCAAGAATATGTATTCTAATTGTACTGTCTTCCAAAATTTGATCAACAAAATTGTGATTTTTTAATAGTTTTGATTAATATTTGAAAAATATTTTAATTTCTTATAAACATCCCAATCTTGATATATATTTATAATAGTGCATGGTGCCATGAAAAGAGCTTAACTTTGAAACCTTGATGTGCTTAATTTGAAGATGAAAGCTTTTTGTTTTCCAATAAGTCCATTCATTTGAACATTGTTGGACTAATCTTGCCAAATAGGTTTTGATAAAAATTTTAAAGGAACTACTGTAACCGACACTTAAATGCTTAAAAAAAAAGTTCCTTCGGGAGTTAGGTTTTATCATTTTATGATTTTCCTTTTTATAACTCTTATAGAAATTTTTTCCCAATAAAATCTTGTCCAGTGTAACACCATTGAAGTCGGAAGCATGAAATTTGGGGTTGCTTTTTTGACCTTAGAAACATATAAGAACAGAACTTTTAATTCTAAGTTTAATTTAAAAAAAAAATGTTTTCATAACATCAAAGCATACTGTTGCATAGGTTTGTGAATACAGAAATTTTGTTTGAATGTATTTATGAAAGATTTCCGAGAAATTAGTTTTGGGCACAGCTAAGTTCAAAGATTTTTACTATAATGAAATTCAAAATGCTAGTGAGTCTTTGAATTGCATTATGCCGGTGTTAAAATTGTAAAAAAAAAAGAAAAAAGCCTTTGATTTTATTTAAATTTTGAAGCTGTTTATTGAATAAAATTCATTTGATAAATAATGTTAAATTTTGAAGCAATGCAATATACTGTCTCGCTCTGGTTAGTATAATATTTTTAAAAATTGCTCCATTTGACATTTTTACTTTCTATGCGAAATTTAGAGAAAATATTGCTATTGCCGAAAAATTCGAACTCGAGATTTTGACGTATCGCCACTTTTTGTACCTCTTTGGATTCGGATAGTGCCTGACTGATAACACAAAAACACTGAGATAGACGGATGAAATTTATATACGTATTTCGCATAAGAGTTGTAGATTCTGATCAAATTTTTAGCAACATACATTTAGAGGAAATCTATCTGTCGGACTGAATATAAGTTAGCATGATAACTAGAAAACGAAGGGAGCTAGATAGTTAACATTTAGTACACATATTTTGTATCTATTGTGTAAGCATCTATCAGTTTTCGAACTAAAAACAATAAGAGGTTCGCCACATTTCCGTGAGTGTACTTATGAATCAAATTTTTGATTTAATCAATTTGGAAGAATGTGTCTAAAATTCAAATTTGCATTTCTCATAATTTCAACCGCTTGCCAGAGATTAATCCCAACACACTTGCCAACGAACACGTCAATTCCGATTTCTATCTGGAAAAATAAATAAGGCAAAGACTGCCCTTTCCATTAGAAAATGTGAATTAAAATAATTGGCAAGACAACAAATTTAATTTTTTAACAACATTTAATTGACATTCACATCGGACGACGCATAACAGACAAAAACAATTAAAATTAGTACAGTAATAACATCATCCAACTCCTAACATCAAGTCTCTCCCCTTGTTCACCGACTCTTCCATTCAACTCCGTCTTTCTCTTCCCTTCAGTTCTTTTGTTGATTCTTATCCGCAGTGCCTTCATAATTAGTAAAAATATTTAATTCACTTCTAGTATTAATACTCTGCAACTTACATCAACGCTACAAAAGGCATTTCCCGGCACTATGTGAGAAAGTTTTGAGGATACACTAGCAAATTTATTACCTTTTTACTTCTAACTAAAGAGCTAATATTTTAAAACTTGTTTTCGTTATTTATGAAAGCCGGAATTTGTCAAAATATTTTCATTTCTTCGGAAAATACTCTTATCATTTCTTCTGCAATTTTTTTAAGTAAGAATTTTTGCTTATAGATTAAAAAGAAGGTTTTCATTAAATCTTAAGAACTTCAAGCGTTCAAAAAATATTTTTCTGCATTTTAGAAATTAGAAGCGACAAGAATATTTCTTTATAGTCTGATAATTTGTGAGTGCTCCTATTATTTTCTATTAAATAACTTGTTTAGAGCATGGCGTTGTTCTGTCATTAGTTTCATGGCATTTTGGCCATTTGTATGATGATAACCTTTGGATTGTTTTAGTTTTTAACTTTATAAGATTGTTAAAACCAACGTTTGTTTTTAACAATTGCAAAAAAAATTTTAGTAATAGATAAACTACTGAATTATTTTATTGTATGTAGTGAAGTCACAAATATGAAATATTTCAGTATTGAAAAATTAATGTGCAATTATTGTATATATTTCAATAGTGATATTTGAAGATATGCTCGTGTAACTAAGCCATAATCTTGTTTACAACATCCGAGTTCTGGATTCATTAAGTCAGTAAAGAATTTAGAACGCTGCACTTCTTATTTCCATTAATGGCAAAGTAAAATTAAGATTTTCACAATATTCATTATGCATCCATAAGCAGAAAGGTAATATTTAATCAAGTTCAAACCAGAAATTTTTTAAAGAAGAAATGTTATACTTTTATTATTAGACTTCATGTTCAAATATTTCTGTATCATCTAAAAATATTTGAGTGTTTCAAGATTTATTTTTGTTATGGCTATGCAGTGTGTATTAGAAACATATTGGAATATTTATATGAATATTTTAAAAAAATCATTAGATTTATTATTATTAAAACAGTTTAAATGTGTATTTTTTATAGTTTATTACAGTTATTTTTATTTAATAGCAGTTATTTTTCATTTTTGATTATATTCCTAATTTTAAACCAAAGATTTTGTTTACTATTTCTGGATATCTTCAAGTAAAATTCATAGCTTACAACTCTAGTTCATTTAATTGTTTTTTAAATAATGAAAACAATTGATTGCCTGTTTCAAATTAACAGTTTCCTGTTAACTCTTTGAATATTGTTTTATATGTTACTTGCCAATGGAAACTTGAAAAAAATTTTGCATGAAAAAAAAAAAAAATCCCATGTTTTTAATATGCAATGTAGCAAATAGCATACATATTTCATAGAGGAAAATTAATTCCACTCATTATTAAATTTTTAATTTATTGATGAAAAAATAGTAGAAATATTTAAGAATAAAAAAGTACATATTCTCTTTTTAATCACATTAGCCGAGATAAAATTTAACAGCATATAAATTGCATCATTAAATATTTGATAAAATAGTTTCAAATATGTAAGTTTCCAGAGTATTAATGTAACTTTTTCACATTGATTAAAGTTTGAATATGTATCATATTTTTTTAAGATTTCAAATAATAGAAAAACTTTTAAAATTCATTTTAAGATTCCTGTCTTTAATAAGTTAATTTTAAATAAGTTAAATGTGCTTATAAAATTTCACCCTTAGATGCCTAGTATGTACAAATGTAGTTTTAATCAGCCTTCCCCCCAACAAGTTCATTACTTTTCTAAGAATTAAAGGTAGAGTTAATTTTTAAATTTCAGTCATTTTTAAAACCAGCCATGGAAACCTTTTTTTTTATTGCAAATTTTCTTTGTGGCGCAATATTTTTATTGTATGAAAAATTATAGATGGTGTTGCTAGAAATGAGATCGATTTATTTACTTGAATAAGATCATCTAAGTTAGATGTTATTTTAAGAATAAGAACATCTACGTTAGATCTTATATTAAGAATAAGAGCACCTATGTTAAGTGTTAGCGATGACTTATAAGTTTTCCAAAAGTTCAGTTGTTTCTAGTAGTAGTTAGTTTTCTAGTAGTTATCCTTTAACTCATTTTTTATTTTATTCTCATCATAGATCTAGACTTCTCTACGTTTACTAACTTCTTTAATCAGAATATCTTGTTTTAAGCCATTATCGATAATTAAATTATGGCTTAAAACAGGATCTAATTTTGCAAAAAAGATCTCTATTTTTCATCAGGCCAGAAATCAGTTCATTTTTATTTGCACAAATATAATGAATGTGTTTGCGCATATTACATCTTATTATTGAAGCCATCATACATAAAATACATTTCTTACATTCATCCCATTTATGTTGACATTCACAACATACAGTTTTCTCTCATCAGAGGATGTAACTATATACTTCCTATCATTGCTTGGGATATATCCATCAATTTTGTTGTTATTTATTTTCAAATGCCTCTAGAGACAAAAACACCAGTTCTGTGACACTTGTAAGAGCAGGTAACATTACCATCTGCATTTATCACACTTTTCGTGGACTTTCGAAAAACTGTGTTCAGATATTTTTAAAGCCATATCGTGAATGTCAATAAAGTCATATTTACTTATGTTTCCTTGCATAGAGGACATTTCTTTTTATATTTATAATTTAACATATCATATGTTTAGTTTTTTCATGAAGGAATTTAGATGAATATTCAGAATAAGTACATACGAAAGGGTTTTTCAATATTTGGAACATTGGACATCACTCAGTTTTTCAATTTCTGCTTCATCATGTGGATTCTTTTCGCGCCTTTTCAAATTGTATCTCGATGTAAAAGATTTTCCACAAATCTTGTTGAATGATCTAGTTTTTGATGGTTTCGAAATTTGTGGTACCAATGATTCCTAGATTTCTTTTGATTCTGTCTCTAGTATATAATGCATATTTTTTGTATGCATTTTCAAACAATTTTGAAGAAAAAGGATTTTTTACGTATCTCACAAAAATTATTTTTCTCATTAACCGTAGGCATGTTACTTACGGTGAAATCGCACAATTTCAAAAATAATGATAAACGATAAAGTCAAACATAAAAAAATATCAAGTTTGCATTCAACACGCAGGATGAATGGCTGTCCAAGATGTCATATCGAGGTCAAGGAGCAGAATCGAAATCGTTTTAACTAGTCGGCGAAATATGAATGAAACCAATCCATACTTATTAGAAGTTAAATAATTCCCATTTGCTAACGGAGTGCAACAAATATTCGGGAAAATTTACTAGGAATTGCGATATTAAATGTTCGGCCAGATGAAGATAGGCATGCAACCAAGAGATGCACATGTCATGAAATAAGCAAAGTACAAGAAAACAGGTTGACATCGAACTAGAAATAGTTGGTTGATTGAATTGGGATTTTTGGCAACAGAGGACGTTATTCTCTAATTCCAAAAGAGATCATTGAATAAATGTTGAAAAGTTTCAGAGATTGGGGAAGAACCCGCAGATGTTGCTTATCAGAAATAGTCCTTTGAATGAACGTTTTGAAGGAAGAACAAGAATGAAAATCAATTTCAAGTTTTGCAAAAAGATTTGTACTATGATTTGCGTATTCGGGACCAAACAAGATGATATGTTGAATTTTATTTTCGAGATTACAACCTTGGCATATAGGTTGATTGTGAAGTCCAAATCTATTCAACAGAGCTGGAATTATAATCATACTGGTTAAAAGTCGTGCAGTGATGATATCTTCTCTTCTATTTTTGAGCCATGCATGAAGGAAAAACATTGTGGGAATATCGCCAATAGATTTTTGATATTTTCTATTTTGGAACTAGAGGTGGATCGTTTGTGAACAAACTAAATCAGGTCACCCTTTTCTGAATAAGTCATTCATTCGCAAACAACTGTGTGAATCCGGCTATTCCCTTTTATTAATTGTGTGGAGCTGGCAATTATCGTTCGTGAACGACTGTGTGAATCCGACTATTTCCGTTCATTAACTATGGACCTAATTATTACTGTTCGCAAACGATCGTGTGGACTCGGTTATTCCCGTTCGTTAACTGAGTGGACATGACTGTTTTTGTTCGCGAACGACGGTCTGGAACTTAATAACTTCATCAGTGAACCTATTAGAGATAAGAAGACAGATGCTTATGGTTATGTCTTCAGAAGAATAAAGCAGGGGTGAGGCAGATGTTTCAATATCACTTAGCAGAAGACTGGTAGTTGACCTTGAGTGATTACACTGTGTTTAGCTCTTTTATCACAACACATTTTGGATACTTGTCTAGCAAAAAAGAAGTGCTTTATGGGAGGAAAAAGTTTTCAGTTCGTGGAATCAGAAAGTGTTATAATTTTTTTTTTTTTTTCTGAGGGGTGGGGGTATGCCTTTTTATATTAGAGCTTTCAAGGGGTGTAGATTGTAAAAGATTTTTATTGAAAAAAGCGTAGGAGTGGTTTACGACTTTGCTACTATGTTACTAAATTTTACCTTTTGTTTTAATAACAATAATAAAAATATTTCAAAAATATTATATATATTTTAATATATTTCTGTAATATTTCATAACGTGAATTACGTCAAATATTTTATTTCTCGCTTTTTCTTATTTCACATGCTCTTTTATTCCTAACTTTAAGATATTACTAAGAAAATATAAAATAAATTTTACTTAAATGACAAACATTGCTATCACAATAAATTATTTATTTGCTTTGAAACTACTATAACAACAACAAAACAAATATATTACATTTATTACTACACAGAGGAGAAGATGAATAAATTCGCATCTAAGGACAAATAAGGAGAATTACTAATATTTGAAATTTATCTTATTAAGAAACTACTTCTTTCAAAAGAATCTCCTTATTTCAATGTTGTTTTACCTTTATTTTTAGAAAAAAACAACCACGCTGAATAGTGATAGAACTCATGCATTCATTACACTACTTTCGTAATTTGTAAAATGTTTCATTTAATTTTTCTTGCTGATCAAGAAAACGAAAACGCTTATTAATTGTAATATAGGCTCAGATATAAAATAAAAAAATAAATAAAATGGGTGTAAATATGGTTTACCTCATACAATTGATTATTTTAACAGCATAATGATCATGGGTTGAATATACAGATATGGAATAAGCTTTGTATACCTCTTTAAATAATGCAGTATCATTATCTTTCTTTCCTCACCAAGAATCTAAAACCTTTTTTTTTATTTAAAAAAATAATCTTTATACAAGCAATTATTTTAAAATAAAATGTTATGAAAAACTACATCGTAAACTTTTAATTAAGGGCCATTTTTAAAAGACTTGATTTCAGTGTCTCGCATATAAAAAGAATTTCAAATAAAGTATTTAAACAATGCACAACTCAACAGCTCACCAGAGCTGTTGAGTTGTGTATTAGTGTTAATCGGCGACCGACAACAACATCAACAAAAACGTTTTATAAGTAAATTTGAAAACATGAAGAAAACTGGAAATAATATTTATAAATCTAAAAAATTCTTGATTTCTTGAAATTCTTGAATAAGTCATTATACATGACTTTCAAAAATGGAAAAAGTAGAAACTTAATTTTACTTGAATAAAAACCAAAATTTTTTCATTTCAGACACCTATTTGATAATCCAGGCCAATCTGTGCATAAGATCACAAATCTCGATATGCAATATACAAAATTCTCTAGATGACTAACATTAAAACTGTATCTAATGGATTTGGGGCGTGTTTATTTCTTGAGTTAAGGAATGTTTTTTTAAAATTATATATTTAAAATTATTTCAGGTATTACATCTATACATAAGCGCATTATGATAGTATAGAATCAACATCTTTATTTATTGTTTATTATTATGATTATTATAATTTTCATATCAATTTTCAATCGGTGGCGAATTAAGGCATTTTGTGATCCTATGCAATGGGACCCTCCGCTTAGTAAACTTAGCTAATTTAGTATTATATTTCAACATGTTTTTAAATCGCTCAACATTTAATTTAGGGTATACTTTTGTTTTAGTAACTCATATAGTTTTTTTCATTTGCTTACTATAGAATGAGTACTACTTAAAACGAATTTTTAATACTCTTTCTATTCAGCCATATTTGAGCATAATAGTTGTTACTTCCATAAAAATCAACGCACAAAATTTGGGCTTCAACATTACTTTTCTTCTTTACATCATTTACAACAGTTTTTCTTAAGCCTACCACATCATCTACAACATTACTATCGGATTTTCAGAAATTTTTATGTGTTTTATTTTAATTTTAAGAAATGCTGAAAAAGCTCTTGTTAATTTTAAAGAAGTTGGCTTAATTTCTTAGTACTAATAATGTTTTTTTTCCTTCATTTTTATAATTATTTTTTATGCTTTTGTCAAATCCAAAAAAGCATAATTTTACAATAAGAGATGTTGTGCAAATACAAAAATTATATTAAAATTTAATGAATAAGCGTTTGAAATTATTTTTTAAGACTTTTTCAGTAAAAATTATACATTATTATAAAAAAGAAATACTATGATTAGAAAATGCGCTTTTTACATTGCATACTTATACAAAGGGGCTTAGAACGAAACATAATCTAGAAATCAAATGATTGGACTCAAAAAGGTTGACATCTTTGCATGTCAATCTTTTCCGAGCCCAATCATAGGCTTTCATTCTCCATCTGTTGTGGTTTGAATTCCTTCCTAGATTGTGATTGGCTAAAGGATTACGTGTTTATCTACATTATAGAAGGAAAACAAGACGTGAATTTGTATTATTAAATTACTTTATATGTATAAGTTTGGTTTGAGATGAAGCATGAAAATGTTTTTCCCCCCATACTTTTAAACCCTTAATGCCTAATAGGCATTTTTTAAAATTATTTTTATATTGTCTCTGACAATTTTAGAAATCTTTTAGTGAATATAAACAACAGTAGGTTCAGATTAAGTTTTGAATGCTACTATATTCTTAGATTTCAAAAAGATTTTAAGAAAATAATTAAAAATTTTTATTAAGTATTAATTAATACTGTGTGGTAATTTTTTAAAACTTTCTCGTTGATTTTGATTCTGGTTTAAAGAATTATTTAATTCATGGATTGATTTTACGAACAATTCACTCTAGTTAATTATCTTGTCTTCCTTTTGTATAACTATATAAACTTACGGTTTTATATAATTTTTACTTTACTTCAGTTGATATTCATCTAATTTTGGTGTTTTATCAATAATAGTTTAATTTACAATCAATAAACATTTTTAAATAAATTTAACAAAAAGAAATATTGAATTTTTGTTTTAAATAATTTTTAAAGGATTTTAAATTTTATAATTATAAAAAAAGAAAAGAAATTCAGTGAACATAAATCGAAAGTAATTGCTGTAACCTCTAAATATCCAAAATTTTCATGAAATAAATACTGGTCAGTAGAGTATAGAAATAGTAGTTCCTGTTTCATACCTATTATTAATAGATTGAATAAATATTATCACACACACACACACACACACACACACACACACACACACACACACAC
>JAPMOQ010036171.1:106999-226635 GCA_026543055.1 Argiope trifasciata
ACACACACACACACACACACACACACACACACACACACACACACACAATTTCCTCTCAGTATTTTGAAAATTTTTTTAACAATGATTTTCTGATAGAAGAAATTATTTCTGAATATTTTATTATTATGAAAGTTACTGAAACATGTATTAAAAATAATACTTTTATAAGTTATTTTGCTAAATAATTACTTGAACAATTATCAAAAAAGAAATTACATATTATGCATAAAAGAAAAATACTACATGTATGCATACTTGAAAATAACATTACAATAATTACTACAATAATACTGCTTATAGTATTAAATCAGAATAGAAATAAACTCTCACTTTATTATTATTTTTTTATTAATTTCTATATGGAGATTAATAAAATTAATGCATATTTTTTTATCAGTTTAAATAAAGGGTTTGTACTATAATAATTCATAGTTTTCTATATAGATATCCTGTTCTTTCTTCTAATGTCTAATTTTCTATAGAATTCTTTCTTTTTGTGAATAATTTTTAAAATACTGTAGAATTCATTTCAAGTCATTTCTTATTTGTAGTTAAATTGGCTAATGATCTATATTATCTTGAAACAAATATTCTAATATTGATATAAATTTTCTATATTTATGTTCAATTTATAAATAATCAATATATATATGTGCAAAAATATTTGTATTATAAATTACAGTAATGAACTAACCTGGCTTTTTCAAATATCCAGATAATTCTCTGGGAAAATTTCAAATGGATGATATTTTCAAGTGAATTTCTTGTAGAGTCCTTAACAATTTTTTTATTTGTATAATTTTAAACAGAATCATTTGTTCTCTTAATTGAAATAAAACTCTTTCCTGAGGTGATAGCTTATGTATTAAAATTATTTTAATAAAATTATAAATATATAACTCTTTCTTACATGAAAATATTATAATTTTAATAAATCACATTAGTTATTTCTGAAATGAATCAATTGTATTCCTTAAATCAGATATTATTGTAATTTCACTATGGTACTCGAGGAATAATCAAATTAAGACAAAGAAATTGATAGCTTCTTTCATAATATAACATCCAGAATATTTGGAATCCTAAAATATGATAGTTTTTGTTAAGATAATGATTTTCAAAGCTTTCTAAAAATTGTTGATACAAAAATATTTTATTCAAATGGCATTTTTTTTCCATCATTTTATTTTTATTTTCAGGGGAGTATGACAGTCTATAACAAATTTTAGAAAATATCTATGTTATTGTCATTCAGAAAGATGAGAAATTCCACGACTAGGGAACATTTAACTAAGGGAAAAACTTCCTAATGAAATTTCCATCTTCCTAACTTTAAAAAGCTGTTGATATTTCAGTTTATCAATTTATGTTATTTTTTTAAGAACTGTAGAAAGCTAACGGTTATATAGATATAAGATATATAATTGTTTTATAACTTTGAAAAAAGATAACGATATTTATGAATTTAAACGTTAATTTTTTTTGTAAAAGAAAAAAAAACTTTTTCTTTGTATAATAATAAAATAACTTTGAAATACATCTTAATAATATAGCTTTCTAAATTAAATTCCTCCTATAAAATATTTCCTATCTTCTGTGTCAGGGAGTTTATAAAACAATGAAAACAGTTTGCACTTCAGGACAATAATGTAATTGTTGGCAATTAGACAACATTTCAAAGTTTGGATTCTAATAAATTTGCAATTTTAGCCAAAATATTGTGCCTACTTAAAACTTCTTGAATGAGTTTCTAATGAATCAAATAATTAGACGTTGCTAACCTTTTCGTTCAAGCGTTTGCTCACGTTTCCGCAACTGATTCTTACAGCTCTCAATTTCTGGCAATAACAGTGAGCGGAACAGTTGCCTTTGCGCTTCAAAACCCGAAGGAACATTTCATATAACTGTGAATTCAGGATGCATAAACTGGAGATGGCCCTATCTAAAGTCCATGACACCAGCCCTGGACCATATGGAATCACTTATAACATGATTCATCATATAAATACTATTTCCCTTTCAATCTGTTACTTCTTTTTAACAGAATATGGACTGAGCAGAAATATCCTTCACAATGGCTGAGAACTGTTGTGATTCCTGTTTTAAAAACTCGCCAAGAGTCATCTGTCCTTCTGAACTACAGGTCGATTGCTCTTACAAACTGCCTTTGTAAGACGTTCGAGCGCATGGTCAACGCTCGACTAATTTTCGAATTGGAAAAACGCGGATGCACCTCCCCGTTGCAGAATGGTTTCTGTAGAGATTGGTGTACTTATGACAACCTCGTAAAACTTGAAACCCAAATTCACAACGCTTTTGTTAGAAGGAATCACCTTGTTTCCATATTTTTCGACATAGAGAAAGCATATGATCATACATGGCGCTATGGCATACTTTTGTGGGAGGTGAAATGTTCTCAGAATAGAACCTGGAACATTTGGATTTGAAGGCCAGTAACATACCACTGGACAAAAGCATGCTCATGCCCCGTAGATGTTATCTGTCTTATTAAGATATCACCACACTTTCTACACAATTTAATTTTGGTTTTAGGGGTAACTTGCCTATATTTTTACAAATTTTTTTAAATCTCAACATTCTTTTCGAGTTAGAGTTGGTAACTTTCATTCTAATAGTTTTATTCAAGCTGAGGGAGTTCCGCAAGAAAGTGCCCTTTCGTACGTTACACTTTTTATTGTTCATCTGAGCTAAATTTTAAATCAGTTGCCCTCATCTATTCATAGAACACTATATGTTGACGATTTACAGATCTCATGCGAAGGTAGTAACATGACGTTATTAGAGCGACAACTTCAAAATAAAATACAAAACATTCTATATAAGTATAAATACTAAACATATCGTGGAAAATGCAATTTCATCAAAAGTACAAACAAAAATAAAACTTATTATAAGATTTCCTTTTGTAGTCGAAATTATGTTTTGCTATAATCCATATACATCATAGGGCAGAAAGATATATTATTAAAACAAATGAATGATTAGATAAATGAGCATTAATCATTTTCAACTTTAGCATTTTATATCTTGGTTTCCCAAGTAATTGCAAAAAAAAATTTTTTTTTTCATTCTTTGAGTAGAGAATGATAATTAATTACATCAATTCTTCAATAGAAAAAAGACATGCTAAAATAAATCAATTCAAACAACTGCTCGGATTTTTTTCCTTGAGGTAATTTTTTAAACTCATATGTAACGCGGTTTTTTCTTTTTGTTTCCATTTTCATTTTCACAGCCTCAAAAAAAAAAGTGCTAATATCACCTGCTAATGAGAGGAATGAAGGGAAGAAGTGTATGGGTGGGTGGGGGGTGGAGAAGAATTATGAGATTAAAATTTTGTGAGTTTAATGAATAACGAATAGAACTAATAATAAAAAACGAAATTGATTAGATACAATTCCAAAATTGTAACATATGGCACAACATTTTTTCATGCTTAAAACAATTAATTTGCCATTAACTTTGGTTCAAAGAATACTGCTTCTTACGTGGATTGAAATGTGAACACTCAAGTATGAATAAAATTAGGTTGAACATATATCTTATCATCGTAATTAAAAATAAATTAAGAAATTATTAGCTACATTTTTTAAATAAAAATCCAATTTCAACTCATTGTATTTTTTTCGGTTCCACTTCAAAAACGTGTTATGTTTATATCACTATCAGAGATAATATTTGATCGTAGAGCCTTTTTAGATGCAATGCAATGCGTTACATTTTTTTCCCCGTGATGATTCAGAGAATGTGAATCATTGATTTGAATGTGAGCTATTATATAAGGTAATCCCCTTTTTTTATAAACTACTAGCTATTAGCCACGACTCTGTTCATGTGGAAATTCTGATGTATATGTAAGAAAAACTATCAAATAATGACACTTAAAAAATTAAACCTCACCTAAAAACGATCATTTAAAAATATAAGCATATTAGAAAAAGATATAACGTAAATACAATTTTATAACAAAAGCACACAACTAACGTAAAAACAATTTATTTACATTGTATACCAAAAATAAAACAAAACAACAAATCAAGTCCGGTCAAATCCATTTTATTTATCGATTGAGCTAGAGATAGCTACAACAGTATTGTACATATAATTTTTAAACTTTTAATTTAAATGAAAACACAGTTGTCAACAATCACGCGCATACTTTTAACGCCAGCTGACGTAACGCACATGTCTGACTTTCCTACGGCGGATGGGAGCAACGCAATGCAGATTAGAAATTTTTTATTTCCCTTATTCTGTTTTCTTTTAATTTAAAAGTACTTCAGAATGAATCCGAAAGATCGATTCATTAACAGTATTTGATTTCAAATACATCAAACACAAAGAAAATAAATGGAATCGTTTCAAATAATTGCTAAATCATGCTAAGACTAACCTTCTTTCTGTTGGGGAAAAAAAACTGGAGCCTTACTCATGTATGGCGGAATTTAGCCTCGGCTAGTTAGTGTTTAGTGAATAAAAAATGAACCACTCCATGAAGCGTAATAAAACGTACCCTATACTATTCCTGACTATGATCTGTCATTGTGCTAAATTTCATCCCATTCCGTTCAGCCGTTCTGGCGTGATTGACTAACAAACATCCATCCATCTAAATTTTCACATTTATAATAGTATAGACAGATACCAATATAAATATATAGTAAAATACCAATATAAATATCTGTTGAATTCACAGACTGATTTTTATACTAATAGTTAACATGCATTTTTGAAATGCCTTCCATAACCATGCTACGAATGTTTGCTAGGTGTTTGCGTAGAAATGATATAAATAAAAAAAGGGGTCAATTTTATCAATCCAATATTTCAATAAAATTATTTTTCACCATTGTTTTTTTAAAATATTTCCAGTACATTTCAGTTACTTTCTATTCTTGGTTTTTAATGTAAAATTGCTGTGTCTTTCAGTTTAACAGGATAATTTCTCTTTTCAAAGAATTTCGTGAACTTTTTTGTTATACCAATTCAAGATATTTGAATTTTGAAAATGTCGTGATTTAGATATGACGCTCTTTTTCCCTCTATCTATGTTTTGGCATCCAGTGAAGCCCCTGCTAGTTTGAGCTGAATATTTCGAAATAAAGAAAGCTATCATCATGATATTTGTAAAAAGGAGATTAATCAAACATTTTATATTTTAATCATCACAAGAAAACTGCAATAAATCACAATCGATAGAAACAAGGTTCTTTCGAAGAGCTGGTTTAGATACTATAATCATGTAGTTAGAAAAGAATATTTGGGGTTCATTTGAAAATTAAACAGCAATGAAAATTATTTTCAGAAATACTTTTCAAAGTTGTAAAGGGATAAAAATATTATATTACTATAGGCGGTTTATTATACTATTTTTTACTTTTTTTGTTTGAGATAACATAAAGACATTTAAGGCTAACGATCGTCTTTTGATAAAATCTTTAGATTGAGACAAATCACAATTTCTTCTATTTGCATTTGCAATAACCAAAATTAAAATTAGCTTGTTTGTTTTGCATCAATTATAAATTGGAAAAATATTTCAATAAATTTTTAATGTAAATTCTAAGATTCTATTCACTAAAAAAAATTGTCCTTTACACGTTTAAGACAATAAACTAGCCCTGGGAATAGTTATATTTTCTAGTATAGTTTTATTTTTTAATAGTTTTAAGACCTTACAGGAAAGAGAAAAAAAAGCATTTAGCTTAACAACTTCAAGTGAATAACGTTCTCAGAAGAGTTTCGTTTCATTTTTAATCTTCATTTCTTGAGAAGTTTAATTTTTAATCTTCATTTCTAGAGAATCGTTGCAGCGTTTTTAAAGAGTACTAAACAAATTTACACTTTTCATAACAAACATTTAATTTTGAAGAAGAAAGTTAAATAACTATTGGCCGATAAATTTGGTTTATAATTTCTACTGTGAGATAGATTTTCAGTTTCGCATTGTAGCGTTTTGCTTTAGATATTGCAACGAGGAATTGTTGCTGTGTGAATAAACAATCTACTGTTCATTTGATAAATGTAAGGGTTGTGTCTAATTTTGTGTAAAAAAAAAAAAAAAGGAAAATTACATCTTTTTTCCTAATCTTAAAGAATTAACTTGTAATTTTTTTTGAGATTATTGCGTGTCCCATCTCGATTCTCTCATCACGCATTTAATTATACAGCCAATAATAAGAAATTATAAATGCACTCATTACTAAAAACAAATTTAAATTATCTAATTACATGAATTGCTAACATCACATTCTAAGCATTACTATCAGTTCCATAAAAATAAATAAGTTTTCTTGCAGTAGAGAGAGGTGTAAACAAATTATAAAAAGAAAATATATACTATTCTAAGAAGGTAAAAATAAAAACGTCTTTCTTCTTTCTGTCACTTCTTTCCCCCTATTTTGTAAAACTATTTCATTTCATGAAAGTTTGTAAGTGTTGTTTTAATACATATGGATTAATTTTATAATTATACTTTTACTTAATTTAAATAGTTCATTGAATCAAATTTTGCCTATTTGCATGGCCAAGTTTGACCTTTGTGCCAAAATCTTAACCAACCAACCAACTAACCCTAATTTGGTAAGGAATATTTAATCAAAATTGGTTTCCATGACGTTAATAACGCTGAAATAATCTACGGGAGGGTGGATATACTTAAGATTAATTTTCATGGTATCAATCGGTTCTGATGAGCTACATCTCATCTCAAAAAGTATATAAATAGGATGGAACAAATAATAAATAGAAGTAAATAATAGTGATGGAATAATAGGGATTTTGAGTACTTATGTATATTTCAAATTGGTGAAACCAATTAAAGACGGAAATTGCCGGTGTTCCTGTAATTAACACAATACAAAGAAACGTTTTACACTTTTATTTCGTCCATTCAGAGAAATTTTAAATGAATTATTTTTAAACACATTCATTGCACTTGATCTTTTTTTTCATTTTTAAGATTAACCTTATTGTCGAAACAGCTAAATTTAAACTAATATTTTCGTATTATCTATGTCTTTATATTGCATGTTTCCTAGAAAACTACCCTTTTTCTTAAGCTTCAAACTATATACAGTGGCTCAAAAAATTTAGAGTACACTTTACTTTTACTTGATATATCCATCTTCCAACATAAATAGCACATTACCGAGAAGTGCAAACACGTTTTTATTTTTATACACAATAAATGGTTTAATTTAGAGTAAAAATAAATAAAAATCAACGAAAAACTTTTGAGCTAAAACTTTTAGAAGCTTTTTAACTAAACATACTCAGATATTTGACTCAAAAAATTGAGAGTACACCAGTGAAATTTTTGCGATATCTCGCATAAAAGTAAAGTGTCACTGTAAGTTGCATGTCTTTAGATTTTAGACTTTAAAAGTCTTTGTACCGATTTGATAAATTTTTAGTAAAATCTGAAGATATTTTACACCCTTTTTCTTGCAACACTTGTTTTAAATGAATTTTCTGTTTTTGAACCATTTTTTTGAGTATGGCCCACGATATATGGTTAGATTCAATGGCAATGATGTCGGGATACTGTGTTGATGTGTATAACTGCTGTTTATAATGAAAAAGATATATTTTGACGTTAACGTGCTTTCTGTTTGGAGGCGTTGTACTGCTGAAAAATGGAATTTCCATCTAAACCCAAATTTTCAACATTTTTCTTTAGATTACTGCAACCATAAGGCTCATCCAACTTTCAGTAGAAATTTCTTAAATCATAGGCAAAAACGTAAGTGAGGTCATTGCGCGAAATGCCATTAGGTAATCTGGATATAAATGTCACATTAATAGAGAGAAACTGTTCATCAGCTTGCAAATTCAGATAAATCAGCTGAAGTTTGCAAAAAACTCTTAACTGAAGACTATTATCTTTTGAAAGAAATTCATATTTAGTGATGAAAGAAAACTCGCTATTTTTGACTGTGACGGCCATCTTACTGTATGGAGAAAGCCTTATACTGCTTTGAATCAAAAAAATTTTTTTGAATGAAAAAATTTTTGCCGTCATATTGTGAGGTTGTGTGGCTTCATCAAGGTTAGGAAGTTTAATTCTTAGAGATGTTATTATAAACCCTATTGTTTACTTAGATATGATTTTTTGACAAATAATTTAAAGCAAAACTGTAATGAACATATCAATAAACATCAAGTCTTCAAATCTTACTTATATATTGGGGTGTGTGTAAGAGGGTCAAGAATAAGTGCAACATATACTCGCTGATATATTTCCGGAAAACATTAACAATGCTTTGTAATCGATTAATGATTCAATTCGAATCAGTAAATAACTTTTCTTAAATTGTACTAGAATTGCAGTTTTGTTGAAATCCCTTTTCTGAAATTGTCTTAGAACGTTATATATGTTAACTCTTTAAGTTAATTTCTTGCTTTTGAAGCTGTGCATGTGCGTTGTTTCCAAGAAAGTTATTTTCCAGAATAACTCTTATATTATCCTTTAAATATTTTGCACTAAATTTTCTTTGATAGTAAAATGGATATGAAGAGATGTTTTACCGAAAATATTATCCAGCTTTATGGAAAGAATCTAATGTGCCAACCTTCAAAGCATCAAAAAGGAACATTTTAAAGCAATTATCTTTTGTCTTTGGAACATCTTGAGTATATTCAGACATTTTCCTTTTGAAAATTATTATTATTTTTTTTACAGGAATCAACAATCTTCTATATTTTATTTTAAGAGAATGAAGCTTTCTCCTTTTAGTCTCAAATGAAACATTTTATCAAAGAGCATTTTTCTTTTCTAGATTTTAGCTTCCTTTTAATATTCCTAATGCAGAGTTTTGTGTGAATATCTTAAGTATGGCTTATTGTGCCCTTTATACTAAGATTATTTCTCATATGTTTATCCACAAAATGTTTTTATTGAATCAGTATCTCAATAATATTAAAATGAATATTAGTTCCATGTTTGTTCGAATATTTGTTCCATTTATTTTCATTTCAATATTGGAAGTTAATTCGTATTCCATTATCTAGTGATCAGACAATCCTATTCTATTACTAAATTTCTATTTGTTTATTTTGTTTGATTGAATATTCTTCATCAACATCAAATCTATCCAATTTTATTTGAGAGGGAAAATGGAAATGAATTATCATTGCAGTATTGCTCTGAATCATCACTTCTATCATAAATTTCGTTTTTCTTATCTTTCCCGATCTTATATAGAAGATTTTGCTTTCAAATCACCTTGCTATCTATCTAGTCGAATATTGATTTTAAGTAATATTATCCAGCATTTTCTCTCCATAAGAAGTAGATTGAAATAATCAAGAAAGATTTCTGGTGAGTTGTAAACAATAAAATAACCAATTTCTTGGTGGTTTGACCATTAACAATCGTAATGATAGGGTAAAAAATAACAAATCTTTTCAATCGTTTATTTAGAAAAAAGGAATTTCAAAATCTATTAATGAATTCAATTTCTCTGATGTCTGGGTTTTATGGATTACCAATAGAAAATGAATCACATTTGTACTTTAGAATGTTATGGAAAAGTTGCAAGTATGTGATGAGGATTTGGGAAGGTTTATTTCCTTCTAACGTATTTTTATCACTTGCAGAGTGTTCAATTATTTTTTTTTGGTCTTAAATTTATAGTTTTGGTTTGAATATTATAATGCTTGTCATATTCTCGGGTTTTTGGTTCTCAAATTTTTAACAAATACTGGTTTTATATTGAAAGCTTAGTTTACCAGAATATTTTGGTTTATGTCTTATTTGTCATATTGTTGAAACCTCAAAATGCGAAGGCAACAAATTGGCGATCTATCCCTTTTATCATGAGAGAACATGACATTGTTTTCGTTTCAGGTTTTTGGAGTCTCAAAATAGGAAGACAACAAATTGAATATGTATTCCTTTTTATGCATGATTCTTTGATAGCAGATGCGTTTTTGAAAGGTTGATCTGTTAGAGACATGGGGTTTTCACCATTGTAATCCTATGGGACTATAGGAGATTCCCTTACGATGTCTTCTACTGCACATGCGCAGATCGTTTTCGTCATATCTCGTAAACTATGTATGTTATAGTCAGGGGTTTTTAAACAAGGTTTAAAATTACGTTAATTAAAATTAAAAAAAAAATTAAAATACGGGATTATAGAAGATCCCCGATGGAGTCATCTATTGCGCATGCGCATTTGATTTTCAGCTACATATGGTTGAGACATTAAGTTTTACTTAGAAGTACTCTCGGGGGTCCCCTGAATCCACAAAAATTTGGATCAAATGCGCATGCGCAGTATGGATTATGCTTAATATATTGGTCAAATAAATGTCGGATCGATACCATGAAGTTCGTATGGGTTTCGAGATTCGATGAGGTCAGCCTCTGGTTAGACTGGAAGTGCTATATCTCGGCTTCTATGCAACATAAAGACGAGAGTGACCCATCTAAACATTCGTCTCGATGAATAGACTCGAATGACATTTTAACCAAAACTCGACTTTCGAAATTTACAAATTCGCGTTTCATTGTATTTTTTCCTACCGTTCGATAGTACTCGCCGAAATGCACGTAACGATACGAGTTGCAGTGATTCGCGAGATGCAAGCTCTCAAATTATTGAAAATTAATTTTCGAGCGAGGTTTTGTTAACGACTGGCATCGATACACTCTATTCGATGTCCTCAATCGAACGATACAACATTTATGGCGCTTACGATATTAGCAGCCGAGAAATGGAAGTGAGAATGAAAAAAGAACATGATGTTTTTGTTATGGGGGTTTGAAACTCGAAATCGTGTAGGCAGTGAATAAGAATTCTTCAATAAGTCTTAAGCATTCTTCTGATAAAGCCTCGTAAATAAAAAAAGAAAGGGAACGAAAGAGCGTACAGAGATGGGAATAAAACCCTCAATCAAACTTTCAGAGACAAAACCTTCAATCAACAAAAACGAATGACGAAAATTTAAAATTAGAAGCTGATAAACGTAAAATAGCTTTACAACAAGAACAAAAAAAAAGCGTAAATGTATGCAGTGTGTTGGGGATTCTCAATCACATCACCCAACTTCAAACACATTACGTGTCCATAATGATTCTAAATCACAACCATCAAAGTTCAAAGCATAACGTCTCCGTTTCGATTCTGAATTTCGAATATCATTTTCTTGCTCTAAGCAATTCATCAGAAATAAAAATGTTCTCATATGATAGCTTGAACTTTGCGATAGTAGATTTTAATTTTTTTTAATATCATTTCCTTTTCAATGATTATGAATTTATCTGTTTGAAAATTTTTTCTAAACTAAAACATTTTGCATAAAAGTTCTGGAAACTTATGTATTTAAATTATTCAATTAGGATCTAAGAAGGAAAAATATTTCAGACTGTATAACTTTTGATAGAAATTTTATTAAGATAAAAAAATGTACGAAAGTACAGAATGTACATTTTGTCATAAATGAGGAAATAGTCGTTATCCGTTAATTTCATTTTATAGTATTTCTGTTATAATATTTCAAATCATTAAATGTAATGAGTTTTCTAAGTTATTTTCATCAGTTTCGCGAAATAAAATTCTCTCATCTTTGGCTTCAAAATTATTCTGAATCGAAGAAAGATATGACTTGTATCTCATTAAATGACAAGGGTTTTGGCAGTAATACATTTGATAATCAGCCTCTTCTCCCTAATGATCTACGACACGAAACGCCCTCTTTAATATTTTCCTCTCGGCTTTACCCCATTTAGTTTGCTTCTTCAAATTTAAGCCAAATAGTTTTAATTGGAATCTGGCATTTTCGTTCCTTTTTCAAATTCCAGATTTAAAAATGGAATTTTATAATCGATTTTTCATTCACTGTCTAATATTCAGGAATTTCGAAATTATATTTAACGTTTATATTACATTTGTACGTTTTAAAGGACGAAGCTCTATTTTAAGTACTTGGCTGGGGATATAGAAAAAAAAAATTAACTGACAGTACTAATATATTTCTAGTAATGATTTGTAAATTAAACATTGAAAATAAAGAACAACTAAGATAAATTATATTTTATTATAAATATATTAATAAAAGTGTGACATTAACATGCCTTAAATACTTTTGCTTTATTCTCGCCATCTTTGATACATAAATAATGACAAAGGCCACCAAAATTATCGGTTAATATTTTACGTAATAAGATCTTAATGTCTTATTTAGCAAAATATTTTAATGCTTCAACTTTTTATAGTGATGTAATTCATTCTATTATAGATGTTTTGCTCCATTCTATTCTATTACGCTAGGCATTTGCTTAATTTTCTATCATCTCAAGCTAAAATTTAAGCTTTCTTTTGAAACGGTAGTGATTAAACTTCAATGAAAACAAGAATTTTTTTTGCTGAAACCAATCACGTTTGTTTAAAAATATGAATACAAAAAATAAAATCCTTCAGCATTGAAGTCATAGGTATAACATAAACTATTTTTTATAATTGATACAATAGTTCTTTTGACTATACAAAAATATTTTTATTAATTTATCATGAAATTCAGTTTCCAGTTTAACTATCAAAAAGACGCAAAATTTTGATTTCACTCACTAAATAAATGTACATCAGAAAAATTTATGAAAATTAAATTTTATGCAATCCTTTGATTTTATGAATAATATTCAGTAAAGTATTCCGAGTGCTTTTTTAAAAGAAAGAATAACTTCAGTCTTCTGCGACTAAGTGAAATCAAGTTCCTAAGTATTATCATGGGCCGTGGTGGTCTGGTGGTAAGGTCTCAGCTTCGGAATCGAAGGGTTTCAGGTTCAAGACCTGATTCCATCAAAGGACCATCGTGTAAGTGGGTCTGGTGCATTTTAAATGGCCGGGCCAAACATCCTCCCCCTGGTGCGATATGGTGTGGAGAGGGGGTGGTGGTGAAAGCTCAGGTGTTGTCTTCGTCATCTGACCGTGGTTTAAAATTACGAGGTCCGTCCCCAAATAGCCCTCGTGTTCTTTAAATGAGACTCTAATTAACTAAACTAAACTGAGTATTATCATTGATTAAAGGCAATTAATTTCGTTACTTTAGATCATGCACTTTTTGAGAAATTCTATAAAAAAGCGCTGATTCTGATATTCATAACATTTTTTTCGCAAAAGAATGCATTTAAAAAATTAATGTCTTAAGAATGTTTATTTAATCAGATTAATAGGATAGAAGATATGCTTAAAATTTATAATTCTGTATTAATAAGAACATTTATTGACTCAGACTACAAATATTATAACTGTTTACTGCATTTAGACCATTTTCCTATTAGAAATTATCTGTTTCTAACAATGTAATAATCAGAAATTGGGTTGCAAATAAAGTATATATCCTACATATTTCCTGCATGAAAGTAGGATGAGACCTATGTATAACGCAAAGAAAAATTCAAAAGTAATCGTACGGAAGACAATAGTTGTACTTGGTGAAAGAGAGAAATGACTTTCGAAACATATTTGCCTGCGTTGAATATGCCAAACGCATAACTTTTGCGGCGAAAGTAGTAATTGGAGAAATTAATTTCATAATTGAATCTTTGGTTAATTTTCCAAAAGCACTGATATTAATAAAGCTGCTTACAACGTTAAAGAATGTTATGTGCAGACGATTGAATATGAATTTGACGATACTAATTTTCGAATACCCATGTTGCAAATTTTCGAAACAAATAAAAGAAATGGTACGTGCAATGAATTCTTATGAATTAATGTATGATAAAATAGTAAATCAATTTTCTGGATACAGTGACAGAGAAATAAATTTGTACAGATGCCTAAAGGAAGTTATACGAAACTGAAGCTATCACAAAACGGTTATAGACCATGAGTAAATCAAAGAATGCCTGAACTCTCTGGCTGTTATAGAGAATGAATATTATGTATTTGAAAAAGAAATGATTTCCGAGATATTTTAGCAAAATATGTGAACAATAATGTGAAAAACATTGCGATATGAAACTATATGTAATGATTGAGATGTGGATATGAATATGATTTGTTTTATAATTAAAAATATTATTGTTTTTAATTTTAAAAATGGCTATTCATAATTGAGAATACTGAAATTCGTTTAGAAAGTTTTGATATCCTTTTGCTATTTTGCTTAAAATAAAATATTTGCTAATTCGATTTGTCCTAATTTTTTTTTATTTAAAAATTCTTTTATAGAAAAATATTTAGTCAAATCAATAATTCAATTTTAAAGTGATTAATTTAGTTCATTAAATAAATTTAAATTATTATTTTTAATAATATTAAATTTTATAGCAAATTTAAAATAAGTATTAATTAGTGCAAATAAGGTAAAAATAACTATTTTTTATAGTGCATGTTTACTAATATATTAGAAAATAAGCATAAAAGGGAATTTATAAACAAAATAAATTTGATTGTCATTACTTAATTATCTTCAATACAATTTATCTCGTAAAAGGTTGAAAATGTTAGCTTCTTTGACCTTACTTCAGTTACCAAAATACACCACTGGAGAAACAGAAAACTCATTTGATGTATATTATCTGGAAAAGTAAGAAAGTGTTGTGGTTTGTACCTGAAAAATTTTAGACATGAAATTCATTATGTGCTTTCTGTTTTTCATTAAACATTCTGACGGAATTATTCATCTATTCAACAAGTCAATTTAATCAAATGAGCTGACTTTATTAATTGCACCTTTGATCATGTACTTCCCACCTTTTTTAAAATAATAAAAGCGGTTTTAATTACAATATAATATTGAAAAATACTGCCTAAATGTATACAAAAATTCATTAAAAATTATCAAATTAAAAAAATAACGTACAGCAACTAAATCACTATAATTTAATAATATAACTATTACAGATTTCTAATGTTGTAAAATTATTTTTTCAAACCCTTTCATAACTATCGCTTGGAAGTGGAAATATATCTGTAAAATTTTAAATGATAAAATATTTGACAAATGATTCATCTGGATTGCATATTCTTATCTTTCCCAGTATAAATGTCGATATTTGCTAATGAAGTCGAAGTAATATTCATTTTTATTATATATAGAAATATTAACAAAAGTTAAATTACTTCTCATAGTCACTGAAATTTAAAGGGAACATTCACTGTTTCATTATTTTTCTTCTTTTTTGAAAATTAACTACAATTTCCTAGTTTTATCTTCACACATTCTTGATTTCATTTTTTAAAGTTACAAGTCCTTATTTTAAACGCATGCTTCAAATTATTTAAACTATTTATATAAGATGTTATTATCCTGTATGAGCACAACAAACACCCATTTAAGTTAGCTGTTTAGAAATTCAGTTTCTAAGCTCTTTTCAGTATCAGTGGTAAAACAACACAATTCATTCAATTAGAAACTATCTATATAAATAAAAATGAATGTATGTCTCTTATACTCTGCCGCTGCCGCTCATCAGATTCTATCCAGTTCTATGCTGGATGCTTAAGAGTCGGATGCTCAAGAAATTTGTTTGTTTCTGCTAAAGACGGAAAAAAATATCGTCTACCCTAAAGCTCTTGAATTATAAGGAAAAAAAAAGAATAATTATTAATTACATGTCCCCTTTATATATCATTCAGTTTCAATGAATGTTTTCATTTCTGATTCGAAAATAAATATTATCCTTTCTATCAATCCTGATTAAACAAGACAATTATTTCAAAATTCAAACGATATTTCCAAAATTACTTCTTTGGCAGCAACGCGCTGGGCAAAAGCTAGTAATCAATATGAGAAGTTTCTGATTGAATACAAAATAAATAAATAAAAAATAATAAAAAATAAACAATTCAAGCAATAAACATTAGCTAACAACAAGAATATATAAAATATCTAATTTCCATTTTTATTCATTCTTTGAATCTCATTCTAAGTGGTTGCCTTGAATTTTTCCTCATTGGCCATCACAAACAATTAGAGCTAAATTGAACAGCTAATTGAAATTGAAAAAAAAAATATATTATTCAATTTCTTAAGAAAGAAATGTCAAACCTCAATGCTTTGGGTCGCAGGACTGAGAAAATTGCCGGCTTTTCGCTCCGATACCCCTATTAAGAGGGACGATGCGCTTCAAGAAGTTGTTGGTTGCCCAGCTGTGTGACTGGGTTATATGTTTCGTTCGTTAATTGCCTGCAACCATGGAGACGACATCTAAATGTAGGCAATATATTCGCAGTTAAGTTTGAGAATGGCTAATTTAATGATCTGAGGCATGATTAAAATGTGATTAAGAAAGTGAAATGGATTTTAATGAAAGCTCATTTCTTTTTGTTCTTCTCGTGTGGAATTGAGATGCCAAGGAGTAAAGAAAGAAAATCTTTAACATTTTTCATGATTCTGAATAGAATTAACAGTTATGAAATAAATACCGCTTGATTAAAATGATCAAAATAAATAATTTTCAAATAAAGAAATGGCCTCCAATTACACTTGCAAAATATTTTATAGTATGTCTTTTTTTTTTTTTTTTTTTTTCTGTTTTGAAAAAGCAAGTGACAGTATTTCAGAAAACATTGATTCGATTATATTCCAGATTTAAAGCGTAATCAATGCGAAAAAGAAAATAAATGTTTTATTACTTATGCGATGGAAATATGTCATGAAAATATGTTTATGAAAATGTGATGAATTTTGTAAAATATAATTTTTAGAAGCATTTTTATTAACATAAAAGGAAGAAATTCTAATAATTTTGTACTTTTTCAATCTTTATATTTCATAGGCATTTTAAATTCTTAAAGTTTTTAAAAAAAATAAAATGCCCTACAGGATGTCGCACCAATGCATAGTAAAAAATTATTATATTAATTGATTAACTTACAATGAATATATGAAAGCTTTAAAATAGAGTATATACTTCAAGATGTATGAGTGAATAAATTTCAAAATTCTCACCAATATGAATTGAAATCAATAATCTATAAAAAAAAGTTTCCCTTCTTATAAAAAATTAAACATATCAAATTAAATAAAAATATTTTGTATTCAAACTATTTGGTTTAGAATTCAAAATTAACATTTTGGCAGTATATAAGGATTTATTTTGGTTTATATATGATGTACAGGTGTTTGTATCTATGTTTTGCTTATTGTAGTCGGAATGGTCGCAGGAATTTTCAAGGTCAAAAAAAAAAAATAAAAAAAAATAAAAAATGGGCACATTTCTTCCAAAAGTCTTCCAACTTTCAAAAAACTTTCGTATTGCACCCAAGACAAACTTTTTACCCCTGACTTCTATTTTCTACCCGGATAAAGGTGGTCCCGGCTTCGGAACCGGAGGGTTTCAGGCTCGAGACCCGATTCTAATTAAGAATTGTCGTGTAAGCGGTTCTGGCGTATGTTAAATCCGTTGGGACCAAACGACCTCTAGCTATTGTGGTGTGGTAGTTTGGAGATAGGGTGCCAGCTCAGGTGTCGTCCTGGTCATATGGTGTCGGAATACCCGGAAATGAAATGGCGGATATCACGGCAAAAACGGCAAGTTCTTTGTTACAGCGTAAACTACCATATAATGATACAAAAAAAAAAAATCTAATTTGTACACCCTTTGTGGCAGCAATCCTGGGAACAGCAGACTTCGAATAAGTTACACTCATTTGATCCAATGTCAACTTTATGGCCCGTTATCCCTATACGTGCGTTGGACGTTAAATGAACTAGACTGCGCTTTGGCCATGACCGTTTTAGTCACACACATCTTTTATTTTAGAGTGATTTCTTTTATGTCCCAAATGCTATGTACTTTTAACAGTCAGACATGTTCTAATAGAGTACCCTAATTTTAATCCTCATCACTTAAAGTTTTTTAATTTACTATCCATAGAGTTGCGAGTGCCTGTGGGTGAAAATCCTCACACTAACATTTTTAAATTTTTACATAACATTGGGTTCTTACATTCTCAATCTTGATATCTCAATTTTTTTAAATTTTTGTCTTTGTTTGTCGTTTCTTTCAGAAAATATGAAAAATATTCCATTCTTAAAGTACCAATTTGAATAAATATACATTAACTTCCGAAATTTGACTTTTTATATAAATTTTAGAATTACTTTTATATAAATTTGATTTATCTCACCATTCGAATGGTGCAGCATAGCCAGATTTGGCTTTTGTGCCAAGAAATCCAAATAACCAAACCTAAATTAGTCTTATGACCGAGTTTCAAAATTACGAGGTATGCCCTAAAATAGTGCTAGTGTATCTTTTTAACTGGGCGCTAATATAAGTAAAACCCTTGATTACTTTGTCTTACAGAAGATACCACACTATTTTTTTATTACGAGTTCTTGAATCTTAGAATCCTCTAAGAGTCAATATATTGAACGAAATTAGAACCATCACACCACACATCACGAGGTAATAAAGACCTATTTCTGAAGCTAAGAAAGTTTCATTCTAAATAAGTTTTGTAAAGGGAATAAACACCTTTTACATCAACTTTTTTGAAATATAATTGAATTATTTTTCAAAATATTTCAAAATATTAAATTAAAATATTAAATTTTCAAAATATTAAATTTGAAATATAATTTATAATCAAGAATTGCGAAAGGATAATGTATTTGAAACAGAAGATGCGAAAAGAACTTTAAAATTCAATTTCATAGAATGCTACTAAAAGTCTTCCCTATTATACGCTATTTCTTACAATTGTAATACCACCCGAATATTTTTAAATTCTTAAGAGCTATGGGATTTTTTTACGTGCAGTTAGTTTTTTAAAATCCGATTTGTGTTAAACATTGCTAATTAACTTCTAGTTTTTTACATCATTACATAAAAATTTTATGACTCATAGACATAAATTTCAAGATGCTAAAACAATTCTATTCATCAATTATGTACAGTTTTATCATATCACATCTGAGCTATTTTTTAAAAAAAGAATATCTTTTATACTTTGACCTTTTGATTGGCGCAGTATAGCCAAACAGGGCACTTGCGCCAATAAACTACACAAAACAACAATCCTTACAATTGAATAAAAGATGTATAGAAAAAAAGCACCTATATGTATATATATATCTAAATAAAGTATTATAATTCTGAAATATGAAGTTTTTTTGATTAATAGCCCATGGATAGTTTCTCGATTATTAGCTATACGTTATTCTCAATTTAGAAGTCATCGAATCAAAATTTATCAGGAAAAAAGTAGCATATTTTGCTTTATCTGTCTTGTCCTCCCATGGCTTGATTTCGTCAGTTAGTGCATTTGGTGTAAATTGATTTTTATGTCGCACAGCTTGAAAAAAAAGTTAGAGGGACTTTCTGATATCATATATAATTGATTATATTGTCACTGAGATTTGTAAAAGATCAGAATTAAAGTAAAAGAATGAGAATTACATCATTAAAACATTTAATAGAGAATACTTTTCTTTATTTAGTCCTTTTTCATTAATTACTAAATTGAACTAAAATTCAGGTAACGTTTGGGAGCATTAACAAGCGTTATTTATTCCTCAGTCAAAGAGTTTCCCTAATAACAAGGCCGAACAAAGAATTTGTAGTTTGATGCACCATCGCATAATGGAATGCACCATCATATTAACAGGCATTATTTCCTGTATCCTGGCTTTTGTAATACTACTTGCTGGTATCCGGCGCATTGTTGCCGCAGAAGAAATGATATTGGAAATATCGTTTAGAATTTGACGAAGTTATCTTGTTTAATTAAGAATGATATTTATTTTCTTGTTGGTAACGAATACATTCTTTTTAATTGAAAGATATATAAAGGAGAAGCATAAATAGTATTTATCCTATTTTTATTATTATATTCAACATGTAGATATTCATTTTTATACATTAGATTTGTGTTTTTTTTTCAAAATTGTAAAGCTTGGTGTTCTTTCAGAATGATAATAAAAGAATCTATTTATTGTATTTCGTGATTTGTTTAATATTCGTTCAGAATTCTCAAGTTCAATGTTTGATAAGGTGATTAAAATATTCTCTTTTAAAATTGATTAATACAGAAAATATATTTATACTATAAAATCATTAATATCGTTGAAAAGATTATTAAAAAAAACTAAGATGGTGCAAAATTATTTGTACTATAATATTTTCGAAAGTTACAGCAAAAAACTCTAAAATGTCATTAAGTGTTTAGTTGAAATTTCAAACCTAGTGAAATGGTGCCCCTAAAGCTTCCTCGCACACTCTCTAATAAAACTATTACCTCAGAGAACGACTTATATTGCATTTACGCAAAATAGCTACGAAATATTAACGTCTAGCTTGAATTTAGCATCTTTACGGAATCGATTTGTCTCCTTGGCGAATAATTTGGTAAATAAATGATTAATAGATGCGGTAAATAGATCTGAAGATATTTTAAGTACTTTAGATGATTGTATTGTGCCTATAACCATCCCGTTGCTGCAAGTAATAAGTAGTCGAAGTTTTATCGGAATCGGATGAGGGGTACGGCAGCGCACAAGAGACATACAGACAAACATTCATTTTTTATTTATATAGATTTTTCCATCTTTCCATATAAAATCAAAATTTAATTTTCCCTTTGAAAAAAGTCGTAAAATTATATATAAAAAAACAGGAAAGCTGTAATGCTTTTAGTGAGCTTGCATTAAAAAGAAGAAGCAAGTGAATAAAATTTTAATATAAAATGAAAAAAACATATCTGATTATTTTGAAAACATTCACTGATTTATTTCAATTAAAGTCTAGAATCTGAAACTAACTCCTCGATTTGAAACGGAAGAATGCTAATCAGCAACTAGTTAGTAAATATTTAAAATTTTATTAAAATTACTGAAGCATGGCACAGAAATAAAAGTAATATCATTAGAAGTTGGTTCTTCTAAAGTTTAAAGGGATTTAAAGTTATCCGAGATAAAAAAAAGGTAATTATATATTTATTTTTAAACTATTAAAAATTACATATCACTTTGAAACCTTATTTTTAATGAAATTCTAAAAATGCTTTTTAGATGCGCCAAGTGTGGTAACACTATCTGTGATAAACAAATTGTTTCGTAGCAAATATTGAATACGCTTTGAATTATGCTTAACCCAATTTGCGGAAAGTTTGCCAGTTGAAAAACATTAAACAATTAAAAGGCTTGAATAACACATTTATCGTAATATCTGGTTAAAATGTTCGATGTATGATTGCTTTAAAAAAATCCTTGATAGGGATCTCTGGATAACTGAATTAGTCATGAAATTAAATTTGCTCAAGCAAAATCCTCAAATGAAATACAATATTGTAATTTTGAAATCTGAATCTCTTCCTCCTATTTGGTAATTACTTTCATTTCAGCCATAATAACTATTAATTAAAAATTAAAATAATTGGAACTTCTTGAATAATTATTTCCAACTCAAAAAAGTACTTCATTTTAATGAGAGAGTAAAAAAATATCAAATATATCATTAAATTTTTCTGATCATGCTGTTGTTGAATCACAAAACGACCTTTATTTTTGAAATAAAATTTGGCAAACCGTACTTTGAATTATTAGATAAAAATAAGAATATAAAATGGAAAAGTAAGAAAGATTTATTTTATTGTTGAAAGAATTAGTTTGACTTTTGGTTTTCCTATTTTAATGAATTTTGAATTCTCACGAGATTTAAAATTCTATTCTTTTCTTTTGATATGATAAATTCATAATTAAAATTCTTTTGTAAAAAAGAATTGTAATCACGGATTTCAAATTAATTTTCGGTTACATATTCTTGATTAACAAAAGGCGGGATATTAAATTTTTCTTCAACTTTGAATGATGAAAGAAACTTTTGAAAGATTTCCGCATTGCATATTGAATTAGAGGAAAGTATAATGAATCTTTAGAATGTGAAAATATTTGTTATTTTTATTTAAATTATTTTTCTAATTTAACTTTTAAAGCATTTCGAAATAATTCAAATATTTTATCTCAAGTATTATTTTTATAATAAAAAGCCTGTGAAAATTGACAGGCGCTGAATTTTTTTTTGAAAAAAATTTATATGCGTAAGAGTTTAAATACTTTTCTACCAAAGTTCAAAAGTGATAATGAGTACAAATAAGACAAATTTAACGAATATCTGATTTGATTCACAAATATTGCTTGGTTTCTTATATTTCCTTTGGAGTTTTTAAAATTCTCGTAATTATAATTCATTCGAATCGTTTTTAGAAGCATGGACATTTATTTAACTGAGCATGCTGTGAAGCCGAAGCTTTGCACTGGATTTTCAGCTACTTTCTAAAGTATTAAGGTCTTGTAATTTCTATACTCTGGATGCTAATGAGTATATTTATTTTTACCGAACATTAGTTATTCGATTAATTTAATTTCATTATTATTTTATGCAAGAGGAAATATCTGATAGTGAATTTCGATTTAAAGATTTTGCATTTAAAATAATTAACTAAAAGTCCTAAATATTTAAATGTTTTGGACTAAAAAATAAAATAAAATACAAGTATAAAAATATTTAAAATCATATTCATCTGATTGTATACTAATAGTTGTGTGTTTATAAAAACTGCTTTTTGGAGTTAATTTATATTAACTAAAATTTATATTTTTGCCTTCTAACAGGAATAATGATAAATAAAATGCAGCGGCAAAAAATAAAAATCCTTAAATTCTCATTGCTTCAGCTTAACAAGTGGCAAATGTTGAAGTTAGAAACTCTGTTGTATATCCGAAAACACGGAAAATCTCAGACACATATTTCTCAACATTCTATTGATTTTTACAATGAAAATATTTTTCCCAATTCGGTTGCCCATTTTCTAACTACTTATTTTTGATATTTACCCATTGCATCTAATATAAAGTACTGATCAATTTCAGCACTCAATTAGCCGATACATCATATTTGGAACATTTATTATTCACACAATTTTTAAATAGCGTAAAGAACATCTGAAATTTTGAAACACGTTGAATTGGTGTTTGTCCTTTAAAGAAAAAAATTTATTTTAAGTAGCAAAAAAAATTAAGTAAAAAAAAAAAATAAAATCAAAAAAAATAAAGCAAAAAAATTATTTTCTTTGTAACATTAACAACGGTAAAAAAAAATTAAATTTAAAAAGAATTTAAATTTCATAAATAAAAAGCCTTGTTATAAATTTCTGTTTTAAAATCAATATTGGAATACATATTGAAATAAAAAAATGCACGGAAATGAGGTTAATGTTAAAAAATAATATTTTGAAAATTTAGAACTGTGTAAAAGGGTTTAAAATAGTGTAAATTTAGAACTAATACTTCTTTTTTAATATTCCTCACACTTGTTGGAAAAAAAAAATTACTATTCTTTAATAAGCCAAAATTGTAATTCAAATTTAAAAACTCTATCTTAATGAGGTCTGAATAATATTTACTTTCCTGTAAGTAATGATTTCACAAAATAATAATAAGCCAAATGATATGTTTCGCATAGTTTGTATTCTATTCAAACAATTCTTATACCATGAGATTTACATAATGTAAGCCAGTTAAAAATGTTATATTTGATACATTAATGAATCACATACTGTATGTGATAGAATAAATAATATTCATACTAGTCTGGCTAGAATATAAATGCTTAACCACAAAAAGACGAACAATGCTTTAAACCCCTTTTTTTGGAGACACAAAAGAATTTCATAGCACGAATCTGTAACTCGATCATCAATTTATGAAGCATCTCAAGGCAAGCCTAGGACCTGTTACTCATGCTTTGTCCAGTGTCATTTTCGTCAAATCTTCAGTAAATTTTTGTAATAATTACTCTTTACGCGCTTTTTTTCCCCACTTCACTCACCACCATAATCTGTTGCGAACACGTTATGAAATAAATGGTTTATTTTTCAATATTTATTACAATTGTATTTTTTGTGCCTTTCTCATGCATTCATTATGAACTAAAATTCCACTGTAATTTTACTATCAACTCACATATTCATTATCACATTTTTTGTCGTTTCCGATATTATTCAATATATAAAGCGGCTCAAAAAATTGAGAGTACACTTTACTTTTACTTGATAAATAAGACTTTCAATATAAATAACATATTACAGAGAAGTAGAAACATGTTTTGTATTTTTATAAACAATAAATGGGTTAATTTAGAATAAAAATAAAGAAAAATCAAGGAAAAACTTTTAAATTAAAACTTTTAGAAAAGTTTTGCATGAACATTCTCAGATTTTTGCCTCAAAAAAATTGAGAGTGCACCAATGAAAATTTTACAATATCTCTCATAGAAACAAAGTTTCACTATTAAATTGCATGTTTTTTTGCTGTTATAATGTTCTCTAAACGATATGTCTTCGATTCGACCAATTTTTGGGTGATATCTAAAGATATTTTGCACTATTTTTCTTGCAATACTTGGTTTCAAATGGGCATTGTTTCTAATTTTGTGAGTTTGAACCACTTTTTCGAGTGTGGCCCACAGTATATATTAATATTCAATGATATTGATGTCAGGGTAGAGTGTGTAACTGCTGTTTACAATGAAAAAGACACCATATTTTGATGTTATTGTCATTCTGTTTGGTGTTGTCCTGATAGAAATGGGAATTTCCGTCTAAACCTAAATTTTTAACACTTTCCTTAAGATTGCCGCGGCCATATGGTTTATCCAACTTGCTGTAGAAACTTCACAAATCATAGGCAAAAATGTAAGTGCTGAAACTGTGAGAAATGCCATTAGACAAGCTGGATATAAAAGTCGCATTGTTAGAGGGAAACCATTCTTCAGTTTTTAAATTCAGACAAAGCATTCGAAGTTTACAAAAATTCATAATTGAAGACCATTAACTTTTAAAAGAAAGTTATATTTAATAATAAAAGAAAACTCAATATTTTTGGCAGTGACAGCTAACGTAATGTACAGAGAAAGCATAATACTACTTTGGGTGAAAGAAATTTACGTCCTACATGGCGGTGACTCCGTCATGATTTGAGGTTGAATGGCTTCTTCGGGGTAGGAAATTTAATTCTTATAGTTGGTATTATAAACTATATGGTTTATTTGAATATACTAAGCAGCAATCTAAAGGAAAGTGCAAAAAATTGGGTTTAAATGGAAATTCCATTTTTCAGCGGGATAACTACCCCAAACAGAGTGCACGTAACATCAAAATATGGTATCTTTTTTCATTAAAAACAACAGTTACACGTATCAACATAGTCCTCGACATCATTGCCATTGAATATTAGCCTATACTGTGGGCCATACTCGAAAAAGTGGTTCAAAAACACAAAATTAGAAACAAGACCTTTTTAAAACCAAGAGTTACAAGACAAATGTTGTAAAATGTCTTCAGACAGTACAAAAATTCTCCGAATTGAAACCATGACATTTAGAGGACATTATAAGAGCAAAAAGACATGCAATTTAATAGTGAAACTTTTCCTCTATGAGAGATATTGTAAAAATTTCCTTGGCGTACTTTCAATTTTTTGAAGCAAAATCTGAGAATGTTTATTTAAAACGCTTCTAAAATTTCTCAGTTTAGAAGTTTTTCATTGATTTTTCTCTATTTTTACTCTAAATTAAACCATTTGCTATATGTAAAAATAAAAATATGTTTGCCCTTCTCTGTAATGTGTTATTTATATTAAAAGTCGGATTTATCTAGTAAAAGTAAGGTGTACTCTCAATTTTCTGAGCCACTGTAAGTATTTTATTGAATTTCACAGACAAAATCATCGGGTTTAAAATACCGTTTTTTAGGAGGTATTTTTTCTCTCTTTCTAACTCGGATTCTTTCGAGTTTGCCGTCCCTTAGAAGACATTTATACAGATGATTACAACAATTTAGGTGATTATTTTCTCGAGAGTTTATGAACCTACGTTATGCCAATAAAATTAGTTTAAAAAAAGAAAGGATATATGATCGCATTATTCAAATTTGAAAGCTTTTATTACATAGTCAATAAAAAAGTGCAACAAGTTTTCAGGCAGAAGTGCAAGCTTTAAAAATGGCCATTGAATATTGTGAAAGGGTGGAGGGCGGACAGAAGTGTTCAATTTTTTCCGATTCCCTGTCAGTTTTACAAGCCGTACAGTCATCTCACAATTATAATAAGGTAATAGGGACGATAAAAGAAATAAAAAAAGTGTTGAAATTAACAAGTCGATAGAGTTGAATTGAATTAAGGCCCATATTGAGATATATGGTACTGAAAAGGCGGATCACTTTGCGAAGTTGGCGACACAGAAAGATAGTATTTATATTTTTGTCCCCAAATCAAAGGTTTTTTTAAAAGGGAATTGAGAGAAGAAATAAAACTACAATGGTTTGACCGATGGTATATGTCCAAAAAGGCAAGAGTAACTTTCGACTTTATTCCTAATCGAGAAATTAAAATAAGAAGATACCATTCACTTATAATCCAAATAATATCTGTACAAGAGAGATTTCCTGCCTATTTCCAAAGATTTGGGAGAACACGTGGAAAATGAATGCATTAGTGGAGAAATGGGTACGGTTTACCACTATTTAATGGAATGTATGGAGATCTGAAGATTGTCAATAATGATCTAAGTACAGTACTGATGGTACCAGGTAATCTCAAAACCCTGAAGGATATGATGTTAAAGATTGATAGTTTCATTCCAGCTGTTTGAGAGAGTGCAGATGGGGAGAAAGACAGCTATTTACTACCCCGAAAGGAATGTTAGTTTGATTGTTCGGTCAATGTATTGTTGGACAATGCTTATTCAGCAGTCGATCACAACAAATCCTGTCGATACTGCTACGTTCAGCGGTGGCAGGGTGGTCGGTCGGCTTTATGCAAGAAGAAGAAGACCATAAAAAAGTTTTTGAAATAATTTTAATTTTTAAAAAATCTCCAAAGAAATGTATTAGAGTATTTAAATAATAGAAGAATAAATCTCAAAGCATTCGCTTTAAGTAGGCAGATTCTTTGATGCAAGGTGTAAATTAAATTTTGTATGTAATTTAAAGCTAAGATTTATAAGTTCCTTTCGACAAACAGTGAAATTAATTTTGTTATATTCTATAGTTACAAATAAGTTTCAACTAGTTAAATGCAGATGAAAATCGGAATAAAATTTTCTAAAGGATGATTAAGCATGAGATTGATGAGCTTGTCAGGGGAGGGGTCAAAATTCTGAATGTTTTAAGGATTCAGTATTTTTATCATCTTATACAAAGGAGAAACAAATATATATTGACTTTGAATTTGAATTACTATATGAGAAAAGTGGAGAAAGCAAAGAAAACTAGAAATTAATTAATTATTTTATAAATCTCTTCGTTCAACTACCTTTTAATCACAATAATACTTTCTCTAGAAAGTTACGCGACTTTGATTATAGGGCTGTAAACAATATTTTATTGTAGAAAATCCTCAGAAATCTCCTTCTCGAGAAAGCTGTGAAAACGTTCATCCCAGAAGATGACACTTTATGTATCTTATAAAAGTGCATCTCGTTTTCTTAATCTCGTTTTAAGCGTTTCTGAGGTCGTTAAATCAGTCTTTCCTAGCCCTGCTGAAGAATGTGTCGGCAGAAATTTGCATTTTATCACTACGATGTCAGGCAATTAACGCCCAAAATTATCTCTATATGTCACATGAATGGGCTAAGAACCATCCTCGGCGTAGAAAAGCGCCGCGTTTCTGTAAACGAAGGCGACCAAGCCGAAAAGTGGTTCTCCATTCTGCAAAGTGGTGGCCATCTTCTGAACATCACTTTATTATTTATACCGATAGTATGAGTGCGTTGGAAACTCTTTCACGCTATAGCGATCGGTTGCAACCGATTGCGATTGGAATTCTGTTCACTTGGCTTCTCCTACAAAATGAAGGCTTTCATATTCTTTTTAGTTGGATCCCGAGTCATATAAGCATTTCAGAGAATGAAGAGGCTGATTCAGCAGCAAAATATGCAGACTCTTTTTTTGTCCCATAGACTTCCATATTGCGATATGAAGAGATTTTTCATTAAAAATATTCATTCAACATGGGATATGGAGATCGAGAATAAACTTCATTTCGTCAAGCCGACGATTGGTTTATGGTCTGTTCACCTTGTACGAGAGTTAGATGTCAAACTGACTCGCCTCCGTACAGGGCATATCCGTTTTACACATCGTCACCTCATCTTGGGTGAAAAGGTGCCAATTTGCCCCACTTGTCATATTGCTTTTAGCGTGAAACATACTTTAACCGAATGCCCTGATTTTAATGTTCGTCGTCATAGTTTTTTCTACTCGTCTTCTCTTAACCTGCAAGACCTAGTGGATGAAAAAAAATACCATCCAAATATTTTTAAATTTTTTAAGAGCTATTGATTTCTTCAACCGTACTTTTAGCACTTTTTTCGTCTGTTGATTTTTTCCTTTTGTTAAATGCGTCTTATTTACATGTTTATTTTTGATTCACGTTATTCATTGTCTTACGTTAAAATAGTTCTTTTTTTGATATTTGTGTCCATACATTTAATGCGGTTTCAATTACTTACATTTGCTTTTAAAATCGTGTTGTTTTAGATGTCTGTTCTAATTTTACTGCATGCTTGGCGCAGTTTAGCCAATTATGGCTCTTGTGCCAAAAAACCAATCCCAACAACAAAGCGGTAGCGAAGACGCTACGACTGTAAGCTAAGAAGAAAATAAAGGAACAACGAATGCGTAAAGAAGATGAATGCAATTCAGGTCTAACCATATCTAACAGACCATCGGGAGCAGATTCGAAGCCGCGAGTTAGAATGAAATGAAAAGCATGAATTGGAATAGAAATCGAGCGTGTTATATGTTTGGAAAAGCCAATTTAAAGATTCAGAGCAGTTTGTTCCCTCAAGGATTGAAGCGGGTTCTAAAGACTGATAATTGGCTTCCAATCGAGAAAATTCAACGGCTTTATTTCTGTTGTCGTAATTGTTGATGCATGGTTAGAAGAACACCGTTCTATTCACGAATACAGAAACACGATTGTTGAACAAATACCTCTAATGGATGTTTATTGAAGTAATTTGTTAGTTAAAAGGAGTTGCATGTTTTATGTATACTTTTAACTCATAATAATAGGTGATGCTTTTGGAAGTTTCTTATTTCAAAAGCAGAAATAGAAGTTTTACAAATCCAAATCTAATTAGAGTAATAAAAAAAAAATTCTTTTGTTCTTATTTATTTATTATATGCTTTTTATCTTTTCCATATACAATTCATTACTATAACTATTTTATGAAAACTCAATAAATATTTTTCAAAAATTCACCGTGAGGTGTACTTCTATTACAAGATAAAAACTTAATTCAATTAATCGATTAAATAATAATTAAGATTCGAATGTTAGAATAATATTGTTCAATCCTCAAGAATATAGATGTATCCAAAATTCGGAAACTCTATCCCATCAGGAAGTGGGCGAAAAGATTTAATAATTCCATCTTTGCCAGTCAAGGTAAAAAACAAACAAACAATGAATTTGTGACATGATTAACAGAGAATTAAAAACAATGAATTAGTGAACAGAAATTTATGATTATTATTATTCATATCGTGTTTTACGTTCCAGACTCAATAAATTCATCTAAAAAGTATAGTTTTTACCCTTCTTGCTTTTCTTCTTATTTATGAGAGTTTTTATTGCTACATTATGTATATTCCTCTTTACAAATGCGGTTTTAAATAATTTTATGTCCCACATGTATTTATACACTAATAATAAGTTTGGCGAAGAATATCCAAATTTGGCTCCCGTGTCAATAGACCCTACAATCCTTCCTTCAAAATCAGTTCATTTTCAGGTAGCATAGATGTATTGCCAATCTAATATTGGAATAAATTTATCAATTTTTTCATATTCAATTCAACTATGTTCTCATTACGTTTAAAATGAGTTTTATTAATTAAAATAAATAAATCTTCACCTTTTTTAGTGCTATTAGAATTATGATAAATATATCGTTTTTTTGATGTTTATCCCACTGAATAATGCTTTTTTTAAAAAAAAACTTTTTTATTTCATAGCATTCTCACCTTGCATCAGGTATAAGCATACAACGAACTGTATCATTTGGCATGATGTCATCATCGGTACACGGTAATTTCAAGCAGGGTTTGTGGCAGCTTTATAAGAAGAAAGAAAAGACGATGACAAGCTTTCACTCAGTCACCTCTGCTGGAGTCGGCACATGCTGATTGACTATGTTTCCTCCACCTCTTCAAGATGTTTATAGTGTTTATAGCAAGTTTCGTAACTGAAATTAATACGTTTCAAATATTTGCTCAATGTAAAACTTTAAAGTTGTAAATAAGGAAATAGTCAATAAAGCTAATTAATTATCTCCTATTTTTGTTTTTTCTGATTTTAGGCAGATTATCTCCTAAATCATCACAAATTCATAATTCAATCAATTAAATTCATCACAATAGGGGTGAAAGGAAATGTGAAAGGTATAGATGGGTATATATACTAGTATTAATGGGCGAAATTCAAGGTATACCAAACAAGGTCTCACCCCTTAATGAAATGGAATAGCCGAAATGGAGAAGTCTCAGAATCCATTGACGAACAATAAACTAATTTATTTATATTTCAAAATGCAACTCAGTACTAACCCAATCGCAAAAAAATATGTGATGGACGAAACTAAAACTTAAAAAACCTAAAAATCTGCACGCTCATTTATTTTTAAGAAAACAAATAGTGCTAAAGCAATTCAAATATTCAAATTGTCATCCGACGGTAAGATTTATATTTTTGCTGGATATGTATTCAAAGAGTCGAAAGGTGTATGCATTTTTTTCATAAGTGTAGGATTAAAAAAAAAGCTAAAAAATTTCATACTTGAGGTTCAGTTGAATCTCTACACTTCAAAACTCTGCTGTTAATTTTTAAAAATTTTGATTTCAATCTATATGTTTTTCTGTAAATATAATAACATATACAAAAAAGAGAAGAGCTGTAAGTTAGTACGTAGAATTTACACTAAAATCACAGACTCCTATCAATGTTTTAGCTGTAAGCGGAAAGTCTATCTATATCTTTACACATGCAAGTGAAAATTGTAACTTAAAACATCATAAACTAAAACGGAGAAAAGTTTTGTTCCTCATCTTCATCAGTATAATTTCAGAATATTTGAAAATTGAACCAATATCTGGACCAGTGTGTCTAACTGTCGTTAATTGAAAGCTGCAAGCCGGAAATACAACTGTTAAATGGAGGAAATAGGATAAATTGCTTTGACATAAAAATTATCACACTTTCGACGAAATCGAAACCATGGAAGATATCCAAATATATACATGGTATACATGAGCGAGCAAATCGAATTTTATTACACTGCACAGCAACCAGAAAACTTATGAAGAACACTACGTCATTTTATATATACAATCAAAAATGTTTCATTGAATTTTATCCATTCGTTTTAGAGAAAAAACTTAATTTGATAAGCAATTGCCTTCGTAAAAAGTTCGCTCGTGGAATAATCCTTTGTTTCGCCGTAAATTAGAAAACAAATGTTTTCGCCTCAAAAGACTTTTCCATAATCCATTTTATGGGATTACAATTTCAAACGAATTGACATTAATGCTTAGGGAGACGACAAGGCTTAGCGACGAAAGAAAAACAGACCGAGTTGAGTGTTGTTTGCTGTTCTCCGGCTTTGGAGGAAAAAAAAGAATTTTTAATGTTTGTTTGCCGCATTTTCCTTGTTTTCCTGAAAAGTATATTTCTTAGACATTTATATTTTATTCAATGATATTCGTAAAATTTATGTATCTGAAAAATCGTTGTATTGTGATTATTTGTTTGCAATTTTTGCAAAGATAAATGCATTTAAAAAGTTGTATTTAACTTTTCAAAATATCATAGTTTATGGGGGTTTATATTTGAAAAAAAGTTTATGGAACTTTTTTATTCTTCTTTATTAAAGTAAATAAAAGAACAACCATTAATTTCCCCTTTTTAGTTTACGAAGTAAAAAAAAAAAAATTGATTTCAAGATTTGGATACATTTCTACGCTTCAGATACATCTGATTCCGTATTAAGATTTTCAGAATTCTGCCTTCAAAGAGATAATAACTTGAAATCGTAGCAAACAATATGTATAAAACTTTATATGTGAACTTTATATCCAAAATTGAGCATTTCTAGTGAAATTCAGAATGAAATTTCTCTACTGAAAATCTAATTTTAAATTCTTATTACTCACAGAAAAAAACTGTGATGAACCAGTACAAATACTAATCATGATTTCTATACAAATCATGAATGTATCATAAGAAGAAATTAAGGGAAGCAAGAGCATCCAGTTAAACTGAAGTTGTCACAATTGATTAATCTCCTTATAAATGATTTAATACCAGCTTTTTTTCTTTTATAAAATAAAGATAATTTAAGGTTCTAATTAGTGAAATAAAATATAAATAGCCTTATTCTGCGAAAATGAAAAAAAAATTAACTATAGATGCAATTTTGGAGGTGGGAAATATGTGTCTTAGTGGTCTTTTTAAGTGGAACACATGTATCCTATTCTGGTAGAGGTAATCATATGAAATACAGTGGATACATGAAGAGATTTCTTAGCATACGAATACAATCACATACAAAAACCTTAGAACATACACATCAATAAACTTACTACTTATTTACCCTTTGGGTGATTTAAAAATATCAGAAGGACATATATGTCCAGTTGGAGTCCAAGGGGTTAAAAGAATAATTTTGGCCTTTAGAAAATCTACAAAAAAAAAAAAAAAATCTTAAAATATTCTAATACTATAAAGAAAGTCTGAGTTATCAGCTGAGTTGCAATCTACTTCATGTGTTTATAGCCTTAAGAATTTAAGGATTACGAATTCATACTACCGAAAAAAATGAAACCATTTGGTCATTTTTCTTCAAATACTTAAGAGAAAAAAACCAAGAAAACCCAATCATATCCAATTGGTGTCTATCATCAAGGGAAAAAAACACTTTTCTGGAAACACGTTTCAGGAACAAACAACTTACGACAATAAGGACAAGTGTTGCCTAACAAGACCAGATTGAATTTTCCGTTTGACACTTTTGGTCTCAGTAACTATTGCTCTACTTTTCTTTTCTTTAATTTCCGCTTCCAGGGAAGAAAAAAATAAGGTTCCTGGCGTGGGAGGTGCCATTCCTGATTAAGTTTCATTCATCTTCCCTTTGCATGCGATTTGTGGGACGAACAGTTACGCCGCAAAGAATAATAAGCTAATTAAATAAAAGAATTCTGGTTTCTCTGCTTACTGACTTACGGTAATCAAATTAGATGTCAACGCAAATTGATGCTCCAGAAAGAAAAATAAAGTTTCAATCAAACTAGTTTAAAATGCACACAGTTGAATTCAATACAACCGCGAGAAATTTTTGAAAGGTACTAGGAAAAAAAATGTTTTTTTTTCTGCGAAGAGTAGAAAAAAACCTTATTCTTTGTTTTCTGTTTTTCTTTTTTTTATAATTTAAATTAGTTTCTTATCATACATTTTAGTATCAAACAAAGATAGATGCTTACTCTTATTTGTGCACAGTTGACATTACTCTTCTTTGTGAACAGGACTGTGCAAATTTTCGATTTATCGAAAAAAAATCAATGTATTTCAAAAAATTGATTCTTCGATGCCATTTTTCGAAAAGCATCGATAGATACATCTAAATCATGATCATGAATAATAATTCACAATAAATCGCGATACAATAAATCGATATTCAAAATTAATTTGATTTTTCGATATCGTATTGGTTTTCGGTTCGGGTTTATTTTTGTCGCTTTTCATTTTTACTGACTTTCTTACAGAATTTTTGTTAATATTTCTGCAAATATTTTCATAATATATATATAAAAATAATTGTTTTCAGCATGTCACTTTTGAATGAACTGTTTTCTGTTCCCTAACTGAATGATACCATTATGGAAAAATAATTGCGGTTATCAGAAGATTGTTCACTGTCTTTTGTTTAATCTCTAAATATTCATCTTCAGAAATAAAAGCAAAATGTTCGACTTTCGAAAGCCTCAAACATTGACGAATAAGGTTGGAGTAGTGTTTTGCTTTTCTGAAACGAATCAGTGCTGCAAAAGGAAAGGTACTGTAATGATTCAGCTTCTCTCTGGCCTGACTATTGTGGTTTCTTTTTCACACGCTCCATCATTGCCATTTCCAGACTGGTCTCCTCAATGGCGACTTTTATGGCAGTGTAATTGCTTACAGATGGTCCAGGTGGAGAACCCTACTTCTAAGAACGGACATCTGGCCCTTTAGAGTGAGTCCAGATATAGGACCATCCGTGCACTGCGACACAGATGTGTATCCTGCATTGTGGACCACGAACATTCCTGCCGTCAACTGTAGACCAATGAACTTTTAGCTGCACGACAATTGGAGACTCTCATATTACAAAACATTATAGAATTTGAGAATATCTATCAAAGAATATTGGTATTATAAATTGAGTGATGACTCTATATTTTTGCATTATGACTTGAAACTTCACATAGAACACTAAACAAAGTTCCTGTTGGTATTGGTACGTTCAATGATGGCGAGGTGGTCGACTTTATTTAATAAGAAGAAATAGCCAAAGCAAAATTCTTATCGATATTGCTACGTTCATTGATGGCTGGGTGACAGGCTGTAAACAAGAAAAAGCACTCAAAACAAAACAAAAAAAAATTGTTAAAGAAATTCAAATAGAAAGTTTCATTTCTCCCATCAGAACAGTTATTTAAAGTTGACAAAGCTCTATCTGGATAAGTAAAGAACCAATTCTCTGGCAACAGTTTCGAATTGATAAAAAAATTGAAATGACTGTATTGAATTGGCGGGGAAATGGAGGAGATTTACCTCAGGGGATCCAATTCATTTACAGAATACATTTTAAAACCGTTCATATCTGTATTGTTCAAATAATAAGGTTTCTTTACATTTGTGTTGTTGTTTCAATGGTACTTGAGGTTGGACAAGTCCACTGTGACGTAGACAGCGATTTAAGCCAACAGGTTGGGTCCTTTGATTTTTTTCAATGGCGCCATCTAGGGCCAAGAGTACGACTTTGCCACTCACGTGACACAACCCTTTTTACGGGACGTACTTTCATCCATGCATTTTCATTCACTCAACCACAGATCGTAATTTAGACCTGAATCAGAGAACGATTACCTCTGAACCAGTACCCCCGGTGATTATTACTCTCGACATGGAGATGATGTGACTACGGCAGATTTATGATTGTGCCCAGTCGCCCCACACATGGGGAATCTTCGGCTGGCGGAATTTACATTTATTATTTATGTTGGCTGCGGTAAGCCTAATTCTGGCGGTATGCAAGCAAGAAATAAATTTGTCAATACTGAATTATTCGAGAATAATGGACTTAATTCATATTAATTATAAAAATAAATTTATGGCTATTAACACTCATAATAAATGATCAACAATTACCAGGAAAGTCAGAGCACGTCTACACTGCTTGAGTAGGACTGGTAAAGTGAGTTATTAAAGGCACATACGGGGTGACACTGTACATTGAAACAGGAAATCGTACAAGCACTTTTTTTTCATTTCTGCCCTTTTCATTCAAGTGATATTTATTTTTCGATCCATCTATGCATGAGTTCAAAAACAGCGATTAAAAAAATGTTTACTATAACAAAAAGATAAGCAGATCAAATTAACCTTTATTTCGGCTAGAAAAATGTTTCCGATCTGCCAGTTTATTTATGTATTTGATATATTTTAGTCTCTTTTTTTCCGTTTTGTATATTAATTATTTATGGACGATTTATTCTATTATAAACATAACTTCGAAACTTAAATACATTTTAATGCATCTTTAGATTACGGAGAGTAAAAAAATTCGATCTTCCAAATTCTATTATTTGTTTAAGTAAAAAGATTAGAATAAGAAGCTCCAGTGTTATGCATTGAAGTTTCTGGAATATTTGCAGAGTAGAATTCGTTTAATAAGTAGACCTGAAGTGCATAGACACAGAAAACAGCAACAAATATTTATATTTTGAATATATCCCCTTTCATTTGCAATTCTTACTGTATTTTTCCAAATTTGCTATTCATATTAAAGACATTTTAATGTTAGTGACGTCTAAAGTGATATTCAATTTGACGTTTCCTTTCTTATTTTAGAGACAGACTGCAGTGACAGGAGAGGATTGATTTTGACTCATATTTTCGCTGTTGAAAGATTGTCCTTTTGCCAAGAAGGACATCTTAGAAAGGAGAAAGTAGACATTTTAAAGCATATACTTATTCATTTTTCGAGAAGGATAGTATTTAAAACACTTGAGAAAAGATTTCATCCTGAATATGAATTGATTTGATGGAAATTTTTGAAGGCAATATTAGCAAGCGATTCTTTTTCTATAAGTAAGAAGTGTGTGCTAATATAAATTTCTGACATCTACTAAAAAATTATTCATAATCATCTTTTTTAGTTTTTCCTTGCTAAGATAAGGCGATATAAGAGTGTGACTTGAAAGCGAAGTTAGAATTTTTTATTAAAATCTCGTCCTAATTAAAGAGCGAAGTAACAAGAAAAATAAAAAATTTTTAAACAAGCATTTTTATAAGAATTTTAAAAAATAGATTCTATAATCTCTAGAATTTGAATGTCAAAACAAAATTAGCAAACCCTGAGATTTACTGGTAGTGTTGGCAAAAAACATATTAGTTTTTGAAGAATGCTTAAGAATTTTCTTATCTCTGCTTTTAAACGTGATTCAATTTCTTCAGAACTTTGTTTTTATTGCTTTAAATTGTGGCGATTTGACGCCAATAATTTGAAAAAAAAAGCATTTTCTTTTTTTCAATGAGTTGATAAAAGCTTGCTTTAATATTTTTTGTATGCTTTGATTTTTTAAGTTAATGTTTAATATATTTTATTAAATTGCTTATAGCTCAAAATTACGAGTTTCGATCTAAAATGGCTCATATATTGTATAATTCTAATATATTACTAATAATTACTAATACTAGATGAAGGAAAATTTTCAAGCGATATAAAAATGATAGAAATAAAATTGCTCTTTGTTTTATAAGTTTTCCAATGGAATGCACACTTTCATGTGCAGGTTATTTAGACACAAAAGTGTTAACATTAAAGGAATCTTCATACCAATATAAGATACATAAACATAGATGCAAAGGATCTCAGAATTTATGTTTCTATTTTTTTTGTCTGTATTCATGTATTCAGAATTACTGCCACAAAGTAATTCTGAATAACATCGAATCATTTTTTAAAGAAAACAGAATGGGGAAGTAGAGGATGGCGACTCGGATTATTACAATACTTCTTACAGAGACATGGGAATGCTATATCAAAAACAAACATTTTATTTATTACTTTCACTTAGAAGCTGAAAAGTAGTTTCTTGGAATGAAAATTTAGAAATGGTGCCCGAGTTCTTCCTGAAAATTAAGCTCTTAATGTGGGTTTAATTCAAAATTTTCTGTTTGGTAATGTCTTCACAGGAAAACTGCATTCTCTTAATCCTCTTAAAAGCGGAATGTCAAATTTTTCTTCATTATTAAAATACTGAAATTTTAGCAAAGAAAGAAATTCTAAATGCATTATTTATTTACTGGGTTGCCACAAAGGCGACATCTTTAATTTTGCAATTTACAAACGAAAGAGAAATCTGCTTATGGTTTATTTTCTAAGGGAAAGGTCATTTTCCTTTATTTTAATTCCTGTCTCAAATTTAATCCAAGATGTCTAGTGATTTGCAAGAATCTTAAAAATTCATGAAATTCCATCCTGAAGTCAGGATTGAAAATCACAATCAAACAAGCAAATTTTTCCCTTCGTTTTGATTTTCCTCATTTTGAGAATGGAAACCACAGTATTAAAAGTCAGACATACCGAAAGAAATCTTAAATGACATTCGAAATCAAATAGCAAACTCCAACATTGGATTTAATATATAAAAGAAACGATTGCTGTAGAGAATATTAAAGCATTCTTGCATAGATAAATTGTAGATGCTTTAATGTTTTTTTAAGAAACAAGATCAGATTCAGCCAATTATATTTGCGTTCTATTATCTTTTTATATTATAATCGTTTTGAAATATCCATAGCTCTTTTAGGGTATCACGTTTTTTTAATGAAGTCGAATACTGAATGCAACCAGAGTGCGGAAGTATTTATTCACAAATACTTTTTTTTTCTTTTTTTCTTTAAATTTTTTTCTACTAATCCATCATTTGTTTCAATCCGATTTTAATTCTACTGTTTTGTGAACATAATGTTGTAATGGGTTTGTAAGATTTTATCTAAGATCAACAACCGTTTGGTATATCAAATCAATATAAGTGGGACAAAGAAGCTTAGTTTGAAAAAGTATTTCAGAATTTTCTCATACCCTATGCTGAAAAGTAACATTTGCTTTATAGGGTATTATTTTAACTGTAGCTCTGATAGCTAATTATTTTTATTCACAAGATCTTCAAAAATCTCATTCTTAGTCTCACTTGTTAATCATGAGTTAATTTTTTTTTTTTTTTTTTTTTTTTTTTCAGTTTGAAAATATCTTTATCTAATTAGTACAGATTTTCGGGATTTATTTGCAGGATTTCGACAATTTTTTTTCGTTAAGTCAGTAAATATGAACTCATTAATAATAAATAATTTAATCCTATTTCCAGACCTTATCATTATTTTTAACGTTTCAAGCAAACCTTAAAATATTTTTTTTATTAATTAGTAATAATCCAAACTAAAAATGAGCAGTTTGTTGAAGTGATTAAAAGGGTCAAAATTCTGTAAGAGAAAAAAAACTAAGCATTAAAACATAGCATTAATTATTCAATTTTTCTTTTAATACTTCCTATTAAGGAAATATTAATAAAAGCAAATCTGTAGAATTTTTATGGTTGAATACAGCTCAGTATAAAATGTTTTTAAAGAAAAAAAACTGTAAAAAATTGGACGAATCTAGAATTTTATAAGAAAAAGCGAATGAATAGCTGAGAAGAGTTTATTTTATTAGTATTACATTTTTACTTTTGCCAAGAATAAATATTTTTTATTGTCCAAAAATATCTAAATTTCTTAACTTAAAAAGTTACTGTTGGTTACCGGAAATTCACAATTTCGTTTTTTTTATATATATACATTGAAAATTTACTACTACGAAAAATGAGAAAAATAAAAATTTTCTTGTCAAAGACAAATCTTTCTAACTGAAATTTATTAAGAACCCTTTTTCATTTGATCTGTTTATTTAGGTAAGCATTGAAAGGTAAAATCCTTTTTCATTCGAAAAGAGTGTAATATGCTCTTGCAAATCATGTAAAGAAATAATGGATGAACAATATTATCTTCAAATATTGGCAAATGAATTCAAAAAAAGAAAATCCAAAAATATTACTGTCTTTTTATAGATGGAAATTTGCTAAACAGAAATTTTTTAAGATCTAATTTCTCAAAGCATCTGAGAAGAATTTTTCTCGGTATAATTGATTTTTTTCTGCAAACAATAAGAGCTCACAGATTAATTTAAAAATGCCGAAAGGACAACTGTTTAAAATAAGTATAGTGGTGTTTGAAAAAAAAAAGTGGTATCTGAAAAGCACGGCACCTTTCATTAGGTTAGTTAACATAAAAATAAATTAGTTAAATGAAAGTGCTTCAAGCGTTTTTCCATATTAAAAATGTGCTTAATGATTACTTACATAGATTCACATTTACGATATAATTAATCTAAATATGTCTATGATAAGAGTTTCTCAATTTCTAATCTTACTTAGATTTTGTCTTTGTGAATGCTAAGTAGTTAAGAAGCAATTATTATACTAAATATACAGCAATTATAAGCTTCAATTACACTAGCTGATATAAGTAAAGCATAAAAATGCTACTATGTTTCTTTAATTTCCAAATTGAAGTTATTAATAATTAAAAAGTCAAGATACTAAAAAGGGAATCCAGAAAATATTTTAAAAGCAAAGTCGTATTTCCTATAAATATAGTATATATTATACGCTATACTGGCAAAAAGAAAAATGCTCCTAGGTAAGTGGATGAAATATTAGTGATCTTTCATTCCTTTACTATAATTGTTTCTTCTTCAACATATTTAGTTTCAACCTCTCCCGTACAAAACTCTTATGAGTTCACTCTTTCTATGATTTCTAGTGAAAAATATAATGAAGGTATCTGGTACATTTATCTGGTGCATCTCAGAAGAATTTTGGCGCATTTCATTCGATAACATTTTAAAAGTTGGTCATTCTATATTTTCCATTTCTAAAGTGTCATTTATGATCATTCAGTGAAATGACATTCCACTTTTATACAAACCACTTAGATCAGCATTTTATGTGCACTCTACGTCTTACATATACGACCATTCCTCTCACCACCTGATAACCCATTCCTTCCACCCATTCCCAAACCTTTATTCCCTATTTCTCCAATTTAAGGAGCCTTGGTGGTAAGATCTCGTTTCCGGATCTTGAGGACTTCAGATTTAAGTCTCGATTCCACCGAAGAACCGTCTTGTACGAGGATCTAGGACAAATTAAATCCGTAGAGATCAAACCTCCATCCGTAGATGTGGTGTGGAAGTTTGGAGAGGGTGTGCCAACTCGGTTGTCGCCTTTGTCATCTGACCTTGGTTCAAAATCACGAAGTCCGTCACAAAATAGCTCTTGTGTTGTTTTGAAAACGGGACGTTAATATAACTAACATAAATTTCTCCTTTAATCTATGAACTTTTTTCTAAAACGCAGCTCACAGTTCCTTTTGTTTTGTCTTTACGAGAGAACGAAGATCGTCAAACATCCTCCTGTCCACAAGTATAAATTTCTCTAACCGCATTTTTGTACCAATTTCTGGAATGAGCAGTACCCATTGAGTTTGACGTGGAGTGATAGAAGAATGTGTTGGATATTCACCTTTTCTCTCGGTCGGTTGTAGCACGGAATGGAATACACTTCGAGGATCAACTTAATTTTCTCCCTAAATAAAAATTGAATCTAGTAATTCTGGTCATCTTATATTTATTTGATTTGGAAAAAACCCAATATTCTTTGTAGGATAATTGCAAGCTCTAAAGATGGTCATTGAATATTGTGAAAGACCTGTAGAAATGTTCAATTTTTTTCATCCTAGAAGCCAAACAGTCCCTTCAGGGGCTCACCTACTATAGGTGAGTATAAGTGTCCCAATCCCGAGGTACCTAGGGATCTTTACTCCCTTTATGTTTACACTTCCCTACACCTTCTATTGTCTGCTTGATCCATCCATCCCTCCAGAGTAAGAGAGGGAGTTAGGCATGAGAATCAGTCGCCGCTTTGTTTGCTTCCTACTTCTCATAGACAGCAAATACCCCAATGTTTGCCATGTGTGGCGACCCATTAGACGAGTTGTGCACTGTAGGTCCCCAGTGTAACGACCGGCTGGTTGCTGGTCACCTGAGTGGTTGGTTTGCTAGGGATTAAGCGAAGGAGTTACTCCTTGGGCTTGGCCTTAAGGATAGTCACTGGTCCTCGAGGGGAACTCCCGGCATATAGGTTAGCACTAAGGTGTGTGCCGAGGCTGAAAATGCCCAGAGTCGGTAATTGCCTTCCGCTGTGGGGCTCCATGGTGGGCGGTGCAGTCGGGCCTGAAATTTCCCCATTATCGTATGGGCAAACGCAAGTCGGCTCCCTTAAGTGGTCAACAAAATAATTCTACCTTCCCAACAGTGCGTAATTTTCCAACTTTTTTCCTTATTAAAAGATCATCTGATACTAATAATACATTTCACTCTATTTCTCCGTTCCTTATTGAAAGAGGTATAACTGGCAATATTAGTGAATTTAAAAATGCTAAAAAACTTCAAACTGTCAATTTGCTAGACGAAATATTTTCTGGTAAACAATCTGTGCAACTTATAACATTAAAATCATTGGAAAATATACCAATTGTTGTTTCGCCTCATTCTTCACTGAATTCCTACAAAGGTGTTATTTCCTGTGAGGAGTTATTCAATGTACCGATTGATGAAATTACTAAAAAGTTACAAGGACAAGGGGTTAGCCATGTACGGCGTATCTCTATATGGAGGGATGGCTAGCTCCTAAATACAAAACATCTGATTCTTACTATTAGCTTCAACAAATTATCTGAGTACACTAAGGCGGATTATGTGCGCTTGTTGGTTCGATCATATATTCCGAACCCGCTCCGTTGTTTAAGTACCAACTTGTCGTAGGGCACTAACTTGCGCCCGATGTCAGTAGGTCACGATAGTACGTAATGCACATACGTCTCGGGAAAAATGCTTTAATTGCAAAGGCGCACATATTTCCTTTTCTCGGAATTGTCCTACATGGCAACTAGAAAAAGAAATAATTAATACAAAATTTGAATAACAAGTTTCTTATTCTGAAGCTAGCAAACTTGTAAAGACTCAAACTCCTGTATCTGGTACTAGCTACTCTACTATGATAAAAAAAAACGATTTGCAACAGACACTTGTTCAAAACAATGGAAACAACATGCTTATCGGTAATACTCCCGAATCCGCTGTTATAACGTTTCTGCCAGTAGCTCTCAATAGTAATACTGTTCATCAGCCAACTGGTCATGAACGTAAAACATTTAACGTCCATCTAGTGAAATATCCTAGGACCTGGATAAATTTAAAACAGTGATTTAAAAGAAAAAATATAAAAAAGGTCACGATGAAAATTCCGAAAATGTATCGAATTCTAAATTTTGGAAGACTTCACCTTAATTAAAGTATCCGACTACGTTAGAAACATTGATTATTGACCACATTGGGGACTGTTTTAAAATTGTTATTTTTTGTAGCTCAAACTTTTCTCTTTCCAAAACAGTTTATCTTTTCTAGGAAAAGTAAAGCCTGACTACAAATTAGGGTTGCATATTTTTTTCAGCGCAAATTAGTCTTTAAATTCACTTTCTTCAAAATTTAAATTTTCATAGGCATTCTCCACCGTTAACATGATATCTCAAAAACTGATAGAGGTATTCGCATAAAACTTTCAACGTGTGATTTAAATAATATGGGCAATGAAATGAACCAAAAGTGTTTTTGTTGTTGAAAATACTTTTTCATTTATAGGTGTTTTGGGAAAAATTAATTTGGGAATTGATAGAAAAAATACATATATATGTATATTTTTACAAATACCTTCTTTGCATCTGAAAATTTTTCTTAGATTTTGGTTCATTTCATTCATTATTGCATTCTATAATTTGCGTAGAAAGAAAAAAAAGTTGCTGCATTACAATTTTGTGTAGAGTGTTAACAGTTTTAATTAAATTTCATTACAATTTACTACAAATTTTCTTATTTCTCAAAATGTATTATATTTTGAAATATTTTTTTTTGTATTTGAAATGTTTATTATTAACAATATATCTAACAACCATAAGCATTTTTTTTTAAATCCAAAAATTCAAAATTTTTCCTTCGAACGTAGTCGGATACCTTAATCTTCCAGTCTATGCCAGTCTCTAATTTTAGCTTTTCGCAGACAATTATTTCTAAACCAGCTAATAAACTGGATGAAGCCAACTTTGAACTTGCAACCATGACTACAGATAAAACCAATAAAAACTCTGACAGCGAAATAGAATCAGACAATACAATATAATACAACCCTCATGAAACAATTGATGAAACTCCACCTTCTCCGGAACTTTCTACCTATTCTACCATATTTAATAAAACTACTTAAAAAAAAGTCCCCAAAATTGTCCATTTCAATGGATAGACCTTAAAAAATTACAATAAACCTTCAAATACTCCTATTCATGACAAATATTTGAAAAAACATAGAATCAAAAGATTACAAAGATTTTTCAAAGAACATGTATTATTGGATGTCTTTTACATATGTTTTAATGCTTTTTTGAGTTACATTTTCACCTTTTAAGTTTCGTTGATATTTTAAGTTTTTAAAATTTTTGTACGTTTTCTTTCTGGGATGTGATTCGTATTTTGATAAAAGTGCTAATACAATTCATTATTTAATGTCTTTTACTTTACAACGAGATGCTATAATTTAAAATTATATGACTTAATAGTACATGGCAATTTTTAATACCATTTGTTTGGCTGCCATATCTGGCTCTTGCGCCATTAAACTCCAAAATACCTACCTACCTGCCATACTTCGAATGCTCCAAGCCACCATTTTATCCCGCATCTATTCCGGGTGCATGGTATATGGGTCTGCATGGCCTCCGGTTTTGCGCAGACTTGATATAGTGCATCATTTTGCTCTTAGAATATGCTCTGGTGCTTTCCGCACATCACCTTTGGGAAGCTTGTATGCTATCTGCAATGAAATGCCCTTAGATTTGAGACGTCGTAAATTAACTGCACAATACTATTTCCGTCTGCAGTCGATACCGAAACACCCTGTTAGCCATTTGTCTCTTCCAGTTGGTCTTCGGTACTTTATAATGCACGTACCTCTCCCATTCTTCCTTTTGGTGAGAGAGTTAAAATTCTATTTCATGCCGCTAGACTTCATGATGCTGTATATCAGACATTTGATAGCTTTTCTTTCCCATCTTGAGATATCTCAAAATTTAAATTTTTGAATCCTTTTTCAGGATTTGATAAATACACACCCATACCAATTATTTTTCAGAAATAATTTGCCATCTCTGTCAGTACTATTCTCACACAGAGGTCTTTACTGACGGGTCAAAATCTAATGCACATGTCAGCAGCAGAATTGTGTTATCAACTGAGACACATAATTATTTCTGACCACATCATTCTTGGTTTTAACTGCTGAACTGGTCGCAATAATGTCTGCCCTTCAAGTGATTTCTACTATTCCAAGCTGCATTCTCTCGAGCCAATGATTCATTTCTGGTCTATCATCCCAGTGTGTGGGCTCGATGTTAAATTAACTCGCCTCCGCTTTGGTCCTGCCCGATTCAGCCATAAACACCTTTTATTTGGTGAACTGAGTCCAATACGCACGACATGTCATGCAGTTTTAAGTGCATGTCATGTTTTAATTGAGTGTCCTGTTTTTGATAATCAACGGTTACGGTTTTTTAATTCAGTCTCCATATACATGCGTGAACTAGTGGGTGGTAGTCCTCACCCTAATGTTTTTAAATTTCTTCACATCATTGGTTTGTTGATTTTTATTTAGGTTTCATTTACATTAAAAAAATCATGTGTCGTTAAAGCAATAAAATCGTTAAAGCAATTTATTTCATTTCATGAAAGTTTTTAAAATTTAGTTTTAATATATATGGATTAATCTTATAATTATACTTTTACCTAATTTAAATAGCCCATTGAATCAAATTTTTACCATTCGCATGGCGCCGCATGTCCGTGTTTGGCTTTTGTGCCAAAAAAATTAACAAATCAACCAACTGTCCTCAATGTCGTGTTGATTTTGGCATTTTACATATTTTGGTTGAACGTAGCTCATTTAACAATCACTGTCATTTTTATTTTAATTCATTGTCTGTAAATATGCGAGGCTTGGAGGGTGAAAAAACACTATCCGAATATTTTTAAATTTTGAAATCTATTTGTTTTTTTAATCGGATTTAACACATTTCACTTTTGTTCCATTGATTTTGAATTTTTCATGCTTTTGCTTTTAGTATCAAGATATTTAAGACAGTTTTTAATTTCTGCATGGTTGTTTTGTAACTTTTTTAATTTAATATTTTGCCTTTTGATTGCCGCAGTGTACACAAACAGGGCTCTTGTTCCAATAAACAACGACAACAAACCCAACCATCAAGAAACTTTTAAATCAACAAATTATTAGATAATCGATTTTCCTTCATTAAGTGAATCTGAAATTTTTATTGTATCTAATTATTCTTATCACCACGGCTAATGGATATTTTTATTAAAAAAATTAATAAGACTATATATCATTGCCCTTCATCGGAAAAATAAATTATTTCATCATATTCTAAATTTAAATGCTAGTGAATGAATTAATTTCAAATAAATTTTTGCTACATGGAAGGTCTTTTATATCGAATAATATGCAGCTTTTATATCTAATAATATATATGAAAAAAGAAAAATGTTGCACATTAAAAATTAAGATGTAAAAAAGAATATAAATAAAATTTGCTTTTATAATCACTGTTTCTTTATGCGTTAACGAAAGATTATTTTAAAAAAATTTTTATTTTCATTTTCCATCCAAAATTAGTCCACGATAGCACATGCTAATATCCTCCCATCATACATATTTTCCGTTCATCCAGCTTTCACTGATGGGAAGTCCAACTTCTTAAGTCCATCATTTACTATTGAACATGAACTCTGCCATCCAATGGTGCCAATAAATCTTCCATTCGATGCCTGCCGCACGCTCCCGAATATAAATGGCGACATCTGCCTTTTGTTTTATTCCGAAACAGAAGCCGGGGCGACGACATGCTCGCGGATCCCACAATCAATTTGTCACTCGCCCACAAGCTGTTGCGTACAAATAAACCCATTCTGAAACGAATAGTTACGCCGCTTTGCTGTTTCGTCCTTTTCTTTCTCTCTGTTTTGTGCAGTGAATTGATAAAGGAAATATTTATGTTGTGGATGGATGGAGGGGCAGCTGTTATGAAACCGATGAACAGCAGGATCCAAGTATGAGTGAAGGAGTGCATTTGAAAGTAGGAAGAAGTGTCTTCTTTTATTGTTCCAGCTGAACACAGCAAAAGTCATTTAACAACAATATTTCCTGTTGAACTCTGGCCTGGAGAGACAATGTAGATTTTATATTTCAAGAAAAGAAAACTTTCTGCATTGTTGAGCATTTATGGAACTTAATTTGTCTCGCATTTATTGGATTTATCTGATTTGTAATAATGGGTGTTTTAATCGATTGCTGTTCTACATTTTCATATTTTCTTCACTCATCTATTCTCGAGGGTATTTATCCCTCAGGGGCTCCCTACTATAGGTGAGCGTGGATGTCCCAATACTGAGGTTCCCAGGGATCTTTATTCCCTTCATTTTTATCCTCCTCATTTCCATCCGTCTTCTAATTTTCCCTTTCTTTTTTTCCCTTGAGTATAGGCGAGGGAGCTCTGCATGAGTAGCTGTCGCTACTCTGTTTGCTTCCTGCTTCTCATGGACAGAAAATACCTCCACGTGTTTGCCGTGCGTGACGACCCATTAGACGGGAGGTGCACTGTGATCACTGGTGTATCAATCGGCTAGTACCTAGTCACCTATGTGACTAGACTATTAAGAATCAAGCAAAAGGGTCATTCTCTGGGGCTTGGCGTTAAGAGTGGTAAACGTTTCTATAGGTGGGCCGCGATGGCCTGGTGGTAAGGTCTCGGCTTCAGAACCGAAGGGTTTCAGGTTTGAGACTCAATTGCCCCGAAGAACCGTCGTGTGAGGGGGTCTCTTGCACATTAAATCTATCAGGCCAAACGTCCTCCCACTGGTGTGGTGTGGAGTTGGGGGTGTCAGTTCAAGCGTCGTCCTCGTCATCTGATCTTGGCTCAAAATTACGAAGTCCGTCTCAAAATAGCCCTCGTGTTGCTTTAAACGGGACGTTAATATAACTAAACTAAACTGAGCGTAGAGGTTTCGGCCGGCACTAAGGCAAGCTCCGAGAATGGGAAATTCCTGAACTAGTAACTATCTTCCCTTGTTGGGCTCCGTGGTGGCTGGTATTGTCGCGACTCAAATTACTCTTATCTTGTGTATGGGTAAATCAAAGAAATCTCTCTTCAGTGGTCACTAATTTGAACAAAAAATTTGCATGAGCATTTTGATACTTTTTTTTATAATTAAACGGAAACCTTCATCTAACGAAACATTCTATACAGTTTCTTCATTTTTAATAGAAAAGGCTATTTTTGAATATCTTCGGGAAGTTTCCTCGGTACGGAAACTACGTTCTGACGACTTGCTTGTCGAAACACGACCAGACTTCTTCTAGAGACTATATTGAAAATAAATAATCTTGGTTCCATTCCTGTTACTGTCAGTGCTCCTAACACACTTAACTTTTCCAGGGGAGTTATTTCGTATGGCGAATTGTTTCATGTATCAATCGAGAAAATCGCTGAGAAGCTCAAAAGTCAAGGAGTAACTAATGTCCGGATTATCACTATACGAACAGTAAAGACAACTTCTGAACATTAAACATTTAGTGCTCACATTTCATGCCTCCAAAATACCAGATTCTGTAAAAGCAGGTTACATGAAATTGCCCGTACTGCATTATATTCCGAATCCATTACAGTGTTTTAAATACCATCGTTTCGGTCATTCTAAAGCTTCCTGCCGCGAGACTTTTACTTGCGTCCGTTGTACAGAATTGGGCCATGATAGTTTTGCTTAAACTGCGGTTGAAAAGTGCAAAAAAAAAAGAAAAGAGGAAGTACTTTTTTTTCTCTTACATGTCCCACTTGGATATTTGAAAAGGAAGTCATCTCAGAAAAAGTTATGAAACAAATAATGTACTCAGAAGCAAAGCGAAATGTCAAAGCTCGTTCACCGGCACCTGGAATCAGCTATGCAAGCGCGGTGCAGAAAACGGTTAAAATAAAAAGCACTCAAGTCGCTCCCAATTTCTAATCTGCTATTTTTGTCATATTTCAAGCATCGTATATACCTTCTGAAACTTGTCCTAAATCTACTGAAGTCTTTTTAAATTTGGCTTCATATGATACTGATAAACGAAATAAATTTATCGAAATCTGGAGTTCCAAATTGTACTGTTGATTCCTCAGCCTCCTCTAATTTTAAAACTGTTCAAAATGGGAAAAAACTGAAAAACGATTCGAACAGTAATAGGAATTAGTTGACCAAACATCGAAATTTTATAAAATAGTGTGCAGCAGCATCCAAACTGAGTTCAGATAATAAGCGCAGTTCTAAATTTTGGGAAACTTCCACCAAACGAGTTTCAAACAGCGTTTCCAAAGAGGCTAACCAAATCTCTAATTCGTCACAAAACGATATCATAGTGTCAAATGATGATCCTACTCTTGTTTATAATGATCTTGCATCTAGGAAATCTTAGAAACAGATGACAAAATGAGTATATCGAGTGCTCCGGAGGACATCCAGGAATAAACTTTAGTGAGGAGTTAGAAGGATACATCTTCAGATGTTAGTACTTCCGCTCCCTCTCTTCCAAAAGCAACGAAACCAAACTTTAAAAACACTGATGGGAAAAAAATCCCAACAACAAGAAAAAATTATTGTACAGTAATGAAATTTTAGGAATACACTTGTCTAGGTAACATCTTTAATTGATTAAAGTTTCAAGATCACAGGTAGAGCCATTGGCGAGAAGAGTCATTTCAAATATGAAATGTTGGTACATTAGTAACCGGTGTAACTGTCAGAATTTTGAATGCAAGCATGCAAACGTGCATACATTGTTCGTACAGGTGTCGGATATCAGTTTGTGGGATGGAGTTCCATGCCTGTTGCACTTGGGCAGTCAATGCAGGGACGGTTAATGCTGGTTGTGGATGACGCTGGAGTTGTCGTCCAATGATGCCCCATACGTGCTCGATTGGAGAAAGATCTGATGATCTAGCAGGCCAAGGCAGCATGTCGACACTCTGTAGAGCATGTTGGGTTACAACAGCGGTATGAGGGCGAGCGTTATCCTGTTGGAAAACACCCCCTTGAATGCTGTTCATGAATGGCAGCACAACAGGTTGTATCACTAGACTGACGTACAAATTTGCAGTCAGGGTGCGTGATATAACCACGAGAGTGCTCCTGCTGTCATACGAAATTGCTCCCCAAACCATAACTCCAGGAGTAGGCCCTGTGTGTCTAGGCCGCAGACAGGTGACTAGCAGGCGTTCACCTGGCCTCCTTTTAACCAACAAACGGCTATCACTGCGACCAAGGCAGAACAGGCTTTCATCAGAAAACACAACAGATCTCCACTCCGTCCTCCAATGAGCTCTAGCTTGACACCACTCACGTCGCAAACGGCAGTGGTTTGGAATCAGTGGAATGCACTATACAGGGCGGCTGGCTCGGAGCTGTCCTTGAAGTAACCGATTTGTAACAGTTCGTTGCATCACTCTGGTGCCAACTGCAGCTCGAATTTCAGCTGCAGACGCAGTACGATTAGCCAGATGGTCTTCCCTCTCAGTAGTACCGAGTGGCCGCCCGGAACCTGGTCTTCTTGAGGCAGTACCTTCCCTTGACCACTGCCGCCAATACTCATGCACAGTGGATACATTCCTGCCAAATCTTTCACCAATATCGCGGAAAGAAAACCTACCTCCTCGTAGCCCTACAAGACGACCTCGTTCAAACTCAGTGAGCTGTTGATAAGGACTTCTTCGTCTTCTCAGAGGGATCCTTGACTAACATTAACCCACTACGTCATATCTCAACTGTAAATAACGATCACGAACCTTACAGCGCTTATTTAAAGCAAACCTCATTTGCATGTTCATACTGTCGCTACTAGCGCCACACTTACGCGCGTAGCTCGAAATTTGAATGGACGTCATCTTTCAGATGTATAAGCACGCCTACCAAATTTCGTTAATCTAGCACAGCTCCTTCCTAGTGTTGGGGTTTTTTTTCCATCAGTGTATATTATTCCAACGAAGTACAAAAAGGTTTAACGTTGTTGTCTGTGCCTGCTGCGTTTTCTCCTTTTATTCATATAAATTATTTCGTGATATTCGAGATATAATTTTTTTTGTCTTATTTGAAAATTTCAGTCTTTACATTTTAATTCTGGGAAAGATATAAACCCTGGTTTTAAAAATTTCTTCTTATTTAATTGTGAAATTTTATAACTATCATTGTGAATAACTTTTTTTCAAACTTTTACATCCATGTTTTTATATCAATTGCCGAAACTTTAAAGTTCAATTTCACTGAAATTTCAAGTGTTATATAATACCATATGCTTGGGCAGTATGATCAGATTTGGCTTTTGCGCCATAAAATCTTAACTACCAACCTGCCAACTAACCTTCTCGAGAATATTAATATTTTCAAGAAGTTGATATTATCAGTTAATTCGTGTAGGATTAGCACTATAGTAAGTTCTGAGGCTGGAAATGGCCTGAGCCGGTCACTGCCATCCATTGTTGGGCTCCATGGTGGGTGGTTCCGTCTTGTTTGAACCCCTATTGATATCGTATGGACAAAAAAACATTCTCTCTTCTGTGGGAAACAAAGAAATCCAATTTTGTTTGAAAAACCATTTGATAAATTTTTTAAATTATAAAACGCATTTCTGGATGTAACGAAACCTTTAACAATGTATCACCATTTCTTGTAAAAAAAGAATTATAGGAACACTTGGAGAAGTCGCATCAACGCAAACTCCGCTCTGGAGAGACCTGCTTGTGGAGGCCAATACCTGTAAGCAAGCCCAGCAGATACTTAAATTAACCCCTCTAAGTACGATAATGGTTAGTGTAAATTGTCATGCAGCACTTAATTCTTCGAAGGGCGTTATAACTCGTGGCGAGTTATATTTAACGATTACCTGGAAAATTTTTCCCATGAATCGAAACCTGAAGGAGTGGCGCATGTACATCGCATTACCCTTCGGCGGGATGGACAAATCCGCATCAGAAAGCACTTTGTCCTAACCTTTAATAGACCAAAAATACCAGAACGTGTAGAAGCCAATTTCATGAAATTAGTAGTCAGACTATACATTCCAAATCCTCTCAGCTACTTTCAGTGCCAGCGTTTCAGCCATTAGAAGACCAATTGCCACGGGACTATGTTCTAACAGCTGTTTCTACACCATCTCTATCGGTTTTCTTCATATGCACCATTTTTTCACGAATTTTCTTGAAATGAGATGACCATGTTAGTTGTGGCATCACACTACCATCTGATACACTGAGCAACCGTTTGCGTAATTATTGCTCAGTTTTTACTACTGAGTTGTTGGCAATTTTCTGTGCTCTCCAGAAAATTTCACCTTCTAATCAACGTAAATTTATTATTTATACTGACAGCATGAGTGTTTGGGAGAAATTAGCTTACCATCACAATCAGATGCGTCCGATAGCAGTTAGAATTTTGTTTAACTTTCACCTATTAGAAAATGAGGGCTTTCAAATTATTTTCTGTTCGGTGCCGAGTCATGTTGGCATTGCTGGAAACGAAATAACAGATTTAACGGCAAAATCAGCCCTGAAATTTTTGTTTCAGGGACTTCCTTATCGTGATGCTAAGAAGTTCTAGGCTAAACTCATTTTTTATTCTTGGCAGTTGACGTGGGATCTGAGAACAGAAAACAAATTGCATTCCATCAAACCAATTATTGGATTGTGGTCTGTTATCTTTATACGTACTGTTGACGTCAATTTATCTCGCCTGCCTCGAGGACATACTCGCGTCAGACACAAACATCCTCTTTTTGGTGAAGAGGAACCGAAGTGCTCCACACGTTGTGTCTATTGACTGTACAATACTTTTTTTTTTTTTAACATAATGACTTTATATATCGAGTAAGGAGTGCTACAAGATAGGAAAAACAATGAGTAAACAACGTATTTTCAATACTGCTTTATAATTTATTTTGTCATTTTTAGCAATTAATAAGAGGGTATTAATTTAGATTTAAGGCACTTAAAATAGTTACATGAGATACCTGACTTACGTAAACTAGCTTAGCGGAGTTAAAAGAAAACATCATGACTGTTTCGTATAAAATCGATAGCCTTTTTGTAAAATATAGATTTTATTATCAATGCTTATTTTCAAAATACCATTAATAAACAGTACGGTTTGTACATTTACCACATTCACTCATGCAGATAAATATTCTTGTTTATTGAAGTAAGTGACTAAATAATATTGAAAAAAGTGTTTTGAGGATGCATAATTTTATTCTTAGGGTTTTTTCTACTTTTCAACATTCAGTTCATCTTAATGTTTGCTATGCATTAACTTTTTGTTTAATTTTTAAATAAAAACTGTATTTTAGTGTAAATTATGCAGAGTTAGACAAAAAATATCCTTCCCATTGTTATCATATTTGTTCACATCAGATTTTGTTATTAAGAAAAATGGATGGTGATCATAGGTATGACCTAAAAAGAAAAATATATATTTTCAATTATGAAGTTTCGGGATGAGGTTTCACAACCAATGCTCAGAGACAATCGAACCAACAGAACGTAAGGCACAACTAAACTTTTAAAGGATTACAATCCAAAATTTTACCCATCTCGTATTTTTAAGTTTCGCAATCAATTTCTTTTCCTTTTTTTACTAAAGATTTCCAAAATAAGATCATAAATATCCAGAAGACCTGAGATTGCAACGAAGCATTTGGGGAGACAAGAGGATTCTTTCGAATTGAAGTATTTTGAATTTTAATTCATTTCAACTATCTCACTTTGGGAGCAAACTTTTAATATCAACCCTTTTTATTATAAAAGGAGGGAGAGAAGTGATGGTAAATCAAGCAAATATACATATATCTTGCGAAATGCAGAAAGTTTCAAATCTTTTCTTTTCCCAGACGATATCCGCTGCAGAATGGGGAAAAGCACTAAATTTCTTCAGCATCGAAGAAAAAAGATGCTTAGAATTCGAAATGAAAAGCTTGATGTTCAGAATTCCGTTCTTTTTTCGTACTTCTTTCTTGAATTTCAGTTTGTTTGATGTTGGTTGATTTCTGAGCTCGATTCTAAATAAAAAAAAAACCTTGGTTGCATTCATTTTTACGTATGCTGGATTGAAATAAGATGCGACTGAGTTTTCTATAAAAACAAGCACATTAAGGTATGTCAGAAAAAATTAATCTTTCGACATATTCCAGAAAACTGCTTTCATTATTACTTGATTTTCTTTAATTTGACTTTCGTATTGCTGAATTTGAGATTTAGTTACTTTATTCCCTCACTTATTACAAAATCTTACAATTACAAAAGTAATGCGCTTTGAAAGTCAAAATTACATTCATAATTTCAGAAACTAATTATCATATGTAATTGTTATCTGGAAGGGAATTTTAGAAAAATTCAAGGTTTATAAACTCTTGAAATGTACTTTTTTGTTTAAATAGGAATCAGGAATTGGTATTTATCAAGAAATGAAGCTGACTACCACGTAATCATTTTTCTTTCCCACTACTACCACATCCCACACGAAGTCCTCATATTCGCCCGTGATTCACCTTATTTTGAATGCAAATGCAATATTAGTAACATTTTTCTTCATTTCAAATATAAAACAACTAATTCCAAATTAAAGAATGATTTATTTTCTTTTTCCAAAGTCAATCTTTTGCATACTTTGTAATAAATAAGATTTTATGTTTTCACCAGGGATTTTAAAACATCAAAAATATTTGTTCTATTAATAAAAAAATTTCGATTAAAATATTTTTTTAACTTTTGCTTTTAGAGTGAAAATAGGAAATATGAGAGAAAAGACTGACATCGAGAAAAATATTTCATATTCAAGAAAAAGTTGTCATCCTTGCAGCTGATACAAGACACGTTTAGATATCCATATAATTAATTCGACTTTTTTTATATCAATAATTTATAAAAAAAGATTTGTTTTTCCATCCTGCTGTCTGCTGAGCTATGCCAATTTTACTGTTGCACTTTTTTTATAACTTTCAAAACTAATTTTTCTAAAAAATTAAATTAAATTTTCATATTGAATGCATGTAAAAGAATGAAGGCTGGAATATTCCTCCTCCACACAAAGAATAGCATGCAAACAGTTCAGAGAAATAATATATTTCTAAGAAATTAACGATTCAATCGCGTAGTTTGGATGGTTTTTGAAGAAATGAAATAAAAAAAATGGATGTAAGATGAATTTAAAGTTTCTGTAACCTTTTATTAAAGTAATGAAATGTAGTGAAAAAACATGAAAAATGTAGAATCACAAATTATAGAAATACCCCGTTAGTATCTTTGATACACATTTTTTTAGCAAAGATTGGCTTCCCGAGTTTTTTTTTATTTATTTATCGAGATATAAACTCCTTGTGTGCCAACAAGCATACCACAAGGCTTACAGATGTAAGTCAGTTCGCAAATGATTGTAGAATAAGTTTCAAATATAAAGACAGATGCAGCTAAAAATGGTAGAAACAAGTAAATACACAAATACAAACAGAATTGCTCACTTTACTAATAGAATCATACAGTAAATATTATAAAACATTTGAAAAAGCATGATCGAATAAAAAGAAATTCAAGATCAAATATGAAAGTAAATATACAAATACATGTAAGCAAACGCATTGAAATATAGCGTAAAAAATACTGGGGAAAATACTATTAATACATGTACAAAAGAAAATGAAAGATGATTTACTCTGTACAAAGGCAAATGGAAAGTGAAATTAACAAATTTTTACTCAGCAGTTTAAATGAGGTTGATATTAATCAGAAATAGAAATGATCAATCTGGAAAAAATTAAAATTTAACTATTAGATTTAAATAAAAACTATATACTTTAAAGGCTATGATAATTTCATTCTGTTATCTACGTCTTTCAGTATGAACGATGTGCAATCAGATAGCATTAATCCAACTGTAATCTAAAACTTTAAGCAGCTGCCAGCATTAATCCAACAATAATCTAAAGCTTTAAGCAGTTGCCTGCGAATTTCACTATTCTGAAGTAATTATTTGCGCAGAAAGACAAAATCATTGTATTAAGATTGAAAGGGGATAAAAAAAAGTAAGCCATAGAGAAAACCATAGATTTAATAATTTTTTTAAAGCAAACAATTGCCCAGTCTGGCCAGCTGCGATCTGAGCGAATTGTTACTCCAGTCGCGTTCACCCTTTCAGATCCGCGTCTTTTGAAACTAGATCCAATAATAAAGCAATTTTCTTTTCCGTTTCTCTCGCCAAATTAGCTTACCCAAAGGATGTTCAGCTTGAACGGGCAGAGGGAAAAAATTCTATTGTCGCAACATCAGGGATGGAAGAAAATTTGCCAACATTATATAGAGATAGCGAAAGACTGTGAAATAGAAATAATAAAAAGATCATAAATAAAATTTGCTTAATACTTAATTGTAAAAAAATCTATAACCTAAATAAAAAAATATTTGTAAATAAAATAGAAAATATAATTTATTTACCTATGTAATAAAAAATTATGTTATATTGTGTAAAGTTAATGCCAATATGATCTAACAGTGTTAACAAACAAGGAATTTAAAAAATTTAAAAAAACAATTTCTCTTGTAAGGAAATTTAGGATGTTAAAGAAAAGTAAACCCTGAATTCTAAATTATAGGATGGGTAAATGGTCTATTATTTAGAAATAATGAAATTATATCGAATAAAAAATAGCAGGCTGACGAAATTTGCGCCCTGACATCCAAATGTAATTCTGAAAAGTGGAAATTCATCAAAATATTGAATTTTGAATTTTTCGACCGTTATAATACTTCTCCTTTTTTATTACATAGACGAGAAAGTAGAAATTACAAATGTTTTTGTTTAGATTTCTGGAGGAAAAAAAAATTCAAAACAGGTTAGAATCCCCAATTTGAAATGCCGTAACATGATGAATTTTAATATTAGATCAGAAACTCTAATCAGAACAGTGTATTTTGTATGTAAAGATTTTTACATCAAAGATCTTCAGAAAGTTATAAAGTTAAAAAGTTTATCGTTAAAAACATTCTGTATTAAAAAAAATTAAATCATTATAAGTTAAAAAAATTGCGATAAGCTAAAATGAGCTAAAAATTAATGTTTGTATTTGCTTAAGTGAAATAGAGGGGCCAAATTATTCTTGGTGTATATACTTTAATTTAAAATAATTGCTGACGAATTTTTACTACAATTTTCAGTTCAACACAATTTCTTTGATATTTTTGACAAAAATGTTTTTTTTTGTACTATTTAGTACTTTGACAAAAGTGAATTTCTTTATAAATTTATAATTTTTTAAATATCTTAATATATTATTTATATGATTTATTATAATATTATCTTATTAAATCTAAAAATCGATATTTATTTGAAACATATAGCCTAAAGAGCCGAATATGTCTAATCCATATTGTCCTAAATTAATTGATAATTAAGTTTTGAAATGCGATTTCAAAATGCTAGTACAAAAAGAAGTGAAAAGGTGATTAAATCTTCTATTTTTATTGACAGGAAATATTTCCAGATAAATTAAAGAATACGAAACACTTTGGACAATGCTTTGGCTGAGTATCTATTCGATAACGAGTCGATAAAATTCGAAGAATAATAGCGTGATGAAGCATCTTGATATTTCATAAATCACAATCGAATGCTCTTGTGTAATGAAGTACCGGTGCTAGTGTTCCCATCATTTAACCACTTTTTGAAATATAGATATATATCCCTCAGAGAGCTCCAGTTTTTATTTAATTAAAATCAAATTAGTTATTTTTCGAATAGCTACCTTCCTGAAAATCTTAATATCCTTTGACAACTGGAAATGGAATTTTAAGTGTGTTCTGCTTAACTTCTCATAAAAACATCATTAAAAGCAATTAAACAAGCATTAAATTTAGAAAACTCATCATCGATAAATCATTTGTGAATTAGAATGGTTCCATCATGTGGGTTTTAACGTAATGCGAAATGCACTTAAATGATTTCAATGCTAAATAGATCGATGAATTATAAATCGTATTAAGTAGAGAAAAGTATTATGTAGATTTTCATATTAGAAAATTTATTTGATAAACCAAATGACTTTATAAAAATAACACTGCTTACACAAAGGCTACTTACTCTTTTAATAAAAAATATTATTAACTACTCCTATATCAATAAATATATTTTTAGTTCAATTACAGAGTTAATTAAACCAGCAGCTAAGTTTTCATGTCTTTTTTCTTGTTTTCTTCAAATTCAAAATTTTCAGCACAATTTTAATAGTGTTTAAAAAAGTTTAATTTTCTAAAAATATTGAAGTATTATCTGCTTTGTGGTCTCTTGTATGTAATTTATTATTAAGAATATTGCAGAATCTAAAAAATAGTCTCAAATTCGTTATTAAGTGTAGTTTAAAAGTAAGTCAGATTACAAAATCCTTTTGATTATTCAAATGAATGATAAGTTATTTGAAAAATATTAAAATGATGTTTTTTGTTTTGAAAATTCAAAATTAGATTTGAATTTAGAGCTGTAATGCATAATAACGGAAGCAAATGATTTGTTTAAAATTCTATCTCTATAATCATAAAAAAGGGTTAATAAATGAAATAAAAAATGTGCAAAATGCAAAAAGTACTAGAAAAACCCTAAAAACGGCCACAATACAAGAATTTATAGACTTCTATATTAACTCAGTTCTCTGTTTACAAAACTCTAGGTTTTGTTGTGTATTTTTTTTATCCTTGTATAGTGGAATCATTGAGAAATATGCAAATGTTATCCCTCAGTGGACCTCAACCTCCATCATTGTAGAGTACAGCTGAAAGTAAGTGTGAAAAGTATTTCATCGCCTTGGAAAACTTAGATTGATGACCACGTCCAGGCAGAAGTGGTCAATGGTCATCCATCACGATGCCGATCGTCCATTGTGTGAAAGCGGACAAATGATGAACCACGTGTCACATTAAAGGGGGATTAGAAAGTTCTCAAAAGTAAACTCTAGGCTACAAACTTCGCATGCGTCATTTGTTGCGGATGATATATTGCGATAAGATGAAAAAATTTTTTAAGTTGAAAACTATTCGGGAAAACATTGCATTCTTATATATTGTTGGCATTTATGCAAAGAGAAATAAATTCTATAAAATACTTAGATAATAACATTAAAGCCAACTTCTAACAGAATTTATTTAACCGCACCTTCCGAAATTACATTCTTAAAATGCCAAAGATTATTAAAATGCTTTATAGAATCAGATAAATCAATTTTCTACTTTTAAGGAAAATGAATAAAAATTTTCAAAAAATAATCTTGTTTCATTTATATAGCTCTTAATCTATACTACAAATTTTTATACATTTTTGTGTAAATTATAGAAAAACCCTTCTCCCTGGTCAAGGTAACTTTAAAAACTATGTATATAAATTTAACTTGTCTCCATCATCTACCTGTGATTGTAACATTTGTGGGGAGGAAAAGGTTGAACATGTGCTGCTTCTATGTTCCAAGTTTGTTCAAGCAAGACAGAGCCTAAGACTAGCTCTCCAAGCAATTAATATAGAGTGGCCTCCAGATGTTCATCAATTTGTTTCCACAAGAGGTGCTCTTGAAAACTTTCATAAATTTATTATTGACACCTGTTAAATTTTCTTATTCTTAACTTCTTTTTCTTATTTTTTTTAATCCATCATAACTATTAATTTTTTTTATTTTCTTTTTGTTATGTGTTTAATACTTACTTTTGTGAGCCTCATGTGATACTTTGTGGTGCACGGGGATTTTATAAATGTTTCAATTTAAATACTACGAAAAACTTTCAATACTTTTCTATTTCTTATTGTCCAAGTGTTCAAATCTTCCTTAACAATTAGGGCACATTGAATATTATTTTATAATGTTTCTATAAGAATTTTAGTTAAGTGGTTGATACAAAAATGTGAAGAACAAAATACTGCTTGCTAACTGCGCATCGGAAAAACTGGATCATAGAATTTGTTCATAATTAACGGGTTTTTTTGCATTAAAGCATTTCAGATTATTAGGAAAGCAATAAAACTGTTGGAGTTACTAATATAAATGAGTAAGTAAAAGAATAACCCTTAAATTTAAAAATTCTTGTCCAAAATATTTAAGCAAAATAATATGTAAAATTTCAAAATTTTTTAATGAAACATTAGGATGAAATTATATCTTGATTCTATCGTATCTGCATCTGGTACAGCTGCATCAGCAGCCCGCAATTAATTTACTCCACCATATTTTCAGAAAAAATGCTATTTATGCTAATAAAACACAAGGGAAATATTTTTTTAGAGTTAATGTCCAAAAACTCAATGAAAAAGCGATTTAAAAAATTAAATTTTGAATTTTATTTCAATAATAAAAAATGCTGTTACAAATTGTGCTTAGAATTAAATTAGAAAAATTAATGAAAGTTGAAGAAACAATGCGATACAATTTTAAGAATTTCTATAATTTGCAAAACAAGTTAATGTTCAATATATTCAGGAATTTTCAACAAAAGAGTTAAAATTTCGATTAGTTATAATCAACAAAATATCTGATTGCTCAAGATCTCACCTGTTTAAAACGACAATTTGAAAACGGTAATTCTTCGGATTGAAGTTTTCCTACGACGAGAAACTCCAATCAATAACAAGGACTTACGATAGTGCCTTTGTGTGAACTCTTAAAGAAGCTGTATTTTAGCCGGTGCCAGTCAGATCTTCCTCCATTTCAGTTTATAATTCCAAAGAAATTGCGCAGAACGGTGCTAAAATCACAGCAGTTTCTACAGAACTTTTTGCCTTTCGATTTATCCATGTTTGTATATGTAAAGCATTGAAAAAATTATTTGGATTAGACAAAAAATTACAACTATTTGAAAACAGCTTTTTATTATTTTTTAAATTTTGGTGCAATAAAAACTTTTCTTTACAAAACAACTGACGAACAACTTCATTAGTTTTTGAACCCATCTCGATGAATCTGTAAATGATTATTGCGCGATTAGTTCATGGTTCATAGAGGGTGGGTATATTCACTGCGCAATATATTTGAAAAGAATGGAAATATAGGAAAAAAAATAGAGGTTCCTAATCCAATTTCTCTACAAAGTGTATAAAGAATCTTTTTAATGGTTCAGTTTAATAGAAAGCATTTGAAAGAAAATTGTGACATATATCTTAAGAGAGATTGAAATATTTAAGTAATAATTAAATGTGCCGTTTCTAAAAATAGGCAATAAATCTTTTAAGAATACTAAAATTCCTTTATGTCGACACAGAAGTTCGTTGAAACTAATATTGCTATCATTGCACCCTTGTGAATTTGTCATCAATCAAAAACATTGCGTGATTTCCCAGGAGGAATTCGGGTTATTTGTGGTGACTGGACCTCCCTCAAGACATAATTCTTCCAAAAAAGCCATATTAATAAACTTCGAAACTTTGAAATGACTCTGCAATTGAAGCACATCTGCAACGTAGGACATATCTCCGATTACTCCCATGTCTCAGATGGATTGCACGTCATACCCGCTTCCAAACAAAAACAAAAAGATTCTTCTTAATTTCGGACACAACCCCAAGAGCCAATTACTGACACAGACGCGGACGAACATTCGTTCTCTTTCGGAAGTGCTCGAAAATCTGTTGGGGAAGGTTTGTTGTCACAGATGTTCTAAATGAACCGAAAGACACGCCCACAAGTATCGCACTGGCGACACTTGGACCATAAGCTCTGAAAGAAATTTATTTATTTATTCCTCTCTTTCGGGCGTTTTTGTTTTCTGCGCTCTTCATTCCTTTTCTTTTGATAAAATAAATCTTTGCAAAACAATTTCAGAGACATGTTTATTACAAAACTAATGTTTCAGCACTGCCACATCACGAGTAGTGCACTACATGATCAAATAGGAAACTGTTAACAAATTAGGCTTATCACCCGCGAAGTGGCTTTGTTCAAGAAATATAGTTATAAAAGAGATACGTACCTTTACATAATAAGACACATCGTGCGTTACATTTCGTAAAGTAGTAAACATAACTGATAATACAGGTTTTTCAATTCTTTTTATCTGTTTGGCTGAAATCTGACGCGAATTAATAGTAAGTCTGCAATATCAACGGCAATAATCATAAAACAGTTTTCTGATTTAGTGCGATATACATTCCCATATCCACGAATCATAGGACTGTATTTTGATTATTTACTTCTCTGTAAATATTGCGTTTCATTTTTAAACTTGAAACGAACAGAAAAAATGGATAATATATTTATTATTCCAAATGTCAGACTGAAATCGATGTATCAAAGTTGATGATTTCCTAATTATGATTCGACGATAAATTGTAGCTCCATAAAAATATTATACGTATTGTGACAGAATAAAATATATTATAAGTGAAACGGAAAGGAATATGGTTAATGTTATTCAAAAAGAATTCATTTAAATTTGTTCTGCCAATTAATGTTTTCACTGATTTCGAAAGTTTTATACCCGTTGCGATTACAAAAATAAAACACTTCAAGTCACAGTGGTTTTATTATGTAAGTATGGATTTAGAAATGTTGGATATACAGAGCAATATTTAATGTTTATGTGCTACATTGAATTGTCAAGTATCTGATATTTTTTCTTTGCATCTGTGGTGATATCTTAATAAGCCAGATAACATCTACTACGGGAATGAGCAGTTGCTTTTGTCCTGTGTTTAAGTTACTAGGCTTCAGACCAGAGGTCCCGGGTTGTATTCCGAGCCCATTTCACCTTCTACACATCAAAATTGAAGATAGAATTTCATTTTATTAAAATAATGTCAATTTTGTAAAAATAATTTTTTTATCACGTTTTTTATTCATTTTTTAATATTAGGAATAGAATATGATTGAAATAAAAAATGCCTCTCCTAAATGACACTTCTCAAAACCACCTCTATTAAATTTATTATAATGCATATACTTTTTTGAAGGTAAAAATAAATCACTTCACCTGAAAAAAAAACTAAACGATCAAAATTAATTCTCTAAACTGATTATTTAAATATTTTGCATTTATTTGAAATGATAAATCATCAAACATCCAAAGAAACTAAATATTTAAATATCTGTGGAAATATATAAGGCATCTCATGTTGCAAATGAAGCACTTCAACCCTTCATTAAACTTTCAAAGACATTAAGGCTTTTCGATAATCAATTGCGTACAACAAAATTAAAGAAATCGATTCTCCAGTTTTCAAAATACACAAAGGGAACTTATTGTGGCCGACTGTCTTGAGGACAACTGGGCAGTCAGGGATGATATGAATCCCTTTTCATTAAACCTTAACTACTCTGTTCCATAACTCAAAAATCTAGAAAGTAGAAACCTGAGATCCGTTATTGAATTCTTAAGATTAATATTAAGCAAAGACATATCTCAGTTCTACGATTACGAGAACTTCCAAACAATTTGTGAGGGAAAAAAATCCCTCTTTACTTTTCTCGAGGTATTATATTTGTTAGAAATCTTTGGAAGATTAAACCATCATATTAAAGGAACTTTATGGATGTTGCATGCGCAGAATTCTTTGTTAAAGAAAGACTGTGTTTTCATTTTTTTTTTAAATTTGGTTATTAAGTTAAATAATTGAAATTTATATAAATAAATCAACTTTTTGTATGTCAATTGTTTTAATATTATATATTAGATTTTAATTTATTTATTTTAAAAAATCAATCTTGGACGTTGATTTAAGCATTCAATGAAATAATCTATAACTGCCCATTTGTATGAAATAGCGATATCTAAATTTTAATTACTCACTCAGTTTCAGTGGCGAAAGAGAAGAATTTATTTCATTTAAAATTATTTTGTCTCAAGAATATTTTATTACATGTAACTCATAGGATATTTTAATATTCATCAGAACAAGTATTGACTGAAATTACCTAAATTAAAATTATTTCATTTTAACCATTTTCTCTTGTAATATAATTACTAATGGTTTAGAAATCTGCTGCTTGGTCTCGATTAGAATGAATATCCTGTACATACAAATTGTATTTGATTTGAATAATACTTCTTTATTGAATTAATGAAATAGAAATTTTAAAAGTTGACCCTTGTTCTTATTTTTCTTTCAAACAACATTTTTCATATTTATTTCACACAAATATGCGCTTTCTAGGGAAACTAGCTGCGTTTTCTAGGTTTAGTTTATAGTGAGAGCTAACATAACATTTTATATTGTTTAAAAATATTTTTTTTGAAAATTAATAAATAATTGTAAATATTTCAAGTGTTGGCCAAATATTGCCAAAAGAAAATATTTATCACCTATTCGTAATGTGTCCGTGCAGTTCAAATTTAATTTTTATTTTATATGAAATATAAAAATAAAAATAAAATTTGAAATAATTTTTGGAAATAAACAAAGCAAAAAAGCATTGGTCTTTTTTATAAAATCATCATTAAAAAGTGTTTCTGCCTTTCTAATATTAAGATAACGTAAAAATAAATTTTGGGCTATATCCGGTTGTTATCTCGGAAATAATTAAAGTTTTGTTAAAATTTTAATTAAACTTAAAAAAATCGTTCCAAGTTATGATATTTCTCACCTTCTTAAATATATGAGCCAAATTTTGTGGCTTTTTTCGTTCATTCTGTTTGGTCTGCACAAGGCCAACACATACATTACTTTTTATTATAAATACATATAGAAATAAATATAAAGAGAGGAGCTAAATAAAAGATAATTTATTATGTGGAAGAGGAGATGTAAGTCCAGAGAATAAGACAATTTTTTTTGATGTTATTGTTTTTGCTACATTTTTAGATAATACATTTATAGAATTAATTTGGAAATCATAAAAATGTAACAGGTGTGATTCAGTGATTTATTTTCTAAATAAAAGAGTCCAAATTATTAACGTAAATGAAAGTATTCACGATTAAAAGATCAGAAGGAATTCATCTTTGTCCTCCTGGGAGATTTGTCAATAGGATCTTAATTCAAATACTTGCTAATTGGGAAAAGAAAGGTTCAAAAAAGTTTTTGCAATTAGAAATGTCCCACAATTTATTTTTAGCTACTGCCAATACAGACGTTAAAATAGATCTCATATATACTTTTTTTACAAATCACATTTTAATACCTCACCATGTTTAAAGTTATATCGATATGGAACATATTTAACCCAACCTATACATTTTGTTATTACTGATTTTCCATTTGAATGAAACCGAAGACTTTCAATTCAGTATGCTAATCTTTTTTGAATTTCTTTGCTATTTTAACGTTATTTACATTCCCACCTCCTAGATAAAAGCAATTATGTAAATGGTTTTCTCCGATCGATTCTATCAAGGGTTTTTTCTATCTGATGCTTACAATTGTTTCCGCCTCTTTCATAACTCTCCATAGGCTGATTTGTACATAGAGCAACTTTTTTAATAAAAGGGGAAAAATTTAAGAATAATTTGATAATAAAAAATAAATATTCTCTTTTTCCTTTTATTTTCCCCATATTTTCACATAGAAGAGAATATTTCAGAAATCGTGTTTCATTATTTTATATACGCCTTTTGTATGCATTTATGTAGAATACAGTTTTTTTGCTCTCATTTCTTATATCTCCCTTAATAAAATATTTTTAAAGTTCAAACTGTGTTCGATGTTTAATTGATTTTAATTAATGACCCATTCTGAGCATCTGGTTGCATGATCTTTCATCTGAATTTCTTCAGTCGTCCGATTCAAATGTTTTATTTTTGCTGTTATCAGAGACATGTGAGATGATTTAATTTTTACGGCAATGAGAATACAGGGTGCAATTTATTATTTTTGTTAAAGGAATCCTTTTCTAATCTTTCGATTGTCGATCCTCTCAATCAACCCACAATACATTTATTTCTATTAACGTCATGGGGACTTTTCAATAAGACTGGTTTTCAAAGAATTTGCAGAAAAATTGAATTTTTAAAAGAAATTCAGTGAGAAAAGAAGATATGAGAAGCATCTCTTCTTCATACAAAGGTTTGTCAGCAGCAGGTGCTTTATCAGCTGGTTGATTAACACACTTTATGATTGGATTGAAATCAAATTAGCATTTCAATCGGAAGGTTTTTAGAAAAGGGAGAATGACGTATGATTCATAGTATATGATAAGAAATTATTCTATAAACTCATAATCTAATCAAATATAGTGGGTGCTCTATAAATATACGTAGTAAAGGAACTTAAAAAATTTCTTATCATATATAAAAATGATGTTGTGCCTGGTTAGTGTATGATTGCTATTTATAATTATTGGAATCCATTATCTATATTTGCTACTAAAATTCATGAACATAAAATAGTTGTTCTTAGTTAGATTTTTTTAATTCAGAATTTTTCCATACAACACATTAGATACTGGTTTGATTCACCTGGAGTTGATGGTATTCAGAAATTAACAAGAAGATAAAAGTAGACAAAACAGAAAAAGAAATAAAAATCTATATCTCAAAAATTGCAAGTTCATATGCATTTTTTTCTTTGAAGAAAAATGGCAAAAAATTTAGTTAAGTTTTAATTGCTAAAATATCTTAAGTATTGCAATAACCAATTGTATCAAAATTTATTGTCCTACACACTCATCAAAATAACTTTCGTTTAACAATAATGTATTCGTATATATTTGAAGGAAAACGAATAGGGAAAAGTTTCCTTTGATTAGTTTTTAATTAATTAAAATTTCAATATCTTTCTTTGAGTTGCATATTCCTTATATCAATATATTTGTGCGAATAGCTTCATATTTTGACAAAAGTTGCAAAATATCAAGTTCAGAAGTGTTCCGATTCTGATGGGTGTAGAGACAACAAAAAACACTACATCGGCATTCATAATGCTTTCCAACATTAATTAGCCAATAACACCTTTATGCAATTTGGAGTACATTTTCCCACAACCTAGGGCATTGACTCATTTCTTCAGATCCACTGTTTGCATATAATGGAAAGGAAACGAAGAAATTCTAATGGCCAAGCTAGAATGAAAAAATACTTTCAAAAAGAGAAAAAAGCTTACCATTATGTTCCATTTATTGTGCACATAACTTTTCTAAGGCCAGTTACATCATATAATTATAGTATTTTGTACTGTTCATCAATCATCAACATTTAGCAGTATTGTAACTTTTATTATCGACCCAGTGAGCTACCTAGGTATTAAATAAAATCTCTCTTTAGCTTTCAAAAATGGAAGAAATTCATGCCATGAAAAATTTGATGATACAATGAAAATAACTTCTATGCAATTCTCAACAATGAAAATATTGTTGTGAAGTGTACCTAAAACTATATTTAAAATTTAATTAAATCTGGAATAAACAATTGTATAACAAATAATTTTTAATCATTGAAAAGTAAAAATAATTTTTGTTGGTGATTTTTTTTTTGAAAATTTAGTTTGAAATAGCATCAAGATTGAAATTTTTTAGTTAATTAAAACTTCAAAATCTTTCTTCGAGTTGCCCATTTCTTATTTCCATGTTATATATGTGCAAAATTTGGTAGCTCCAGATCAAGAAGTCTGTTCTGTATTGTGTTGAAACACACACAATATAATTCATCTTTATTATAGGTACAATAATAATGAAATGCTAGTGCGAAAAAATTATTTCTCCATCAGCGATCACTGGAATGAATTCGGTTGTAAAGACTGCAGAAATTTTTAGGACCAAATAGCTTAGAATCATTATTCCAGACGCAAACATGAACCGTCCTCAACTTCATGCTGTGCACAAATTATTCACGAGCCATTTTGTACCGAATTGGAAGAGTTTCGAAGTATTTATTTTCATTGGGGACGTTTAACTATCAGCAGCTCAGGAACCAAAAAGATGGAAGAAGATTCATCAGATGGTGCAGTCAATGAATAGTCGGAGCTAGGAGAAGGTGCCGCCATTAACGTTTGACCTCTGTTCGTGTTTAATCTACTTTACGTAGTAAAAATTATTCTTCCATATTTCAATAAAACGTTAAGAAAGAAATAATCTTTATACATACTCCTATTTCCTATACAATTTAGTGCAATTACGTATATCTCAGATCGTTGCAAAACTCGTCATTAAAAAATAAAAAGAGAAATATATTCCTATATTCTTCATACAGGTTTACCATTAGTAGCCCACCTAAACATAATATGCTTCGAATGCCTGACGATCTCTTTTTTAAATCTCATTTTGAATAGCTGTGAGAGAAAAAACCCTTTTAGTAGGAATTTTCTTTTTTGTGAGTGGTCATATTTGTTGCTACAGGACAAATTTTAAAATATTCTCATGACTGAAAAATGGAAAATAATTTTAAAAACATACATCATTATAAGGTTTTAAATGATAATAATTTTAACGAAAGTGGGAGCGTTAAAATAATTTATCAACAAGAATGTAAATCTCTGAAAATATTGTAAAGAATTTAAGCATGAAAAAAGAGGACGTGAAAGGAATATTTTAATCATTTGATAAAAATTATTATATAAATAGTTGAAAATTTTAATTCGTTTAGAGCTTTTTCATCTGCAATCTTTGGTGATGTTACAAATGAATAAACTCAAATATTGTTAGAAGAACAATTCATTTCTTTTAATAAAATATAATTCTTTTATAAATAAAATTACAAAACACTTAAAAAACACAAACTAATGAATGCAATGTTTCCAACTGATGCTTCTTAAGAAACTATTATATTTTCAGATAATAATGTAACTATACAATTAATAAAATTGCTAATTTGTGATACATGCCATTTTTAAAATTGTATTTATTATTTTACTTTTGTAAAGTTTTTTTTTTGATGACTCCATAAATTAGTTTAAACAATAGTATTTATCAATTTCACTTTTTCTTCTACGCTTGAAGTCGGAAATTATTTCAACATTCAAATTTCCAAAGTATACTTATAAACTTTATGTGTTCGATAAATCATTTTTTTTCAAATTTATTTGCAAATAGAGCCAGTAATATGAATTAAAAAATTAAATTAATAAGTCTGATGATATTAATAACTCAAAATATTAAAAATTATAGCTCCCTTATGCATTTATTTTCAGAAATTTAGCACATCAAGAAATATGTTTGAAATCTAATAAGAAATTTCATTTTGACAAACAGGAAACAAGCCAAACTAAACTGAAGTGAGTAAAATAATTTTTAATGTTTTATTTATGTATTATTATTTTATTTAATTATTTATTTATTTTTTAATGTTTTATTCAATTAAAAAACTTAATGCAGACATTTATTAGTAAACTAAAAGACGTAAAAAAATTTAAAATAATTTCCTTTTTGAAGTATGGTTCGAAAAGTGAAATTTTAGGATATTCACCAAGACAAGCAACAAAAGGTTAGATAAATAAAATTTGTATTTTATCGGAGAAATTCTCGGATATACAAAATCCTTTCTTAATGAAATTAAAACACTTTAAAACTGGGATTGCTGGCACAAAAATATTAAGAGTTTGCTCAGATCTTTCCGCTGAACAAAAATTCCTCGCATCAGCTCTTAAGCATCAAAATTTACTGTTTTCGTTATTTTTTTTTGAACGTTTTCTTCAAAATCTGCAAAAGCCTTTTAAAGCTGGTATCATTACATGCAAGCTAGTGTTTACTGTTCCAAAATAAATGCTATTTAATTTTAAAGTTTTTGTTATTTTTATCGTCATTATTGTACTTGTCAGTTTGTAAAGCCTTTTAAGCACATAATGGATGAAACATTTTCTTCCATTAAAGAAATGCATAGCTCCAAATGGAAGGTTTGAAGAAACAACATTTTCAACAGACATCGTTCTTGGAGTACATCTTAAATGCCGATTATGCTTTCAAATTATTACTTTTATGGCTTGTTAATTCAGGATACAGAGCGAAGATGAGAAAAAATAAATGGAAAACTTATTTGAGAATTTTAGAAAGAAAAATGCTAAACTTAAAATAGAACTTTACATATTAAGTAAAGTAAGTTGATGTAAATATATGTAGAAAAATTAAAAGTAAGTCCATATTTTGCATTAGTAAACGACTTTGGAATTCTTAAGTTTTATTTGGAACTCGCCAAATGAGAAAGAAAGTTATTAAATTTCCAGGGAAGTTTCTGTTTGTAATATAAATATCATACTACTTTCCAAAGCTAAAATAATTTAAGGAATTTGAGTGTTAACAACTATAGAAAATTTTTTACGGATGTTTCAAAATTGATGGTTTTGGTGTTATTTTAGATAACACATCCTGCAATTATACACTTCCCAAATGCTGTTCAGTATACACGGCAGAAGCAACTGCTGTTTCATACGCCCTACAAAGTATTTCTTAATCCGGCTTTCGTAAATTTTGCTTATACATCGACAAAATGAGCGTTTTACAACAATTACAAAATTTTGATTATTACTGTCATCCGAATGTTGCACAAATCATTGAACAACTATCAATACGGACGAGCAATTTATAAATGAGCTTGCATATCAAGCTGCAAAATTAGCATCAGAACCTTTCAATATCGGTGTGCCCTTTTGTGATGTATCAAGATATATCAAACGATATATCTATGAAAAGCGGCAAGAAGTTTGGGACACTCAAGTTGATAATAAACTACATGCTCTTCAATCAAAAATAAGTATGGGGTTAGTTTTACCAAATCGATGCGCGGATATAAAATTAATACTTCTACGTGTTGGACACCCAAGGTATACACATAGAAATTTGCTGTTTGGTGAACATATGGCACATATTTTAACTGAATGACCTAATTTTACTTCTGATCATTTAACTTATCTTCATTCGTCTATCTGAAATTTACAAGATCTGGTGGGTGAGAAACCTCACTCAGAACTCTAAAATTGTAGTTTTGTTTTTATTCTTTTGCAAAATCATTTTAAATCATAGATCTTCTCAACTTTTGACGTTTTACATTGTATCCTTGTTTTATTCACATTTTTTATACTTTTATGATGGAACTGTTTAAAAATCCTTGTGCATGGCGCAACTTAAACTAAATTGGATCTTGTGTCAAAAAACCAAAACCATACCATACCATTTAAATACTGATGAAATTTAAGTAAATAAAAGTCAGTAACTCAGAATAATTTTTTAAAAAAGTTCCACCGTTTCAAAGTGTTTTAATATCGAAGTATTCGTGTTTGCATCAGGATTTAGCAGCGTAAGTATTAGCAATAGAATCTGTTATGAAAATCTTTACTGCAGTAGGGAAAATCTTTACTGCCAAATTTTTTTTCATAATATGCTGTTGCTTTTACAATAAGAATTATAATTAGATAAAATAGAGGTTAGTAATTAAATGTCCAATGAATGTAATTCTTTAGTTCTTAATAAATTTAAAAAAGTATGTAATACATAATATTGGCAGACATATTAGAAAATGTTGGGAAAAAGGAAAAAAATACAACTAATTGTTTAAAAAATAGAATAGAAAGAAAACAAAGGGAAAATATAGCCGCACGAAATCTGTTTGATTTACCTCATGGCAATGTTGTTAATGTCTCAAATCAATACACAATTTTTAAAAATATTCAAAGACAAAAATGACTACTGATAAAATAGAAATTACAGATTAATATCAGTTTTGAAAGATGATGCAATTGTAATAAAGTATATCAAATCGTTAAAAGAGGAAGAAACATTTACGAAAATAAATATTCTTTGAATTATTACCAATTCTCTTGAATAGATATGAAGATAAAAATAGCTTCAAAGGATTGAAATCGCATTTAAGCTGCAAATGACATATTTTTTGAAATGAAGAATCCCTGTTAATTAATCTTCTCTACTTAACCTAAAACAAAAGGTAGGCAGCATACTTTATACAATGATGTTGCTGCTGAAAACTGTCTAAACAAAGATAATCTCGATTTCTCAGTATTTACTCATTCTTTTGAAATCTTGATTTGGTGGTTGATTTCAAATTAACTGCTTGCTTTGTCCTAAGAAATGACTTGAAAATTATTTTGAATATAGAAATAAAAAGTAAGATCGGAAGATGTAATTGGCCATAATAAAGTACATATACAATTTTCAAATTTTACATGCATAAATTGATTTTCCTGTTAACATTAAACTTCAGATAAGTATCCCTTGCAAAATTAATGATAAAAATGTTGTGTGCTGGATATGTACACGGGAATAAATTGGATTATGGAAGGTGAAGTTACTTCTTGCACAGCTTTCACATATTTTCTTCATTTCACTGTTTATAAACAGCTTTAATAATTTATATTAAGAGCAATAATTTTGAATAAATTGCATTTTCAAATTCCAATATACCCAGCATATCCACAACGACACTGATATGTTTTTTAAAAAGTAAATAAATCAAAATGTTTTCTTCATATCAAAATATTTTCTTTTCCTTTCTTTTTTTATCTGAAAGCATATTATAAAAATTACTTTAAAAATCCTATTTTAATACTTAGTTTCAAGTTAAAATCATTATGTTTTTCAATATTTGATTTTTCAATTAATCTAATCATGATTTTAAAGTCTAATAATGTTAGTAAGATTATTATCAGCGGAAATTACAGGAAAAAAAAGTCAATAATTTTTTTGGATTCCTGTTAAGATAAGTTAAAGTGATTACAGCTTGAGAAACAATAAAAAAAATTGTAGAACAATAGAAAGAATCTTCTTTGTCATTACGTTTCCAAAAAAGGAAAAATATCTAAAGAATGTTCGAAAAAATTCTGCAAAACTGGTAAGGAACTCAAATTACAAAATTTATCTTCAAATAAAATTTGATGAATAGTGTGCACTTGTTTTCTTCATTTTTTCAAATTATTTTATTAAAAAGGTAAATCATGAGGATTGTGCCTGAAATTCGAATCGGAAATTTCACAGCGTTTTTCTCGTAGATTACGAAAGTCAACCTGACATCTTATAACAGGATGATACCTGGGAGTCGTATTCCGCTTTCACGGAGAAAGAACAATTTATGAAGCTCCTTGGAGTGTTTCGGGAGAGTTCAACAAGAAATATAAACTATCTTCAATGTTTGGAATAGAGGTAGACACAATATTTTTTGTTTACTGAAATTTATGATGAAGCAACGTCTTGTGGGACACATCGATGTCACACTATTCTTTTGCTTCTACTTATGTTCATGTGATATTTTAAAATACAACAGTGCATGAGGGTTATTTATACAAATTCTGGAGAAAAAAGTAATGTATAAAATTGTTTAAAAAGACAGGCATAAAATTTTATACTTCATTAATATCTCGTAATGTTTTACAGAAATGTTTAACATTGAAAAACTTTAAATCTTCTTTGTTTTCTTCTTAAAGATTTAAAAAGACTTTGTTGGAGCTTTGGAGCATAAATGATAACAAAATTCGACTTAAAAAGTAAATGCTAAATCTTTAAGTTATTATAAGAGGTGAGTGGAATTTCGTAATCAACAAAAGTCTTTTCTTTCTTGATAATACGGCTTTGTTACTAAACGGGAAATGAGATTTATTATGCAATTAATTTTCTATACTAATGACAAGATCATGTACTGTGTTTTTTTGCTATTTCGAAGTTTTAATTATAGCATTCAAATCCACATTAGCAAACAATCAATATTTTGACAAATATTGACTTCCTTCCATTTCTTAGCGCTTCTAAGTTATAATCACGATTTGGCTTCTTTTAAAACGCTTTTGATTAAAATTTGATTGAGGACTAGCATTTTGATGTAATACCACATACTAATTTCGTCGGACTAATTTGTTGAGTTTTAAATTTGTCGAATATCTTGACAGCACAGCCATATGTCCTCCATACCTGTCGTTTGGGGATCATAGCTACGATTAAATTAAAAGGATTCATCCAAATGATCTTATTGTTTTGACCGTGGTATTTTTTCTCTCTTTCTATTATTACTTATTTGAGGCAATGCTAATTATGTGAGCCAAGAAGAGAATCTTGGGATTTTTTTCAAGGTACTGGGACATTATCGTACGCGTTATTAATTGAATTGACAAATAACTGAAATAATTTTGGAATTTTCTTCACGAAATTTTCAAAATTATTAAAAACCTGAATTTAGTATGAATAGGATAAACTTCTTCAGTTATCTTCTTCATTAATCTGAAAACGTTTGAAGATGTGCAAACAACTTATTATTATCTGTTTCTCATTGGTAACATATGATGTTGAAAGTTCGGCATATGTAATCTTTTGTGCAATATGAAAAACATCTAAAAGATGCAAATGCAAAATATTTTTCTTTTCGAAAAAGAAAACCATTTCTCTAGAGTGATGTGCAAAATCAGAAAGGATTTGTAAGATTTAGGGATAAAAACGATACGTTTTTCTGAAATATGTGCCTTGAAATATTTTGCAAGTCAGTCTTTGAAGCTCACATTTAGTGCATGAGACTTCATAACTCTTGAAGTAAATACCTCGGTAGTTTAATGGGATCACATCTCATTTTTTCTTTTTTGTTAAAACACAACCATAAACGAAATCTGGCGGCGACCCAAATGTTATTTTTCCCTACGAGTTTGAAGAATGTCATTGTTCCAGATTCTCCAAAAATAAATTTTATTAAAACGCATGCGCTTAACATTTATTTATCATAAATAAATATTTTTCATTTTAGTTATTTTTTGTTTTAGTTATTTTTACTTTATAATCTTTTATTGATAGTTTAATGTTACAAACAAAAATAGGGAAATCTTAATGGAAGTTAATGCATACATAAATATTTTTACAGTAGTATACGGGTTATAGATACTTTAATGCTTGTTATTTGAAGGAAACAAATGATGTACAGTATGAAGTGTTCAATACGAATAAGTCTTGCACTCACTCCACGAAAAATTTCTTTGTATGGGTGGAAGGGAAATATTAAGACATAAGCACCGAAAAAGGAAAAGAAATCATCATTGCAAAAGAATTTTTCACTGTTACCTTTTGTGGAATCCTGATATCACTTTTTTTCTAAAATTCACTAGCGTTGTCGGAATGATTTATTTAAATTAATTGATTAATAGGTAATTAAAATCTAAAAGCACTAAGGGAATGTTTTAACACTGAAAATGTAGAAGTGAGGAGTCCTTCAGAATTCTAATATACCTAGCAGAATTGTTTTTAAAAAATCTTTAAATAATGAAAATGTCAACAAAAAAAGCACATGAAAGACGCATTAAATATTATTGTGTTATAATCCTTTTTCTGAATAACTTTTGATTCACAACTTTTTTCTAATATTATATTCGTAATTTAAACTGAAAACTCTTGGACTGAATAAGCAAAATCTTTTAATTTCGTCATTTATAATCTCGAAAATATAAGAAGCACACTTAGGAAAATTATCAGTAATTTCAATTAGTATTTATATTCCTAAGTAATTTTCTATTTTGAGCTATTTGCATATTTCATATTCTCAGGAAGTTAAGAAAAGCCCTTGGAATCCTATCTGCATTATCCTTATTCTACACCCTATATTACCCGCCTCTGGAGAACAGGTGGTTTGTCGGGGGCCATTGGTAGTTGAAAATTTTTAATTAAATTTCTTATGAATCTTAATAGTTTGCGCAGAAAATATTTTTAAGCTTAAAATTTTGATGATATCAATCTTTCGATACTGTTGCGTTCAGTGGTGGTGGGGTGGTCGGCTGTATACAAAAAGAAGTCTTATATTTCATAATAATTTAGAGACCTTAAGCCATTCTCTTTATTTTATTATGCGTATATATAATTTATTGTGAGCTCCCTTAAGTTTTGAAAATTAATTTTAAGTAGATTTGATTAAACTTCCACACTAATAAATCAAATATGCTTTTTAAAAGTGTTCAAAAAACAGAATCGTTTAATATTAAAATCTTATATGTACTAAAATATTATTTTATAGCTTATGTAATATTTAAAAAGATTATTTAATCAAAAATAACATTTTAAATTAAAAAAACTTTCAATCCTCTGCGATCAAGTCCGATAACGTTATGAAATTTTCGATTTCATAATTTTATACTATTGATTTTCTTGGAAATTTCAGGCCTAATGATATTGGCATATATTCTTCGAGACTGTCAATAGAAAGGTCTAAAATATTGCATTTTTTTGTTAAACAATAGCTTTCTGAAGTTCATGACGGAATTAGTTTTTGTCTCAAGAATATTTTTCTAAACATGACTTATTAAACCGAGGATATGAACAAAAATTCTAAATTCCCAAAAGAACATCTATTGACTCAAACGACATAAAATATATTTCTTTATTTTATGTATACCATTTTTCTAGATTACTATTACAATTTTATTATATGTGTTTGTTTATTATTAACAGCATATAAATTAGGTCCTAAATAAATCATAGAAATTAGGACACTGTTAGAGAGGATATAATGAACCGGGTGATTCAAAAGTCTGGTACAACTTTAAAAATTAATAATTCAAAAACGAATGAATATAAAAAGATGTGGTTTTGCACCAAATAAATGGTAAAGAAACCAGATTTTGTGTGAAGCAATAAAAAATTGTTGTTTTCTACTAACAGATGACGCTGAAGGGTCACTGATATCTGATTACGCAAGGAGACTATGAAATTAAAAATTTTTATTTGACAAACAGATTACATACTCAAATAACAAGTTGCTGAATTTTACAATTATTAAATGTGCTGTCCATCATTCAGCAGCACTGATGGCAGACGAGGAACAATACAATCGACAGAATTCAACAGCATTTCCTTCGGTATTGCAGACACATGTTGGAGGATAGCATTTTTTAAATTTTCCCATGTTTGTGATTTGTTGTGATATACTCTAAATTTCAAGTAACCCCATAGCCAAAAGTCACAAGGTGTCAGATCGGGAGATCTTGGAGGACATATGTTTTGAAAATTTAAACTAATAATGCGACTCTTTCCAAATTTTGAGAGTAGCAGTTATTGCACTTGCACAAAGATATGCGGTTGGGCTCCATTTTGCATAAAGGTGACTGTTTGTAGTACTTGACACGTTTGCCATTCTGGAATAATCTTGTTTTTCAGCAATGTTGCATATAGCTCACCAGTGAGAGGAATTATTTTTATACCCGCTTCGATGACTTTCTTGGTGAAAAATGGGCCGCTTCGAAAATCAGCTCTGAAACCACAATAGACAATCGCTTTTGGATGATGCAGGGGTTCTACAACAAATGCATGTGGATTTTCTACGCTCCGCACAAGACATTATGTGTGTTAACACTGCAAGACAGCCTTCTTTACCATTGATTTTGTGCAAAAAATATATATATTGCTTTAAATATGAAGTAAACATTTCTTATGTAGTAATATTCCCGGATGATATTGTAGACAAACAACAAAATTTCGCTTAGTTTTTAATTAATTAAAATTTCAAAAAAATGCTCCGATGTGCACACTCTTACTTTCCGAAGTATATATGTGCTGACATTGGTAGCTCTGGATCAACTATATTAAATGTAGAGCACCAACACACATGCAACTCATAGATGTACAAACAGATTCATCTTCATTATAAGTAGAAACAAAATGTAATAATGTTCATGAAGGAAATGTGTCATAAGATGTCCTTTTCGTATTTATGGTCTGAATCCCTGGATGGATTGGAGGTAAGAATCTCCTTTAAAAATCCAAGTATTCATATCTGAAATCTGATTCTGTAGTGGTTAAGCGTTCATTGTGTTACCAATTCAACATGTTTCTAGAATATTATTATGAATTTCAACAGTGATTTAAACACTTTCATTTGTAAAAAATTAAACTAAAAGAATAGCTTACTTAAAAATATTTTATGCTCGACGAAAAGAAGAAAAAAAGGTCTTAAAAATAAAACTCGTTAAAATACTTTTCAACTGCAAATGACTTTATCTACAAATTTTAAAGCATTCCTTTTCAATAATCGGCGAAGAATTTGAAAATTCTTCTATTCAAAAATGTTTTTGGATTGGTTTGTCTTTGATCTTGCTCAAAAGATTATTTAAATTTCTTCGATGAGGGGGGGGGGGTACTGACTACAAACTACAAATGTGAGCAGACTAAGTGGGAAAATTGACGCAATGAAAATGATTGTGTGCAAGAACTTCCCCTCAAGAGTTCACCTTCTTTAGGTGAGTATGGTTGTCCCAAGCTCGAGGTTCCCAGGAATCATTACTGAATTTACGTTTACTCTCATCTACATTTTCTACTGTCTTCTGTATCTCTTCCTTCCCTCGACTGCTAGCTAGGAAGCTCTCCATGAGAAGCTGTCGCCGATCTGTTTGATTCTTACTTCTCATGGACAGCCAAAAAAACACCCACGTGTTGGCCGTGTGTGGTGATCCATTAGACGGGTGATACATTCCAGTCCCCGGCATATCAATAGTTTGATATCCTATTCATTTGGCTCGTTTGCCCAAAGGGATCAAATGAAGAGGTTACCTTCTTGGGCTCTGCGTTAACGGTTATAGGCGTTCCTGGAAATGACTTTTAATGTATAGGGTCTGGCTAACATCAAGGTAAGCACCGAGGCTGGGAATAGCCAGAGCCGGTGTCTGCCTTCTCTTTTTGGGCACCGTGGAGGATGGTGCCGTCAGGGCCCGTATTTTTTTGCTCTTTTTACATGGGTTTTCAGACACCACGTTTACCTATCACTGAAGATACTAGATTCCTAATCTTACATAGACCCACCTTTCATAAAGTTTCACCTTTCATCGTTCAAAGATTGATTTCTTTATTTATTGGCTATGTGAAATCTACAAACTCCCCTTCCGTTTGGGGATCTTCTTATTGAGACCTCTTCAAACACACTGATTGCTGTGATGCAGAAATTAACAAACCTTGAAGACTTAAATGTTGATGTTACTTCTCATAATACATTGAATTTTTTTAGAGTGGTCACTTCTGATTTAAATTTTTTCGATTGTTCGGAGAGTGAACTCATTCAGGAATTGCTTTCCCAAAACGTTTGTGCAGATCATCGCAAAAAAATTAAACTTAATGGTTTATTCATTCCAACTAAACATACCATTCTAACTTTCAGTTGCCCGGAACTTCCAAAATTTATACGTGCTGGCTATATACAATCAAGAGTTAAGCCATATATACTAAATCCTCTGCATTGCTTTAAGTATCAGAGATTTGGACATTCTCAGGGAACTTGTCTTGGCAAGTGCTGATGTACCAAATGCTCAGTTGAGGACCATGAAATTTCAATTTGTAGCTAGCAGACCTTCAAATGTTTAAATTGCACTGCTCCCCATCCTGCTTATTCCCTTGAATGTCCTAAATGGAAAACAGAAAAATAGATTGAAAGCTTGAATATTAGAAAAAATATTTCATATGTAGAAGCGAGAAAGCTGGTTTTAGACAGGAACCCAAACCCTACTTTTCTTATAGTGAGCCATAAGTTTAACATTAAAATGATCTAATTCTCAGATTGAGATTATAGATATTGTTACTTTTAAAGCCTCTTTCTGTAAGCATTCAGCTCAGGAATCAGTAAGGAGTAATAACTCACAAAAACTGAAAACAATCGAAATCAAGCACCCACTTCGAAAAAAAGTTTTTCAACCTGTTTCTTAATCAAAAGTTTCTAAATTTTCGTTAACTTGATTTCCAATGAAGAAACGAAAGAAAGCAAAATATCCTTCAAGTGCCAAAACATATGACACTGAAGTTCCTTCTAAACCTCCATATCCTTCTGATATATCAATTACTTCAAACTCTATATTATCAATTTGTAGATCTACGTCTGATATATCTGATGTAGAAATGGACCAAAATCTTTCTAATAAATAGCCCCCAGATGACCATGTGTAGTTTTTTAAACAAATGCTTTGTTTTTCACATCTGGTTTCATTTTGTGAAATTCTCGTGAATATCGTTCCAAATTAAATCGCTTTTAAATGAGTGCACGCATGCTTGTCTTATATTTCAAGAAAACTATTCAAAACCCTTAATATTTTCTAAAATTAGAGGATACAACTGAGTACTCAAAAGATGCAAATACATATTCAAATGCTAGTGTTTTGTGAGGTGTGTGCATTTTCACTTCCAATTCCCACCCCAGAACACCTGTTATTCTTCATACCAATTTACAGGCTGTCGCTATTCAAGTCCACATAAAGACACTTATAACAGTTTTCTGCACATACCTACCTCCACGTGAGGTGGTTTTACAAGAAGAGTTAAATTCTTTAGTTGATCCTGCTTCTTTTATATTGCTCGGCGACTTTAACGGGTATAACATCGTAAGGGGAAATTAAGACACTAACTCTCGTGACCAACAAATTGAGCAGTTGATTTCAGATCAATATCTTTACCTGTTAAACAGTGATGAAAAAACATATTTTCAAGAACCCTCTCGCTCATTTCACTCAATAGACCTTACCGTATGTTCGCGTACATTCGCGCATTTTAAAATTTTTCAGTTGGAAGAGATATTCTCAATAGTGATCACTTCTCAATTTTGATTGCCCTTGCTGATAGTGTTAAAATGTCACAACGGCCATCTGTCTACCTATTCCAACGGGCAGATTGGGAAAGCTTTAAGCAATTGGCCATAATCACAGATGCAATGGTTAATTGTTTGGATGTCTCTGTGGCTGTTAAAATAATAACTGAAGTTATATTATATGCCGCTGATACTATATTTGCTAAAAGTTCAACCAGAGCTCTTAAGTTTTTCAAACCTCGTAGGAATAATGCCTACAGTGAAGCAGAGGAGGCCCAAAGTAAATGTTGGCGCATTTTTAGAAGGCGCACAACAACAGAAAATCTTGTTGCGTCTAAGTATGCAAAATCATTTGCCTGCAAAGTACGAAGACGCAGTCAGAGAGAGTATTGGATTCGATATGTGTATCTCAGTAAATATAATATCTCTAGTAAGATTTATAGAAAAAAGTAAAGGCTGCCAACGGTATATACCAAGAATTTACCTTTCTCGTTAAGAAAAAAAATTCTTCCAATTACTCATTACCACGAGATATTTCAAATAGTATCGGTGAATTATTGTTGTTAGATTATTGTTTCAAATCATTTTCCATTATAGATCTTCTCAACTTTTTAAGTTTTTACAATACATTCTTTTTTTATTTACACATTTTATAATGGAATCTTTTAGAAATCCTTGTTGTTAGCACAGCTTGTCCTAAATTGGAGCTAGTGCCAAAAACCCTAAACCATACCATACCATAGCCGTTAAGAAGTTATATATTTTTTTATGTCAGTTTTTCTTTTTAAATTGAAACTCCTTAAATTAAATACAAATTTTATAAAGTATTATTCTTAGACAATAAGACTCTTTGTATTCGCTTGCTTTTTGAAAACTTTCATGCTCATTATTCCGTAAATGCTGAATTATAAACTACTTTCTTTCTTAGATAATATTTTAGAAAAATGCTTTAAAGCCTTCTTTAGAGAATAACATCGTCTAGAGTGCGTTAGAAATGTCAAGAGTCGGCTATGTTCGGGAAGCATTAATTTTTCTGACACGATGCGGGGCGTGTCTCACTTCAGAGCTGATTTAATATATACTCGTGAGCTGCAGAATTGCATAAACAATTTATTAATTCTGCTGTGTAGATTATATGTACTCTCTTTACTTGAGAGGAATATTTCTGAATGTACCGAAATTGAACAAAAAAGGTCTTTAGTATTTAACAAAGTGAGCATATTTTCATTTAATAATCTCAGAGTATTAGAATAATTTTATAATTAAAAAGGTGTTATGCAAGATCAAAATTTATTAATATTCCTCAATAATTGCTTGGATGAGAAATTTATTTTCTTTTGAGCAAGGGAGTTAGAAGTATACGAGATCATGGAATTGTACAGGTGAAAACTTGATTTTCTTTGCGATTTTTTTTAATTGTATGTATTCTATAACAACGAAATTAAAATTAACAAAAATTAACGATGAAAAACACGAAAGAAATCGCAAGAACAACAGAGCAGCTTTGATTTTATTGATTTACAATACGAATGCAGGCTGGAAGATAATTGTTTACTGAAGAAAAAAAAATCAGTTTTTGCTTAAAACCTTGTATTTATTTGTAGTTTAGAATAGAATGAACACCATCCGGTGTTTTTGCAGCTGGTGAAGTAAAATGTTGCATAGCACATGACAGCGAGTGGAATACTGGATTATATTGTATCACAGATATTAGATGAGGAATCTCACCTATTGACTTCATCAAGAAACATTTATGTTACCCGTGTACTAGCATTTGGCCAGAAATGGGATGAGTAATCATAAGTAACCACGGATAATGTGGTTACTTCTGTATTTACATAACTCTTGAATAGTGGGCAAAATTATGAGTACTTGCTTGTTCATTATTTGATCCTCAAGATTTATTATATAAAATATCTTTCCAATAGCTGAATAACCATGTGAAGGCTTTATTTGAACACAATACAATCTATCACAATGGAAAATGTATGGTTTCTTTTCCATTCTTTTTGAGTTAATGGTATCAATTTTTTTAAATTCATTTAACAAAAATGGATTTTTAAGTACTGCTCCTTAATTAAGAAATTGCCTTCAATAAGAGCATTTGATCATGAAATTCTAGGATTAATTTTCTATAAGAGTTGAACTCTCTTTTAAATTATCTGCCGTTTCTAAGAGCTTATATTAGTTTATTGAAGAAATTATCTACATCAGTTGCCCTCATTTTTGAGATATTTGGAAGTTCATAAATTTCTTTTTAACATTCATTTTAATATAAAATAAGCAGATACGTTTCATTACTAACGTATTTGATTTTACTATATAGAAGATACGATTTTTAAAAAGTCACATTCTTAATCCAAAAATAAATAAATAAAAAACTATACGCTCTAAAAATTACTATGAATTACAAATTATTTTATCATATATCAAAGATTCTGAGTACAAGTAATCATGTACCGTAATATAGCAACATATTCTAAATATTTTGATACCTAAACAAAATAAATGAAAGTCTAAAGAGACAATAGCTGTTTTCATGTGAATTTTTTGATTCTTCTATTGTTTGCAGTAATTGAAAAGATAAAAAGATAATTTATATATATATTTTTTTGTTTTCTCTACTTCATAAGTAACGAAGATAATTTAAGAAATTTAAAGAAATTTTTTGAATTTCATATTTGTAAATTTCAGGTAGTTTTGCCGAGAAGTCTCGACAGTTGGAAGTCGACAATTCAATTTCTTCAAGTACCAAGCTTCAAAAAGCAAAGCAGGGGAACAAATTCAATAAATATTAATCAGTTTACATCGAGAAGAAAGCGACATGTATGCCCTGGATTAAAAAAAATATTATTAAAAAAAAAGATTGATAAGGAAGTACAAAAAAGGGGGAAAAGAAAAAGAAAATGAGCTTCTTAGGATAAAGTTTTTGCTCTTGCCTTGTAACCGTAACTTTTTCTCCTGTTTGCTAGCTTAGACCATTTCTAGAGAAAAGACCGTACGTCATCACCTGAGCAATTAGAAAGAGGAGATGACATTCGGAATTCGAGAAAAGAAGGGAAAAAATATGACGAGGTTTCCTTTTACAGGAAATCCGAGAAAGAAGTAGTAAGACTGAAAAAATATTTCTTAGTTCTTTTAAAGCAGGGGATGAAAAGAATTCTTTTCCCATCTTCAGCTGACAAAATGGGGCTGACTGCCTCAGTCTCTGTCAAATGTTCTGTTGCATCGACATTTAATGGGACCTTGTATCTTAAAATTGCTTTGTAAGGAACTTATTTTGCTGATTTCTCAAATAAACGCAATAATCCTTTCAATTGTATGAACATGGATTGTTAGAAAATATTTGGAATACAGAGAATAATTTTACCTTCCCTTTTAAAGATTTAGCCAAGTCATTATCTGTAATTTAAAATTCGGGAACAAATAAAATATTTTTTTAAAAAAATTGTAGCGTTTTGATGACTTTTACTTTTTTCCATATGAAGAGAAAAGGAATGGAATAAAATCCTATTTTCTATATTAAATCTTCTTATAAGTAAGGCAAATCTGCGTCTTTATGTATGTGTGAGTGAAAGATGGGGGGAAGTTTGAGAGTTTACTTTTGGTAAGTATTTTGGAAATTTTAATTAATTAAAGACAACTTTATTAATACAAATTTGTGATGTTTTAGTACATATTTAAAAGTAAGTAAATTTTTTATTTTTCTAATTGTTTATGCTGAATTTATTATTTCGGATGTGTCTCTATAAATTTAATCAGATATCTCAAATGTCTCCATAAATATTTAAAAATAGGAAATAAAACATTTTTAGAAATTCAAGGTTTTAGAAATTTAATTTTGGCCATCGTATTCCTATTTCTTCCAAAACGATAGAGTTTAGAGTCATTAGAGTTTGATGGCAGAAAACTTATTCTGTATTCTTTGATGGTATGAAAAGAAAAACACGTAAACTCTCAACAGAAGACGTGGGAAAGGCATTAGAACCGATCCGAGAGGCAAAATGGTGAACATTATCCAACCACCCCTAAAAAGAAGATCTGGCCGACCCATACACCATACATCCATAATCAATGTGGGTAAGGATGACTGCTTCATAAATTCGCAGTAAAGAAGTCCCATAGGCACCCCAAGATGCTCTAGAAAATACTTTTAAAATATTTAATATTTTTTCACATCGCGTCCGCAGGTATAGGATGTGTGATAAGAAGGTCAGTTTCCGATCAAAGATGACTAAAAATCGGATTTCGTTCACAACTGGAATAGGTGAGTGTCGAATGTAGATAGCAGGGTCTAAATGTATATTTTTCATCCTCCAGAAATGGATGCATTGACTCTTCTCAGAAGAAATACTATGGTTATTGTTATCGAACCAATATACCAGATTGTTGACTACTATTGCCGATCAATTAGATTTTTATAACTACCTTGTCAGGAGATCTGCAGGTCTTCTACATAAAGAGTTATATTAATAGATGATGGTAAAGCCGATAAAACTTGAGTCACATGAACTATAAAATGTCACACTGAGCACGCTTCTTTGCAGAACTCCCTCAGCTTGGATAAAATAATCAGACTAAAAATTAACAATCAGAACTCAAAACGTTCTATGAGATGAAAAGGTTTGCAAAAAATATGGGCAGATTTCCTCTAAACCTTAAGTTAAAAAGAATGGAAAGTATACCATAGTGCCATGCTCGGTCATACGGCTTTTCGATATAGAAGAATATCGAACAAGGTGATTTCTCCTGACAAATGTCTTGCGGATTTCAGTTTCCAATTATACGAGGTTGTCAAAAGTACACCAACCTCTACAAAAACCACTCTGCAACGGGAAGATACATTCTTTTTTTTCCCTGCTTGATCAGTAGACAAGCATTGACCATGCTTTCGAAGGTCTTGCAAAGGCAATTTTTCAAGGCTATCTGTCTGAAATTCAGAGGGTTCGATGACTACAAGGTTTTAGGATTGGATTGGTTTGGTTTTCTGACACAAGGGCCATAGATTTGGCCATTTTTAGGATTCGAATCACAATAGCTTCTCGCCATTGTGAAGAGTACTTCTGTTGAATACAGACTCTGTTGATAAGCAGTAACACATTGGAAGGAGAAGTGGTATTTAAATGGCGAAGCGTCCTATATATGATTCCATCTGATACAGGGCTTCTAAAAATTCCAATTAATTGTGAGAAAAGGCTAATTCTAGATCATATATTTTGAATTCAGAGTCTATTGTAGAAACACGTGTGAATCCTTGACCAAGAATATTAGTTACATCTATGGGGTAGAAATGCATTAGAGTTTTTCTTTTTTTAAAAAAAACATGGATTGAAGCTTCACGATAAATCCAATCAGCTGCCTTTATTCTTTTCCCACAACAGTTTACTGGATGTCTTGGATGTGATGGATAATGCAAAATTAATCCCCGAGTTTCTTTGACTACGATGACGAGTGCGATTAGCTAACTCCTTGATTTTTTAAAAAGCGATCAAGTTCTCTGTCTTTGGGTACATTTGAAATATGTTCCAGAGTCTCTTTAGACTTTTATGACTATCGTGACAGGTTCTGTTCTTCCATGGTCTATTGAATTTTCTTGGATGTGGGGGAATCTTTGGAATGTACTTATTTGTGACATTTATTATGATCTCAACAACGAGCTGAATTGCTTCCGAAACTGCTTCTGCATTTCGGTCCATATTTTTCCATGTCAAATTAGAAAAAGCTGTTCAGTCTTCCTTATGGAATAGAAACTTAGGATGACAAAGAGTCGCACCGCCGCTATCAGCATGACAAACGAAAATAGGAAAATTGTCTCTATTGTATAAGTCAATTCTTACTTCAAAGGTAAAAAACGGTAGAAGTTCTGGAGAACATATGGCCAGATCAAGGCTGTGGATAGTACAGGTGGGTTCAGGAACATGTGTTTTCTCATTATTATTGTGCAGTTATTGGAAATAAATTATTCTATCAAACAGTTAGATTAGCTGCCCACGAGTGTGTGTACTTTCTGAACAGTACAAAGAGCTATGATAGTTAAAATCGACTAGTAAGATGAAAGGAGAAGCAAGCTGGTTCCCCAAGTTAACGAGATCCTGCTGACAGATGACATCATGAGTTAGTAAATAAACAGAACAGTCTGTGACCAATGTTTTGTGTGAACCTGCGCAGTCATTGCCTGTAGAGATGTGTGTAAAGTAAGAGGTGTACTTGGATATAATTTGGATGTGAAGATACAGACACCACCATAATTGAGAATTCCTGTATCTGCATTTTTCTTAGTATAATAATACCCGCTCAATTTTATTGGAATTTTGGGTGTCAAGAAAGTTTCTTGAATACCGAAACAGATAGGATGAAAAGTGTTAAAAACAGTCTTGATGTCATTTGATTTTGACTGAATGCCACGACTATTCCAAGAAAGGTAGGTACCCATTAAGAGAGTCTTGCTATAGTTGAAGGATTAAAAACAGCCACGTTTAGAAATCTGGAGTTTCAGAGATTTATTGGTCTTTCCTCTTGATTTATTTTTTTCTGATTTGCTTGTTTCAGAGGTACTTGTAATAGATTGTTCCGTATCAGAATCAGAATTTTTGTCAGGAAGTTTTTGGTTTGTATTCTTGAGACAATTTGAACATGAACAGCTCGCAGAGAATTGTTTTTGCACAGCAGAAGAGTAACTTATGCCAGGTGTTGGCGTTTGGCCAGAACTTTCCATCTAGCCTCAGAGTAAGAGATATTTACTTTTATTTTAATTATTATAATTTGTTTTTCCTCTGTTCAACGTTTACATGTACGTGAAAAGGATGTGAGGTCACCGCCACAGTTAACGCACTTTTCTTACACGCTGGATTGTTGACTGTCGTGACTTTTCTCAGCACAACGGGCGCAAGTCAGTCCCACGGCAACTCCAGCCTCGGCGCTTACCTTAGTACTAGCTGGAATCTATACGCTCAAAGTTACCCCCAGGGACAGTCTCCACCCATAAAGCCAATCCCAAGGAGTCCTTCGTTCGATTCCTAGCAAACCAAAAACTCAGATGGCTAGGTACCAGCCGATTGATACACCCTAAACCACATTGCACCGCCCATCTAATGGGTCACCAACACTTGAGGTTTTTGGCTTTTCATGAGAAGCAAGAATCAAACAGAGTGGCTACAGTTTCTCATGCAGAGTTCTCTTGCCTACCCTCCAGGGAAAGAAGAGTGGAAGTCAAAAGCAGGAGGCGTAGAGGAGAGTGAATCGAAACGGAATAAAGACCTTTGGAATCTCGGGATTGGGTTACACGTACTCACCTAAAGAAGGTGGGCCCCTTAAGGCTAACCTTTATTGTACTCACCGGGTTGGCGAGATCCAACCATCATACCCCGGGGGTCAGACTATAAGCTTAATAAAATAGCACACAAACATTTTCTTTCATGTTATTTAAACATTGTTTGTATATGCTAATGCATTTTTTAACTTTCCTAATTTGAGCAATCTGGAAATTTGTGCTTCAAATGAAATTCCTGTTTGTAGATTTTTACAATAAATAAATAAAGTTTAAATGAAATGAAATTTTCCGTTCGAAATTTTTTTCTTCATAGATAAAAAGAAATAAATTTTTTGGAGCTTTGCAACATTTTTTTAAAGATTTCAGATTAACTTGTTGATTAATTTTTACTTTCACGAGAGTAAGACTTATAGTTCTGAAACTGCTTTTTTTATGATGAGTGTTTCGATGGGTATTCTACTTAATCCAAATCGCATAAAATCAAAGCGAGAGAAAATTATTTTTTCATTTCCTATTTGAATGTGTAGTCAATTTAATCTTTTGCTTATTCAAAGTATCTAATATCTGCAAGATCAAAATCTGGTAGTTATTAAGTCTTTTCATTTTTCGCGAGCTTCAAATTAAAGACCCTCAGAACTTTTCAATTAATTCCCGTCGATTTATTCAGATACGTATGAAATGGATCTCAAACGACATCTTTATAGCCTTGCTTTTGAGAATTTTATTGAAATTTTAGAATCTTCATCAAGAATCCATGAGTTTTTTTCTTCCTACTTTATAATCTTTTTTCCTTTGCGTACTAATCTGTATTGATTATAGGGACATTCAATTCAAAATTTCTTTTTGAACCTGAGTAGCAAGACTGGCTATTGATTTTAAAGATATAGAAAAATATTCCTGTTTCCATGCTATTCACATCTGTAGGAAAAATTAATGAGAGATTAATGAATATTGGCAAGAATGTTTTGAAGTTTCAACTACGTTTTTAATGACTTTTGTATAAATTTAATATTATTCGAAACACATTCGCCATGAGAATCTGATTAAAAAGCAGAAATGAAAGAAAATACATTTATTGGATAAAATGGTTTAAAAGAAAGAAGTAACATTTAGCTTGAAGTTGAAAAATATTTTTTAATTATTAAAATATAGTAAGAATGATTATCATTTTCATTTTCTCGAGGATGACATTTTTTACGATTGTGAGAGTACTGCAACAAACTGAAAATTCATAAAATGATGCTCATAAATGTTGAATTCCTATATTATGATGTGTCGATATTTCAAATAAATATAAAACACGTGTCTATCACTCTATCAGTTTATTCTTATGCATGCGTATTTTGATAAATAAATTGTGGGTGATGTCTTTAAATAAAGACTGCATGTAAGTATCGAAATCTCTCACAAGGAAGAAATATTTTTCAAACATATATAATGATTTCATCAACAAATTTCTAAGATTTGGTTGTTGCGATCTTCAGGACAGACTCTTTTACATTAAGATAAAAGGTTGAAATGAAAATGAGTTTAGAACAACGGCTGATTGCTATTGAATCATTTAAAAGCAAAATATATACAGAATAAAATTACTCAAGTTTTATGGTAAATAAATTTGCAACTAAATAGCATGATAGAGGTATAAATAAAAACAAATCGCTCATAAAATGGTATATATGATAACGGCAACTAAGATATCCTAACAAGTTTTCAACAACAAGTTTCGTATTATATAAACTCAAAGAGCTTGGCCCATGAACATTATATAGCGTAATTCTGAAGAATCAGTGAATAATCTTCGACAATGAGCAGGTGAATACATTTGATGAAAATCAGAAAATAAAGGGTTTAAACAAGTAAGATTTTGCAGAAATTGGTGAGTTTGCAAACTTTGATTTATACCCATTTTCTAACTCATTAAAATAGATTCATCTAATATCACTGATTTATTTTACCCTCACCAGCTCATAAGCGTCATCGCATATCTTTAATGTATTATTTGATCAATGTAATTTTTTTTAATTCAGAATCCGGAGTGGTAGATTGAATTTGAAATTTACTTTTTTTTATTCATTGGGGAACTCAGCTCTTATTTTATACAACATATCCCAATGCAAATATAACTGCTTTCAATATAAATGACCTCCCTTTGAAATTATTCCTCTACTGATCAGAATCCGGAGTGGATATACAGTCAGAATCAGACTGTATATTTTAAGTATACATTTAATCAATGTTTACTGATCGTTTTAAATCAAAATGTATAGAGAAAAGTAGAATGAAATAGAGAAAAGGCCAGTTAAGAATGTTGAGGGAAAAATTAAATTTAAATAAACGTTAATGATGTATCTAAGCTAGAACTTCTATTTGTAAATTGCAGAGCTTTTAAATAGGTTTGAAAAGTCGACGACGGTCCCTGTTATTTAAAAAAGGCTTTTTAGTTCTTATCGCTATCAGTTTTCAGATTTAATTTCAGCAATTTACAGCAGTAATTTACAATTTCAGCATTTTTGCCTATTTACACAGATGGTTTCAAGTCAAATGATCATATTGGTTGTGGTACCTTTTTTGGTAGGGAAATTATGAGCTACAACTTGTACATATCGTTTACGGTTTTATCTGCCGAGCTACTGGCAATACTTTATCTCTTACAAAACATATTTCTCTGTCCTGACAGCAAATTTTGTTTATATACTGACAATATGAGTTCTCTAAAAACACTTGCAAATTTTCATAATCGCATTAATCCAGTTGAACTGGAAATTTTGGTCCTTTTAATCTTCCAGCGGGCGCGGTCGTCATACCAACATGAAAGGTCGCACGTATTTCCCACATACGCTATAGTAAATTGTAAATTTTCAAAGGCGTAACGATTAAAATTATATTGTAAATAGCTTAGGATTAATAACTACAATCACTTTAAACATTTTTTACTCAAAAAAAGCAGAAACAATATAAACATAGATTGCAATAACAATATAAAAGGACCGCAGGTTAACTGAATTGATTAAAAAATAATATAAATAAAATTGCCGATATTTTGACAGAACAATTTGCATATAAAATATAGAAATGCAAAAATACAGAATTTATGTGTGAAAAGGAAAAAGTAATTGAAAGCTAGATATGAAAAGGAAGAAAATAGTTTCATTGTTATTTCATTGTAGCGTTGCAATTTGAGCAAATATGTTTTGTGTGCTCCAAACATATAAATTTCAGTCAAATCTCACAACTGAACCTCGTGATTCTAGTCTGCTTTTCTTTTTCCTAGAGTTCTTTCCCTGACGTTGCCTCTTCCAATTCAATGCCTAGTTTGGCTTTCCTCTTTAGAACCTTTAAATTTTAGCTTATTTTTTAGAGATGTCGGTGCTTTTATTCAACATTTTTCTTCGTAAATGCATTTGCCAGCTATGGCAGTTTAAAACAATACGAATTTATTTGTAAAATCATACAAAATCAGATGTGACAAAAACTTACATGAACGGTCGCTCGTATCTCTAAAATACAAATATCTGATTGGCAGTGACCTATTAACGCCACAAACTTACGACAACTGAAAGTAGGTTAAATGAAGGATGACAAATAGCCAAGGACAGGCGTTCCCGGTGCCACCAGATTTGAAGTTATAAAACGAAATTCATCTCCAGTGTATCTCTCACATACGCTCTCCCGCTGGAAGGTTAAGAAGCCTACAAAATAAGAACTTCGAAATTCGTTTCTGTTGGATTCCAAGTCATGTAGGAATCATGGAAAATGAGCAGGTGGACAACGCAGCAAAAACCACATCTTTGCGTTTGATGAGAGGAACACTATATTTTGATGCAAAGAATTCATTTGCACATCATTTGTAGACTCATTGGTGGGAGTCATGGATCATCAAGTTAGTAACAAGCTCCAAGCAATTTCATTTTGACCATGTCGTTCAGTGCGGGAGCTGGATGTCAAATTGACTCGACTCCTACCCGACATACTCTCTTGACCCACAAATATCTTTTATTCAGAGATCGAGCTCTTTTATTCTCAAAATACCAGGTGATTTTAACGATTTTTCATGCTCTCATTGAATGTCCCAATTTTAGTCTTTAATCGTTTTTTAACTCGTCCCTGGATATGTCTACACTTTTGGGGAAAGATCCGCCCAATTTTTTTTAAAGTTTTTAAAAGCAGTTGGTATTTATCGACTTCTCTAAAACATTTCTAACCAATCGTCATTTTTTTCTATGGTTTTATCATCGAACTTCTTACCTCGTTGATTCTACAGCTTACTTTTTTGAATTTTTATACAATGTTTGCCTTCTGGTTTAACCATATATATAGCACAGTATGACCTTTTCTGGCTCTTGTGCCAATAAAACTAACCAACCAACCAGAGCCTTTAAAAAAGATGTTTTCCTAATCTGATTTAACCAATAGAAAGGGTTATATATAACATAATAACTGCTTACGTGGACATCAACAATACACTTAATGATTGGGATTTTTTTGATAAGAGTGACTCTTTCCTGAGTGAAGCATTTTGATCGACATTCTTGACGAACTTATGGTTTCCCTCAATGCAATTTAATCCTCAAGGGCACTCCTTCTTCAGGTGGGATGACTTCAAGATCCTGAGATTCCCTAGTGATCTGGTCTACCTTCCAGATTCTTCTCCTCACAGTCTGCTGCTTTCTTTTGTATTGACGACAATCGAGGGAATTCCCCATGAGAAGTCGTCGTCACTCGATTAGCTTTTTTCTTCTCACGGACAGCCATCACCTCCTTCTCGTGCGGGCCGTGCATGCCGATCCATTAGAATGACAGTCCTCTGTGGCTCCTAATGTATCAATCTATTAGTATCCTTTTTGATTACTCTGCTATGAATCAAGCAAAAGGGTCAAACTCTGAGGCTTGGAGTTAATGGTTGCCAACGTTCATAGAAGTGACTCTGGGCGTATAGACTCCAGCTAACCTCAAAGTAAGAATCAAGGATAGGAAATACCAGGACCGGTGGCTGTCCTCCCTGGTTGAGCTTTGGCCAAACATGATTCTTGAGCCAAAAAAAAAAAAAAAAAAAAAAAACCAATCTTGGTTGGGCTAGGTAGGTGTTGGTACCGTTGGAGCCCGAATTCTCCTCATACTGCATGTGTGCCAAAGTTAAACTGCCTCCCTTAAGTGGGCTTGTCACTGTTCAAAACGTAGCAGCAAATTTTGATTCCTTTTTTGTCAAATCTATTTCCACAACTAACGAAGCTTTTGAGAATGCCTCACCTTGTTTCATCTTTAATTTCTTATTGAGTTCAAGTGTCATTATTAGTTTTGTGTTGGCTTAAACTGAATAATCTCTAGTAAAGTCAGAAAGCGGATCATAATTGTGACATTCATTTACAAAAGAGAAAAAGCAAAAGATAGCAGGAGATAATTACATCTTTTTATATTAACTGAAAAAAATGTTCGAAAGTCCTTTATAGTATGATTCTCAAAAAAAGAAAAAATTGCCTGTTATCTGAGCTGATGTCCACATGATAATTTTTCTCTGATGTTGATGGCTCCATCAAATTACTTATTTCGTCATTTTTTTCCTAAATTTCCACTAAAAATTGGCAATATTCACATTGGTTTATTATTTTTTTTGTAAATAATGGAATACAAATATATAGGTGGATTAATTCAATCCAATAATAACTAATAATAAGACTGGGAATCCTGCTAGCCTCATATTTGATGACATTCACACAATATTGGATTATGAATAAACTCTTTTAGTATAACAAAGCTTTGTTTTTTATGGTCTTTAATGAAAGACATTTTTCATGCGATTTTAGGTAATTAACAAATGGAAAGTTTGAGCTCAGATATCGGATGTACACAAATACAAAGATTTAAAGAGTCAACATTTCATCTCTTGAATAATCTAATTAAAAAGATTAAATCTCCTTAAACGAATAACCTAAAAAAGTGCCATTTTTAGTAATTTGGTAAGGAACACAGAATATTTAAACCTACTTCCTTTTTAATCTAGTAAAAATTATTCTGTATTAATAATATTAAATAAGATGAAAATTTGTTTACTTATATTAATATCTCATTCGGAGAAAAACTAGTGTTTTCTTGAGTCATTCCACGTAATTTGGAATACCGGTTAGCTTTAAAAAACTATATTTGAACCAGCACTCTCTTTCTATATTTGCACACAGCACCAGCAACAGGGCACTCGGTCCAAGACAAAGCAGTAACCAACCCCACTTCTACGATGGATCCTTACTATAATAGAGATTTGAGCCTTGAGGTCTCCAGTTCCGAAACCCAGACTTTATCTCTAGCGTACAGTAACCCTATCAACTGAAAAATGTGTGATCCCGAATTCTTATGCAAATCTTTCACGGAAAAAGTTCAATTCTAATTTTCATACCCTGTATATCTACAATAAAAGGCAATGTAAGGTATTTCAGAAATAGTATTAGTTCTGAAAGGCCAAAAAATCTTATTTTAATTCTAAACGCATTATGTAAAATTTAATTACGAAATTCTCATATGCAGATATCGTGTTTTATTCATTTCTCTTCATGAATTTTCAAATTAATATTATGCAATAATTTTTACTTATTTATTCTGTAAGTGATATGTAAACTATTGTTACGAACCATTTTCAAATTAGGTCTAATTAGAAAATATGATATGCATACTCATCATAATTATGTTTCCGTCTTTTAGTTTCTAATGATGGTTAGTCGAGTTTTAAGTTCTTATCAGTAACTATTATCTCAAGATATTAAATAATGAATGGCATTAATTTTAGTTGTATTATTTGTTTAAAGTTATTTTGTTCGATGTTTCTTTACTTTTATATATTGGAGGAAGAAAATAGAATTTTTATCTCAAAATCAATTCAGCTACCGTACGAGTTTACAGTAATAAAATATCGAGACAGTTAATGGTAATTAAGAGAATATGAGTTACATTTGCGTACCTTACCTTATCTTTAGAATAATTTAACTATTTTTTTGATCAAGTTGCTGATGTTCCTTTGTGATTTTATTTATCATTAGCAAACGTGCTTGTTATTTGAAAATCTTTAAAAAAATCCTCAGGAACTTCTATTCTCCCTTAATGAAATACAAACTATGCATCTCATAAAAGTGTGATTCGCCTTCTTAATCTCGTTTTAAGCGTTTGTCAGATCATTTAGTCTAGTTTCCCCAGTTCTGAAAGAGAATATTCTTTGCGAAACTTGCATTTCATCGTCGCGGTTTCAGGTAATTAACTCGGAAACGTATCACTCAAAGTCGCACGGTTTAAGAAAAGTAACGTCTTGAGACCAAGAAAATGCATCGCCCTGTTAATGAAGGCGTCCAAGAGTAAAGACAGATACTTTCTCACTCCTGCCTTAGATGACTGGCCCGGGCATCTGCCGTTGAGTCTGGAAAAATTATCTGAATAAAGGAATAAAATTGAAAAAGGAACTAGAAGATTATTTTACAAGGGTTCCTGGTGATTAGAGAATGGAAAGGTTATGCAACAGGTTCGTATGCTATTGAAAGAATGAAAAGGAATGATAAGAGGATGTTGAATTAATGTATATCCGTTTCGAGGATTTGTTAAATAAAATGTACAGAGTCCCTTGAATTGCTCAAATGAGAGTTTTGACGTGATTTTAATTTAATTTTGTTACATTAATATCCTGTTTCTGAAGCAATACTAGGGCTATTTTTGGACGGATCTAGTCATTTTGGGTCTCTATCAGATGACGAGAACGTCACCTGAGCTGGCATCTCCCTCTCCAAAAGTCCACACCACACTACCTGGAGAATGTTTGGACCCGACGAATTTAACTTGAACCAGACCCGCTTACACAGCAGTTCTTTGGATGAATCGGGTCTTGAACCTGAAGTCCTCCAGTTTTGAGACCAAGATCTTACCTCCAAGCCACCGCTGCCCTTTAAATCGGAGAATTAGGGAGTGAATTTTTTGGAATAGATAGGAGGAATGGTCATATATGTAAGACGTTGAGTGCTCATAAAATGCTGGTCTAAGTAGTTGCCTCTAACCTGTAACCCTCTGGTTCCGAAACCGAGGCCTTACCGCGGCCTAGTTTTGACGTGAAGTATTAGTTTCAGGTATTTACGAAATTCAGATGCTTTTTCTCCTAATGTATTCAGTTTACTTTTTATTGGTTTTACGACAGCAAAATTAGAAAATAAATTAGTGAAAAAGTGAAAATAATGAATATTTCTTAAGAGAAAATAAATGAAATAAAAGATGTTTAATAAATGATGAGATGTTTGCAGATAATTTTAATGTATTTAAAAAGTAAATGGCAACAAACGGTAGATTTCTAATTCTGGCACTTTTTGCACTTCTCGAGGAACTGAGGTAACAAATGAAAAAATAAACCGAAATCGGTTGTTGTTTTGAATGTTTTTTTGGTGCAAGGACTACATATAATCATACTGCGGCAATCAGCCATTCACTCAACATTCATAGTAATAATTCCCCAACTAACTGTTGAGAACAACATCTCATCATACTCGATGAATTATTTTAAACTGTGATTATACATTGATAGAAAAAAAATCCCAACAACAAGAAAAAATTATTGTACAGTAATGAAATTTTAGGAATACATTTGTCTAGGTAACATATTTAATTGATTAAAGTTTCAAGATCACAGGTAGAGCCATTGGCGAGAAGAGCCATTTCAAATGTGAAATGTTGGTACATTAGTGACCGGTGTAACCGCCAGAATTTTGAATGCAAGCATGCAAACGTGCATGCATTGTGCCGTACAGGGGTCGGATATGAGTTTGTGGGATGGTGTTCCATGCCTGTTGCATTTGGGCGGTCAATGCAGGGACGGTTAATGCTGGTTGTGGATGACGCTGGAGTTGTCGTCCAATGATGCCCCATACGTGCTCGATAGGAGAAAGATCTGGTGATCTAGCAGGCCAAGGCAACATGTCGACAGTCTGTAGAGCATATTGGGTTACAACAGCGGTATGAGGGTGAGCGTTATCCTGTTGGAAAACACCCCCTTGAATGCTATTCATGAATTGCAGCACAACAGGTTGTATCACTAGACTGACGTACAAACATTTTTTTCCATCAGTGTATGATAATTTTGTTGTGTTAGGCATGGTCCTAAATCAATGAAATTCATTGACAAATGAATTGTAGGAAATTATTCCAGATATTGAACCTGAGGGCTGTATCAAGATTTTATTTAGGGGCCAGAACTGAGGGGTTTACAAATGATAAAGGCCTTCAAGTAAAATATATATTAGTGAAATCGGCAGAATAGTTGAGACTGGGGATTTTTTCGTCCTGGGATTTTTTCACCTTCTCTCAAGCAAAAAGGAAGGAGACCTGTACCCCTCCCCATTAATGATTGCAGCATTTGTGTACATATATACAAGTAAATTTACAGAAATTGATCAGAGATTGAGTTATGGAAACGTTTCATCAGAAACGGCGCTGATTTCGCCATTTAATCTTTTAGCTTTAGTGCATATTTAGCAAATGAGAATGTTTATTGCACTGATATACTTTAAAATTTTTAACTTATTATGATAAAATATAATATGGATATCAAAACAAAATTAATGCTAGTGATAGAATAGAAGTAGAACAACTTATCAGATAAACTAGTGATTACTTAAAGTGATCTATGTGCAAGTATAAATTGATTTTTTAATTCAAAAATTCTGATCAAAATAATCATGTGATTTATGGGACCAATCCGATCAATTTTATTCAACTATACAATTAGGAATCAAACAACTATGATTATATTTTAAAATGCAAAAATGTTAATTCAAATGCTTTACTGCTTCCCCCCTGAGTTATTGAATTGTAAATTGTTTTTGTGACTATTTGATTTGTTAATTAATTTTTCTTAGCAAACTACGTATTCTTAGATTTAGTTTGAAATAATTAATCTAAAATCCATAGAAAATTTTGTTCCGATAGATATATACATGAAATTAAATTAACTAATAATCATCGCCTCTCATTTATAATACGGATAGCTATTATTTTATTTCACAATAGAGCATTTATTATCAGCAAACCTATTGTTCATTCATTTTTATTAACAGTATAGACATAAAATAAAAATCTAGTTATTTTTTATTGAAGTTAGGTCGAAAATTGCCATTATTAAATAACTCATTATTAAAAAACCTGAGTATTTTGCATTATTAATATTAATATTCTTAAAATATCTGGAAATCAAATTTAGCATCTAGTCTCCATAATATCCTTCTCTTCGTTTTTTAATTGAGAGTATGTGCGCTCGATGCGACAAAACTCAACGAATAAGGTAAATGAAATTCTCTTTATAATTTTGGGATTAAATTATAAATCAAAATCAATATTTGGACACAGTTACCACTAGAGAAGAGGATCAAAATGAGTATTGAATTCTCTTTGAACTATAATGAGTCAGAATAGGAAACGCGCCGCTTTGCGTAAATATCTGAGAAAAATTCGAGAGAAAGCTCTCTCTCTTTTTATCTCAACTTCACATTCAGAAAAACGTATTTTTTTCTCTCGGCGTATCATTCATCAACCGTCTTTTGTTGTACTTTGAGATCTGTTTTTTAATCTTTTATCTTTTATTCAAGCCTGCAAACTCGCTGTTTTGAAATGAGATGTTTCTTTGGTACGTGCTTGCAGCTTTAGTATTCTCATGTTTTTTTTAACATCCATTAAATCTGTCCACACTAATATTCTCGAAATGAGGTTTCTTTTCTTCTGCTCTTGCTCTGCTTGTTGATCCGGCTTCTCTTGGTGAGCGCAATTCCCTGACAGGCGGAGACGGAAGCTCCCCTCGCAACAGTTGATCCGGCCGGATTTAGTTCAGATTCCAACATCAACGTGAGATAAGACTACTTTTGTGAAATCTTTTTTTTTTCACTTTTTAAATGCCATGGAGTTCAAATGATATCAACAAAGAGGAATTTCAAGTCAGAAATTCTGCTTGAAAAATGTTTATAGGTACAGGAATTGTTCAAATGTGAAAGTTTTATTTAGAACGCCATATCATTAATTTCTATGTCTAATTATAAATTTTAACAAGTGGCTTTTTTAAAATAAAAGAATGTGATTATTTTGTAAATTTTTTTAAGAATCAGTTTCAGTTTATTTACTATGATATCTTTTTTAGTCACAAAGATATTTTTATTATTCTAGTCTAATTATTAATTTTATAGGAATAAATATTCCTATGGAACTGAAAATAAAAACAATCTCAGCTGAAATTTGTTCCTAAATCATACCGATTTTGAATTATAGTCTTCTTAATTAGACATATGCCATTTCAAGAACGATATTTTAGGATTCACTGAAATCCAAAATGTAGATAGTCCTTATAATCTCGTTTCCTTACTTTTTAATAATAGAAAACCTCTTTTCTTTTCATAACTAGTTGGAGGATTATTGATCTTAAAGTATTAAAGTATTCTATTGAGTTTAGAGGCGAATTTTTTAAAAAAAATGATATATAAATTTTTTTATTGTACCAAATAGCTAAAACGTTTTGGAAAGTCACAATTAGAAGACATATGCCATTTCAAGAACGACTTTTTAGGATTCACTGTAAAGCAAAATGTTGATATCCATTATAATCTCATTTCCTTACCTTTTAATAATTGCAACTTTATTTATTTTTACAACTAGTTAGAAGATTATTGATCTTAAAGTATTAAAGTTTCCGACTAGATTCGGAGGCGAATTTTTTTTATTGTACCAAATAGCTAAAACATTTTGAAAAGCCACTATTAGAGGAAAAGGCACACATTGCCTTTTGATATAAATAGAAATGAAATTGAATACGAGTTCCGAGGACATGATTCCACTGAAAAGACACTCCTGAGGTACGCCCACCGGAGCCTGTTGCTACCATCGGAATGTTGGATTGGAGAGGGTGCATATCAGTGCAAGTAGTGTTCTCGTCATCTGAGAGCTTTTCAAAATAATGAGGGTCTTTCCAAAATACCCTAATGCTCCTGTCAAAGGGGAAGTTAATTCAACAAAATTAAATTACTTTATATGATTTAACGGAGATTAAAAATATTCAATGTTCTTTCTTTCTCAAAGTATTCTGTTCAATAATTAAAATGAATATGAAAGTTCTGGCTAAGCTTCTGTAACTAAGTACTGTTGTGTTTTTGATGAACCTATGGATATAATCACAACAAAAAACATTCAATAAAGAACTTTTCCTTCAAAATTTACCGTCCTGATTTTAGGAGGTTAGTTGTTAAATATATCCTGTATTATTCGAACACGTCCATAATATAAAGCTGCAGAGTGAAAGAAGATAGAAAAATACCAAAAAATTAAGCAAAAATTTCTGCAATAAAATATAATTATTTTAAGAGCAAAATAACGTGAAATCTTAAAATGTTTTCAAATGATTGTAAAAATACTTTTAACATACATTTAAATTTCATATATATATAAATAAATTCATGATTTATTGTGCTTTTTAAAGGATACCAATAAATTTTAAATGCAGACAGTTTTACTCTAACTATATAGTTGCTTTTCTTCTTATTATTATTAGCATTTAAACTGAAATGATTGATAAAATATTAAATTGTGAATAATTTAATTTAATAAAAATAATTTCTTATTTGTTAGTTTTTCAAATTTAATATGGCCATAAACTCCCAAATAATTTAGTATTTTTTTTTGTCTAGAAATCCTAAGTTCACTCGTAACTCCATGAAATATAATCTGAAACTTTTCTATTAGAATAAATCCTTCTCCAAATGAAATATTAGAAAAACATCACAAAAGGAAATGCAACACAAATTTAAAACAGTTGCTTTTAAACATTAATGATTTGGCTTTTATTCCAAAATTATTTCAAATATATATTTGAATAATACAACGCATATACATTTCTTATATTTTATTTATCATAAAATTGAAATGCATCAACAAATCCTAAATGCTATCAGCGATGATTGGAGTTTCAAATTCAATTATTCAATTTATGATTTAGACGACGAAATTATCAACAGATTACGTATAAATCTTTATAGTAAACATTAATACATATGTATTTATATATTTCAAAAATAATTTATACAGGACATTTTATTGCTTACATTTTATTACAGTTTTTATTTTCGAACAAACAGAATTATGTATATTTGATTGAAGTGATTTTCTAATACGGATTTGAAATATATCATTAATTCAAAAATGCTCAAGAACGAATACTGAAGTAAAATTATTAGCACCGTGTAACATTAGTTACAAGATTATGTCGTAATGAATGAATTATATCCAACGCTCTCATTATTCAATTTTAGTTTAATATCTTAGTCATGCAATTTTATTTTAAAACCCGTTTTTTCCCCATTTTAATAAGGTAGATATAGAATAAACCTTATTAATAAAATTTTAATTATGCTAAAATGGGATTTCATTTTTCTAAAAGGAAATTATGTATTCCCGTGGCCTTAAAAATTTATGATTCATACTTTATTTATGCTGTATTTTTTATATTGCTTGTATATCATCGCATTTTATGCTCTTTATATAAATTTCATCGTATCAATAAATGAAGACTTTTTTTTTACAAAGGGGATTTAAGAAGAAAAAAAAAACCCCACAGATATTAGTATTTTCTTGATATTTTGAGTAAGTCAGTATAATTAATAGACAGAAACTCAGTATGAACCACTTTATTTTTAAAATTTACAGAATGTTTCTATTTATATTAAACAATTAAATCAATAAAATAAATCCAAAAATGAAGAATGCCACTAATCGTATTACAAAGTATATCAACGATATAAACCATATAAAATAAAAAAATATCAATAAATAACTTCATGTATATATAAGCCATCTTTCATAGGATTTCATCGAGTACTATACAATAAAATATCTCTACCAATAAAAAAAGAAGTATATGTGACTTTAAGTGTAGGTGATAAATCTACATTGTTCAGATTGTTAAATTCAAAGCAAGAAAAGTTGGCAAAAATGAATTTGGAAAATGGAAATACTGATTTAGAAAATTTTAACTAGTCAAGAATGAAACATCATCTTTTTTGTTATAACTTTAGGAAAAAATTGTTGCTACACTATTTTAATATTCAAAAAATTATTTTTTTAATAAAAGATCGTTTATTTGAACAATTTTTAAAAATTTAAATTTAGTAATTTTATTTTGTCTGTATAATTTAAAATAATAATTTTCGTTCATGTAATAGAATTCAATTACTCCCAGAAATATTTAATCTGTTTTTCTGCCATTTATGCTCTTAAGACAAATTATGCGAAACTATAGTTATGGCATGAAAACATAACTTGGATGCCCAGAAAATTCAAGTTTATCACGTGCAAGTTTGAGAGCAGAATAAAAACCATAGCCATAAAGTTAATAAAAAAATAAGAAATTTATGCCGATCTCAATTTACTCCAGTATATGAAAAATAGGAACAAAGGTTTTTATGTCCTTTTAATTGTGAATACCAGGCCTTGGATAAGACGATTAACTGAATTGAAATACATCTAATATTTCTGGGGAGTTGTTTGATCGTCAAAAGCGGTAGTAAAATACTAAAAAAAGAAAAAAAAATTTAAACGAGCTTTTATTGATGCTCTGAAATTTAAATAGGAAGGGCGTTGTCATAAATGAGCAAGAAATAGTCCAATTAATTTGTTATATTTACGAATTCAGGGAAGTTTAGTTTAGTTATATTAAAAAATCGCTTTAAAGTTGCACTAAAGCGGACATTTGAAAAAAAATGAATGATATTAAAATGAATTATTTATTTTTAGGGTTGCTTTAATTTTGGAAATGACGAGCAGAGATAAATGTAATATTACTCTTTGTTATTTACTTTTCAAGAATTGATTTGTATTCGAGTTTATTTTAAACTATGCCACACACTAAACATTTATTTAATGCTTTGGAAGAAGACAATGGCAATGTTTACTTTATATCTATTACTGAATACACAGTTCTGTTATTATGGTAGATTATCCTAATGGATTTTGTATGAAATAAATCTCATTGCCGTAATTTGAAACTGAATCAACAAGTTTAATTGCGAAATTATGTGTTCCTCCAAAACATGCCACAAAGCCATACTATGATGCAAACACATAAATTTAATTGGAATGAATTTAGAAATCTCAAATAACTTCAAAATGAAATATGAAACTCAGAATACATATTGCGAAATTTAACTTATCAAACAATACATTTTAAATTTCTATCAAAACAAGATCCGAATTGTTTATTTTAGATAATCTAGAAGTAAAATTTATTATGGTTGAATAAATGCCTTTTCTGATTTTTCTAAGATAAACAGAGATTCTATAATTATTGGGCACCGCTGTATTTTGTTTATTTCACAGAGTAATTGCGTTCTGCCAATCTAACATTTGGAATTATCACATAAATCTATGCATTTCACTAGTCTGTGAGAAATGAAAAATAATCTTTCAAAGAATGTGATGCGATATTTGAAAGTATTAAGTGAAATTATAGCATGCTTCAAATTCTCCAAAATAAAAGTTTTGAAAACATCTAAAACCCTCTTTTTGATAAATTTTTTGATGAATAATTATTCATCAAAAAGTCGTGAACCGACAATAATCACAAAAAATATTCGACAAGTGTAGTTTGATAAATTGGCGATAGTGTTGTTCATTTCTTCCTTTGGAATAATAAAAGATTGATATTTTGAAGAATCTCGTCTAACCCGAAATCTCAATTTTCATTTTATACCAACGCCACGTGTCATTTAGTGATGTGTCTCACATGTACAAAATCTGTTTAGACAGACTAAGGTTTGTATATTGCCATTCTTTGCATTTTACTTTCTGTTATTAGACTAAAAGTAAATTAATGTGAGAAGTATGTGTTTGCTAAAGAAATAAATTTGACATTAACCAGTTTTGCTGCTTCATGTTTTCAAGTAGAGTTTTTGACATTTATTTCATAAAAAACTTATTATACTTTTTGACTGATATTTTGATTTTTCTTGCAGAAAATGAAATGGATAATCAGAAAAAATATCAAGAAAAATCTTCATTATTCCTGTCATAGTTAAATATTTGAATCAAATTGGGGTTTTCAAGCAGTTTTAATTCTTATTAATAAAAAATGTATAAATATTTTGAACAATAAAATGACTGGAGGATTTCAATTGAAATAATCTAATCAATTGCTTGATTGTTAACATTAATTAGTTTGCAATCGCTGGAAAAAACAGATAAATTATAAAAATATTCGTGTAGAAACTGAAACATGGAAATAATAATTTCATTTTAATTTTGTTTCAGTTATAATGTTATGTTTCAGAAAAATACACACATTTTTAATTTTAAATTACAGAATCATTATTCAAAGCTTATTTGATATAATATTAATTGTAAACTTCACTAGGATTTAATTATTTTAAATAATACACTAGAGAGTATTTTTTATATATTATAATATCTTTCTCTACCAATAAACATTCGTATATATAAATTGATATTAAAAAGAAGTATTATTATTTTTTTAATATTCATTCACTCTTACTCAATATTATTTCATTGCTACTAGCAGTGAACTTTGAAAAAAAAAAAAAAAACCTTCAATCTCTATTACAGCAAAAGTATCCCATTATCAATATAAGAATTTAATTTCCTTGAATTTAACTATTATGAATTGTTGGTGTTGAGATGTATTTAAAAACTTTTGTAATATTCTCGCCTATTTCTTCCTATACATTTCTTCACAAAAAGAAAAAAAAATGAACTATAAACCAACAGGTATATAGTTCATTATATTATCAGCCTGTATATTTTCATAACACATCATTTAATTTTTGTACTAAAGTTATACTGTTTTAATGACGTTGAAATGAAAAAACACAACGAAAAAGAAAGCAAGGAAGTAGACACAATAAATATAACTTTGACCTTTATTTAAAATAAAATGCAATTAAACTGAAGATTTCGATGGATTTCTTATCAAGTTCCTTTATTTCTCCGACAATAATTTTATCACTGTCCAATTTTTGTACTGAAGCGAGTTTTAGAAAGCAGTCAATATATAAGAAATGAGATGATCGAAGAGAATTACTTCAGTTAATGAAAGTTCCTAAAACAGCCACAATCCCATTAAATTTTTCTCAGAAAGTCTTGAGTGGTCTGCCTTTTCATATCATTCTTTAATTATTATAGTCTTCAAATTTGCACACTTACAATTTGAACATTGTTTTCAGCAGAACATTAGTTCATCTTGATCCCTTTTCAAGAATTATTAGATGAAAGTTAAAAATATTGTTTGTCTCGAATTATCATTTTATGTTCCTGTAGTAATAAGAGACATCTGAGTAACTGTTTTCATCTACTGAATCAGTTTTCTGTTTTTATGTACATATACTTTTTTAATACTTTGATATCATGCCGAATAATAAATGATGTTTTTCCAGTAAACATTCTGGAGACACTAGATATCAAATGATATCAGAATCTGCATAGATACCCAAAATAAATGCATCAATTCTACTGAAAATAGAATTAATTCAGATTATCAAATTCTGTAAACATAAATTCCAAAGTTTTCTTTGATATACCTCCTTTTGAATCTGATTCTGGTTTCTCTTTCTAAAATAAAAACAATGGCAAAGTAAGAACAAATCTACAATATTCTTGATTAGTTAGGAAGAATTTGTTTATTAAGTTGTAAAAGATCAATTTTAAATTCAGTAAGACATAAATCAGACCATATCATGTGTTTTTTGCTTTTAAAATTATTAATGCTGTATTTCAAACAGAATATTTTTTAAATTATGAAAATGCATTCATAATAATAAAATCTATCATTATTTTAGAATGCATAAAATTAAAAACTGATTTGAAGAATTGTACATACTACATAAATAAAGACAGCCTATTCGGAATTGAATGACCCATTTTATTTATAAAATGAAGTTAGTGTATATTATATTTTGTACGATACCTGAAAATTTCGAAACGAATTTTATAATTGGAAGAGGCTATTCGAGGGATGCTAATACAATTGCATTAAGAAACACAAAAAAGAAAAACAAGTATTCTCATTTGAAAAAGTAGTTATATTTATTTGTAAAAGTAGTGCCTATACAACATTAGGGTGCGCTTAAGTTGGATAAAAATAATGGATAATTAATTGCAATAAAAACTGATTGAATAATTTCAGAACATTTTTTGATTTCCTTTTTATAAACACAGGTTATTCAAAGCTTATCTTCACTTTTGCCAAGAAACTTGTCAACTTTCTTAACAAAATTCATATCAATGTGGTCTTATTTTGGCATTTTTACAACAGCGATAAGAAAAAGCGACGAAGAAAAGGAAAATTAGCAAAGGATGCTATATACTTCAATCATCATCATCTTAGTATAAAGCTGTTTTGGTTTTCCAAGATTTATGATTAAGATTCATTAAATGGTTTGAAGCTGTTTTCTTTTCGAAGCTCAGTACTTTTTTCAAAGAAAAGGCAATTGCTATGCTAATGAATCTTTGCAATAAAGGTATACGGATTTCAACTTTTTGTTTTTCGAGCCACAAGATATGATTCGCATCACAAACATATGATTAACCTTAAAAAAAATTCTTGCTGATTTCCTTTTTCATATCCAACTAGCATATTAATAAAAGTGGGACTGCTATTCTAGTATTATTATTTGGTGTAATAAAATTTTCTGACTTCCCAAATCTTTATGTGTGTTTTGAGATAACTGTCGATTAGAGATGGTATACTTTAAATGAAACAAAAGACTCAAAGGAAGTAGTTTTTTTAAACTCTGATTCAACAGATTAAGAGAGTGAAAATCAATTTTTTTTCGATAGAAAGTGTCTGTAGAATAGACCTTTATATGCGTTTAAAGATTGCATGCATAACTATATGTATGAGGGAAAATGCCATTTCTTAAAAAAAAGTGACGCAAATCATTAGTACAAATGACAAGGAGAAGTCAGATCATTACATTATCAATCTGAGTTTCAGAGCAGATTGTGTAAAAAAGTTTTGACATGAGTTGCAAATGAGGAATTAATTATTCTGCATAGAATTGAAGATTTATATTAAATGAATTCAATATCTCATGGACTAAAATAATATAGGTACAATAACTGATTATGCAGAGGAGGTATAACAGCATGATAGTATGTTTTTTCAAAGACAGTGTAGATAATAATCCTATAATTTTGAATTTGAATTTATGTATATATCGAAATTGTTAAAAAATTTGGGGAATATGTAACAGTCCCACTTTCGTTTGAAGTCTTATCAATGCATTCCAGATGTACCCACCCCAAAAGGAAACATAATGTTTTTGACAAGAAATTCTTACAGAGATTGAATTGACTGTATACAGACAATACAATATAGGAGGAGCGACCTACGGCATAAAAATTATTATGTATAGACTTTGGGAAGGTTGATAAATGCGCATATTGCAAGGAGAAGAGGTAGAACATTGTTCGAATCTTCACAAACGGATAGAAGATACTGCATACCAACTGATCTGGGGTCCAACGTAAGAAATGGTGAATGCTCTGTGGTAATTCTTTGAGAACAAGGACTTGACTTTCATACTGAATATTGTTCCTATCCATTTACATTTCTTGAAACCACTTAAAAATAATTTTCAAAGTCATTGATGTATTAAGAAAAATACGGGCAAGGATAGGTTTATAAAATATGTAAAGAATAATCGAAAAACTTTTCTAGCAAATTATTTACCTTGAAGATATCAGACTTGTAGGCATATGAACATAATAAATTGGAAGTTCCAAAGTGTTTGTAGAAGATAATCGTATCTTCATCTCCTACATTTACATAATTAAGTAATTTTTGACATACAGTAGCAAATAAGAGAGTAAATATTTATAAGTAATTTAATTTGAAATTTGAGTAGTTTAGATTTTGATTAATTTTTTTGAAGCGTTGTTAATAAAGATGTGAAATTTTAATTAATTGTACAGTTTTTTATTGCATTTTAGATTTCTTTGGGCTTATTCTATTTTTGAATTTTTATACCTTTATTTTAATATATAATAATAGTTATTTCATAGTATAAAATTGAATGGCATTAAAGCATTATGTTTGCACTTAAAACTTCTTATTAATCTCATTAAAATCATTATACTGTGTCATTCTTTTAAAGACAAGGTAGCTAAAAGCAATTAAGAATTCTTGTCAAAATAATTCCAAACAATTAATGCAATTCTTGTTTGGATATTATTATCGTATAAATAAAGTACTTTATTGTACACGTATTAGTAAATTTTTATACGATAATTTTTTATGCATTCTTAATAAGATGAATAAATGTTTTATAATATACTGCTTACATAAATCTGTTTTCTATGAAGCTTCATGATTTTGTAATAAGGAAATTCCCTTAATGATTATCATGTAGAAAGGCCTGAAATTTTTAAGAGATCAATTAAAATTCAAAAATAGCATTTACGTTCATGCATAATAATATTTTAACATGAAAATATTACTTATTTTCAAAAAAAAAAAAATACACACACCTTGTTATAAAGAATGGTATGCATAACTAGCCAACTAAGTTTTACATGGTAAATATTTTATAAATGCAAATAATTTTTGTAATTCAGAATTAAAGATACCACAAAAATAGAGCATGTCTACTTATGACTCTTGTATTAAACATCTATTGTGAATGTTCCTTTTTGGCTTTGATGATTTATGTGGTGACTTAAAAAGGCATAAGCATTTTAACGTGCTCGCTAAAGAACAGAAACGTGAAGTAATATATATATTTACATTAAATGCAATTTTCATCTTGCCTTTAAAGCAATCTTTATCCATCAAAATGGTGGAAATCATTTCTGACTATTAAGACAAAGTCAGAATGTGGATGAAAAATGTTATGAGTTTTAGGGTACTTGTTTCTTAATAAAAGTAAAGTCTCACATGTTTCATAAAATGTATATGCACCAGATTCCTGAAAACCTAGTACTATTTGAATATTCAGCATAAATGGGCTTGATTTCGTCAGAAATGGCAACAAACTTGCAGCTTCCTCGTTAAAAATATTCCGAAGAGTTAGCACTACGCTATCTTGGCGATTCTGTTTTTGGAGATTCGGACTCTAGTTCAATCCCAGTTTCGATTCTTTGAAGGGGTGGGGACTCTCCGTTGTGCCAGGACTTGCGGCGAATATCTGCTCCTATGGATTCGGCCGCACAGGTGGCAATCTGGTGCAGCACCACATCCACTTTCATCGTGTGGGAAGCTTCCAGCGTGGTGGCGGGAGTAACGAATTTCACGTGATTGTTATTCTTGGACGTGGACGTGTTCCTCCTGGTAGTGGTTTGCAGGATAGAAGATTTGGGGCAGAGAGAGGTGGTGGCGCCGGCGAAAGTCGTCTGCGTTGACTCCATCCTGTCGCCCACATCTTTCATGGAGATTTCCGGAGAAGAACCGCCGGAGAAGAAGGAGATCTTCTCCCTGGGAGGGATATCCAACGTGACAGATCGAATCCTGAAATGACAGGAAAAAAGGAATCAACTGGAATCAAGGCGTTTACTTCGGAGATTCAGAAGTTGAAACGGCGGCTTCTTTGGCTTATCGAAAGCTTTGTGGAATGACAGTGACTTAGTGAGAGGGATTTACCTTCGACTGATTTTCAATATTAATATTTTATTCGTTATGCATTCCAGTTAACAACAGTGCTGCAAACACTGATCATAATTCTGCTCTGTGTTGTATGCATTACATATTTGAAATACTGCAACTTTTTTTATAGTTTTACAGTATTAAAAAAATCATTAAAAAAGTGATTTTTTTATTGACTCATGATAAATGGAATCTTTCTGAATGCGGCTTCAAACGTTTAGAGATGTAGATTTATTTTTTATTAAGTTATTGAGTTTTTGAATTTGAGTTGCAAATTTATGGCCAGCATTAAGTTATAGAATAATTTTCGATATGTGAAGGAGAGTAAACATTGTTGCCACGCCCACTTTTTAGATTCAAACACCTGAAAAAGAAGTTCACTTGGAGAAAATATTTCCATTTACCAATTACTTGCATCCAATGAGCTATTAGAGAGATGTGTTACTCATTGCATTATTCAAAACTCCAATGAAATTCTCCATGGCGTCCTTTGGAGTAAATGCTAAAATGTTACGATTGCATCGATCAAGCAGAATATCAGAAATAGCTAGTAGAATAGCAGAAATATACATTTGATACGCGCATTAATTTTTTAAAAAGTGTTATAAAAAAGATTCTGCATTTTTTTGATTTTACGTTTTTCTATATATTTTCACTGTGTAATATTTTGCAATACAAATGTAATATTTTGTTTCAATAAAATTTTGCCTTTCTTAGCTTAAAAAAATTTAGAATAACTTGAATCGTATTTTATAAAAGTTACAGACAAATTCGATAGATTTTATATGATCATTTATATAAATAAAAACTTTAAATACATTACATTACGAAAGCCAAAGGATTTCTTAAAAATTGGAGCAGGGGTGTAAAATTTTTTGTGAATGTTCAGAAATATATGTTTTATAAAACTTAGTATGGAATTAGATTTAAGGTGGATAGTAATTTTTTCAGAAAGGTCTAAAATCAGAATTTTGGCCCTTTTCAGATTTTTTTTACAATAAACATATTAAAAAAATCAATAATGTTAGCAGAAGGAAAACATCCTAAGTTTTGTGTAGCATGCTAATAGCTACCTGGAGAAAAATTGTTGAAAATTCTTCATATTTAAAAATATAATGGGTTTAAATAAATCACAAAAGTTTTCAAAAAGTTTTAATTGAAAAAAATCTGTTAAATTTTTCAAAAAAAAAAAAAAAAGGAGAGTACTATTTTACATAAAATAAAATAAAAACATAATTTTAAACACTAATATTAAAAAAATATTTTGAAGCACTGTGCCATTTTACCACCTTAAACAAATTCTCACCCAGTGGTCAAAGGTATAACATACACCTTTTTTGCCTTGAGTTCTATCTTTGATTTTCTCTTATTATAAAAAGAAACTAAACTGAAAGAATAAATTTTATCATAAAATAAAAAGAAATTAATTATCATAATATAATAAAAAAGTCTGACTAAATTTCAAATTTTTGTACATATGAACAAGTAATTTATAAGACTTTGTAGTTTTTAAAAGATCCATTCATTATAGAATACAATATTCAGCATGAAACTGTTTAGTGAACGAGAATTTTTTTATCTTAAACTATGATTTAAAAATGTATGACGACTTTGAGAATTCTTCTTAATCTTTTTCTTTTAAAGCAGCAGTTCTTTTGAATTTCTTCAATTTATTTCGAAACCAGTAAAGTTAGTGATTTAGGACTATCTGTGACAAACATTAGCTTCTGGTTTTTATTTACTTTTTTCAACTCTTAGTTACATGCAAAGAGAAACACTTCGTATTTCCAGATAATCTAACAGAAGATACCTATCCCGTATTTCGAATGAGATGAACAAGGCTAAGAATTTGTGTTGGCGAACCTACAATGGCTGAATCCTGTATGAGATACAGATGAATCATCGGCCAAGGCAATTATAGATGGCAGAGTATAATAATATATTCAATTGAACTCTTCTAGGATATTTAAAATCAGACTTAATAACCCAATTTAATTACAATATATATGTTATAACTATTACTGGTGTTAACATCTATTTGTTCAATCCCTGTTGTAACAAGAAAATGAAGAACAATGGGTATACTATAGAAATTTTGTGAGGAGCAAAAGTCAGGATAAATACAAAAATTCTTTGTCACCTGAATAATTATGTGTTATGTAATTGACATAAAATTTGGGTACCCGAAGAAATCGATAAGGTGCATCAGTAATTTAATCTCATTAATTTTTATTCTAATATGAAATTGGAAACCAATTCAAAAATCAGAAAATTAACTTAAAAGAAAGAATCATAGGCAAATAAAATCAATAATGAAACTACCCAGAATTAAGTTATTGTGCAATATTGCCCATCAAATTTAAGATTGAAGTAAGTTTATAATTTTAAAAAATTGCATTAATATTTCTTTTAAAATAAAATTTCAGCCCATAGAGAAATAAGAAGGTAAACTTCATTTGGATATTTCTAAATATGTTTTCTTTTTTGCCGTTAAATATATTTTAGGATTAGAAGGGAAATTGTTGAGATAAGTTACATAATGCAAACATACATAATAAAATTCCAATCCTCCTCAAAATCTGAGACAATAATTTTGCATGAAGCATCCCTAGTTTCATCTAAATCTATATAAATAAAAATGAATGTTTGTCTGTATGTCTCTAATGCTTTCCTAATCCGTTCATTCGATTGCGATGGAACTTCGTCAGCTTATTGTTTACACCTACTCAATGGTGGTTATAAGGATAGTACAACTATCTAAAATCTGAAAAGAAATCGAATATCAACCGCATTTTTTGACGAAGGACTATTCCCTAAATAACTCGCCGAAGAGACATTAGACTCTAGAAAGACGAAATCCAAGTCAAAGGTTAATATTTTGCAGCTATAGTACGCAAATGTCATATATTCTCAGATGTAACGACTTTATTACAGATTATGCGAGCAAGTTTGGGGGAGAACAGTCCTGGGAGTTTAAAATTTTAATTAAATTTTTCTTTTTTCGCAGTAACTACCTAAAATATTGTTGTAAAAATAATTTTGGACCATCTTAATTTTCAAAATTTAACTTTTCAACTATATTAACGATTTTATGGTATAAATGTATTTTCTATGTTGAATCAATTTTAATAACCTTTTTTAAAATTAAATTTGAGAATTCTGAACGAATATTAAGCGAATCCCGACAAACAAAAAATAGTTTATTTCATTACTTTTCTGAAAGAATACCAAGTTTCACAATTCTAAAAGAATACACAAATCTAATATATAAAAATGAATATTTGTTTGTTCATATTTTATATACTGTCGTACCGTTCATCCTATTTTGATAAAACTTTGCTAAATTATTGAATGAAAATATTTTTTTTCGGAGACAGCAACTGCCTGGGTACCAGCTAGTAAGAAATATTGTATCTCTGATTTGGTCAAAGGGACAGCTCATCGTGATTATCAAATGTGATATCATGGTACATTTCTAAATTGATCTATCAATAATTAATTAGGATTTTAATATAAAGGGAAGACTTTGTGCAAAATGAAATTAGTAATCTTCTATAGTAAATACACACTTATATAATTTTTTAGTTGCTTCAGAAAGTTCTTGAGGCAAAATGTCATGTTTGCAATACTTGAATTTAAAAAATGAAATCGGATAAATATTTATATTTATCAACGTATCAATCTCTTTAATATAACAATAAGTTGATTAAGTGATTGATAGTTATTATCTTAGAATCTTTCTAATTTAGCAGAAACTGAAATATTCAATCTGTAACTGTTGATAGTATTCATTCTTATTTGTGATGCAAGTTTTAAGCTCGCGTCGACAAAAGTATCTTAATTTGTAAGTTTGACAATAATTATTTCTTAATTATTATTAATAATAATTATTATAAAGCTCTATAAATATTAAAGTAATGTATTGCCATCAAGAACACAGAAATGTACACATTTAAAATTTTTTTAGTGTACCTTGAAATGAGTGAAAATTGCTTGCAACATTAAATATTTGTAATATGAGTGAAACCAATTGAATTAAAGCATGTAAAATTCCTAATATGTATTGAATGTCTTTTGCTGAAAATGAATGATGAAATATTTTTTTAATTGATGTACATTTTTTCCCAAAAATATCATATCGTTATTAATAATTTTATGCTAAATAACGTTCTTTAGAAAGTTGATTATTTCAATGCCGGGAGATAAAATGTTGAGTTAATTTTGAAAAATTTGAGAGCATCATAATTTATCGTTCTCATTTTGTACAATTATGCAGAGTTCCTAAAAGTCTCGATAATTGTTGTAAACATTACAATGTGTTAATATATTAATATTTTCAGTTGCTAATTAACTAATTAGTTATCTCTGAAATAAGATCAGAGATTGCAAAACGAATTTCTTTTGAATAATTTTTCTTGTCGTTGCCTTTTAATTAAAGAAACTCAAATTAACAACTTGTTTCGAAGCATTTCTTTAAAAAGAATCGAAGTGAAAATTAAAATGAATTCCTTGATTCAAGAGATCTTTCTTGAATTCCATTATTCTCATTATCAGGTTTAAAAGAAATAAAAGCAGTGAATCTCAGAGAATTAATTAAGCTATTTCTGTAACTGCTAATAAAAGATTTGTTTTTAATCAAGAGTTCTTAACTCTATTTAATTATCTAATATTTGGAATCCCTTAGGCACCACTGTAGAACTATAATTTTCTTCGAAAATAACTTTTAAAATTAACATAGTTTCTTTATGATCAACTTTGGTTGTCCGAAATATTATTATTTATCTTGTCTCAATTATAAAATTGACACGGTTCAACTTTCTCGAAACATATGGAAAAGTATAAAACCTAATCTGCTTTGTGCATTTAGTTCGATACATTGTCTTTGACACATTATTCAAATTTTTCCACTTAAAGATTATTGATTGTCTAAGCTCATTTGATGATCAATTAAAATTAACTGAAATGTTAATATTTGTCTCAGAATCTTCGAAAAACATTATTTTCCAAGCAACAATTGCTCAACAATGTCTCATTTCCTTGTTTTCTTAAAAAAAAAAATCAAAAGAAATATGTAATCTAGTTTCAGAAAAAGAAGATTATTTCTATCCAGTCTTAAACTTGGGGATTTGACTGAAAAATAATACGAAATTCTTTATTTTTTTCGCTTTTTAAAGCATTAGAATTAAATATTTCGAAAGAATAGAGAAAAATAATTCTAAACGTATGGATAACTTACTCTCTAATTCAGAAATTGCAGAAATTATCGAGAATGCTGAACGCATTACCAAATTGAAAATAAATATATGAATTAGAGTTTAAGAAAGAAAAGTTGATTGGCTCAAAATATTTTTATGGTATTCATATATCATCCATCAAGGTTTTTTTAAAGGGGTGAGCAGTGTATATTATCTGTCACAAAAATTGATGACACTTTATTTTTTGGGTTGGAACCTACTAAAGAGGTTGAATAATGAATTGTTTTGAAAAGTAATTGAATACTAAAATGATAATGTTATTAAACCAGCATATTGTTTATAAATTGGTGGATCAGTGGGACAAAAATCCAGGAAAAAGATTCCGCAGCTTTAAGAGTATATTTTTTGACTTAATGAACACTAAAATTCAATAACTCCGAAGCACGCTATTACATAAAAATGATTAAATTTATAAGATTAAAAAACAATTAGAATTTCAATGATTATATCTTATTTTAATCATTTTTTAATTTTATATTCTACTTTCAAAACTAAGCTTTAAATACAATTTATCATTGAACTTGAAATATATATTCTCATAATTACGTTAAAAAATGAAGAAAGTCGTAAATAACCAGTATGAATTATTTAATATGAAAAACTAAATTACAAAATAAATAATAGCAAATGAAAGAAATTATAATATTACTTTGTTCATTATTTATTTCTCAATACATCTCAAATCATTAGATTTTGGCCCTTTCATAATGTTTCTGGTCTGTCTTACTTATAATCAAGCTAGACGAAGTCAACATACATGAATTAAGTTTACGCCATTTTCCTGTTGCAATATTTGGAATTGAAACTTTAAATAATTTATTAGTCAAAAACTATTAAAAATTTTGAAACCTTTTCTACTTTTTTAAAATAAAAAAAATTCTCTTTATTGATTATTTATTTTATAATTACTTTATTTTAATATTTATTTTATAAGAACAATGGTGATATTTTTCATTCATTTTTTTCCTCCATTTTAAATTTTTTTTTCATAAATTTAATTACATCTTTTGAGATTAAATGAATTACAAATAAAGTCTGTTAAGTTAATTAAGGTTACTTCTCACAGAGCATAAAATAGATGAAACAGTTCAAATGCTGCATCCTCCATTTATGCCAAAACAACGGTGTAGAACATATTCTCCCCTCCCCTCCCCTGAAAAAAAAAGAATCGATAGATATTTCCATTTCAAAACAGGGATATATAATGAATACCATCTATTACCAGAACCTTTGTTCGGTTTCTTCTTTGTCATCTTGTTAAGGGTGAAGTCGCCCTTGATATTAATCAGAAGGTAGCCTTATTTTCTGGTGTCTTGTCTCTTTTAATTAATGTGACGCTAATGAGTAGCATCAAAGGGAATTAGAGAGGCTCTCTGATAATCTTTTGTGCAATCATTAGAGGTGAATGTGGTTGAAAATGATCTGTCTTTTAAACTTGGCTGAAAGGAATATTTTCTGATTAATTTCGGTTTTATGGTACCATTTTTTGATTCGTATTCTCTTGTTTTGATAATGCATGGCGAAATAAAAGCTAAATCTTCAACAGTATTGAAATCCTTTTCATTCACGCTATTTCGTTTTCTAATCTTTCGAAAATGTTCTGATTAAATTCTATATTTGGTTTATCTTTTATTAGTAGGCAATAATAACGCATTATATTCACAATCATTCATTTAATGAAAACTCATTTTTTTTCTGTAATAAACATAGACAACATACGCAGGAGAAATGAAAATTGTCTTCAATTTTCTTTTCATAAATAATTTGATCTATTTGGGTTTATTTTATATATGAAATTAATCATATTCAGAATCTAATTGAATATTATTAAAAAGAAAATGTAAGCTATGTTATATCTATATTTTTAGCAATATGCCTATAATACTGTAGGAAATATACATTCGAAAAACAATAACAATAAAGGGGATTTTGTTAATTATATTATAAACATTGAAAATTATTTTCTACTTTTAAATAAATCTTTAAGCAAGAATATAGAAAAACATTCGACAAATCGTGATAAATTAAAAAATAAAACTTTATGTTACATGTCTGTCTTCATATAAAATTATTAAAATTTTAAATAAATAGTGATAAATTTCATTTTTATTGTATTTATCTGGTAAAATTTATTTGTAATATAGTTTCTTACTATTTGCTTATTCGTTTCTACTTTCAAGACTTTCAAGAATAAAATAATCTTTCTCTTTGTTCATGAAAAGAATTTTAAAACTTCTTTGTTTTTATTAACTTTTTTCTTACTTCCAGCCTTTATTGTATCTCATAATTCAATATTATGAACATCATAAACCATACATTTTATTTTTTTTCTCAAATTAACTATGAGGGATTCATTTTCTGATAGTAAATCAGAATTTAAATCCTACCATTAACAACTAATCTTACCGATTTATAAGTTCTGGTTACCAAAGAAACATTATTGCAACTTGCTAAATAATGAATTTACGTAAAAGGCTTTATTCATCTGGAAGTTGAATGAAGTAGTGAAACCACTGCACCCATTGTTATAGAGATTAAAGTTCATTTGGGTCGATTTGTTATAATCTCACCTAATTTATTGCTGCTTTTAATAATAATAATATAATCAAAATACTTGGTTGTGGAAGAGGTTGCAAAGCTTAATCAAATTGGGCCGCTTTTCACTGTTAATATTACAATACACTAAACATTATCTTTAAAAAATATGTTGATTAAAGCATTATCTTAATAACATTGACGATAAGATAAAAGTAACCCAGTATACAATGTGTACCGAAATTCTATGCAAATCTACTATTTTAAAGGAAAAAAAAATCACAGACTGACCTTTATTTATCTAATTCCGGTGTCTTTGTATGCAAATAAAAGTTTATATATAGTTGAACAGAACGGAGAAAATATTTTCTGCAACAATTTTGATCAAAAATGAAAATTACCCAAAAATGAAAAATATAGGTAAAAAAGACATAAAATTTTATCTGATGATAAAAAATTTAATTATTACAGACATCTAGCATGGATAAGAAAAACGGATGTATATAGATTTTATAGAGGGGTATAATTATATGTCATGATTGGAAATTAAACAATAAAGCACATTAAAATTGCACTAATTTAAAATATTAATGAAAGACATGCTTTGTTAAAGAATTTTCAAATGAATTTGAATCGTGTACTATATTTCCTTCCCATTTCCATTATACTATTTTTAATTAAATAAATCGCATTGCACTATATGGCACCATACATGGTTCCACAGAACATACTAATATATAACAAAATATCTTATAAAGTTTCCTTGCTTATACTTTAAGAATTAAAAAATAAGTGTGAAACAAATTTGGAAGATTTAAATCCTTCCAAAAAAGTTTCCTTCTTCTTTTGGTAATGGATCAGTTTATCTAAAAGCAAATATAATATTTTCGCATAAAAGATACTCAATTAATTTGGTTTATTGCTTCTATTCCTTATCGATAGCTGTTCTTAATACAATAGAGATGTAATTCCAACCATCACTACTTTACTAAAACGATTTCTTCGGCATGGATAAATAAAATAATCGAAATCCATTGCTCTGTGGAAAGAGTTAAATTGTTTTCTCTGCACTTCCTAAGCTCACTAAACACCTTATATTAATCGACCTCCAGGACTCCTGTTAGTAAACCGGTATCATCCTTGGGTTCCAACTTCTCTCAAAATTGACCGGGAGTGATGGATTCTTTCCCGGTAAGTATTCACGTGGATTAAGTAAATCGATCTCCCCGTGAGGATCGCTAATGAAGAGCTTCTCCACGGCTCGTCCCCAACACTAATCCATCAAGCTCTGACGTCACAAATGTAATGAAAGGTGCTCCTGCCGTCCTGCGTGGATGGGCTCATCAAGAGTGAAGGCTCCTATACGATGATATCGCGGAGCAATCCGTTAGTGAGGAAGCCAGTAATTAACTTTCATCTAAAACTTCAGATTTTTCTCTTTTTGTTTGTTCAGCACCAGAGTTAGGAAACTTTTGCAAATTGAAGGTTTGTGGGTTCTTATTATACTCAAGCCACAATGATAGGAGATTTAAAATAAATCAGGGGTATCTTTCCAACGGTTATTTTGCAACATAACATTAAATCTTAAGTTCAATGATTCAAGTTTAGCTTAGTTCAGTTAGCACTATCTTTTTGTTTTTTAAGCAACACATAAGGCTGTTCTGGGATGAAACTCATAATTATGAGCCCCGTTCAGACGACGAGGACGACATTTGAGCAGACATCCCCTCTCTACACGTCTACACAATGTCAAAGGAAGTACTTTTGACCTCGGCGGATTTTACATGTACCAGACCAGTTTACACGACGATTCTTAGACGGAATCGGGTCTTGAATCTTCCGGATTACCACTAAGCCACTGTGGCTCGGTTCAATGACTCTAATTGAATGTGAAATGACTTTGGAAAATGTCAAAGTTATTATAATTGTAATCAGAATTCCATTTAGATTATAATTATGAGTATAAGACCACATTTAAAACTTGGCCAATTTTCAATAGTTTGCATCATTTCTCGGTAATCAAATTCACATATCTGCGAATAGAAAATGTGACAAACAATCTATCCTTCTAATGCATTTAATCTACAATTTAATGCGTTTCTCGAATTCTCACATTAAAATTACGGATCATTTTCACCTATTGGTTTTAGTATTACTATTTTAGGGTTCGACTACAAAAGAAAGTGTAGATGAATAGACTTATTTTGACAAATTTCGTTCAAAACAGGATCCAAATATATAATTTAAATCCAAGACTTCGTACCAAATATTATTCTTATTTTATTTTCTCCATTTTTCTCGTTATTTGTTTTCGTAGACTGGAAGGTAAAAGAAACAGGTTGAAATGAGGTATTGAAAAAAAAAATGTGTCTAAAGAAAAACTGTCCCTGAAAGAAGAAACTCATTATTCCTTTTAATTGAAGGGCATGAAAATATTTTTCTTCATATTTTTCGCCTCTTCCTATATAAAGTATGTAAAGAGAAAAAATTTTAGTTGTTAAAAACATTGCAAGACTTTGAATAATATCCTCATTTTAGACATATTTAAGTTTAAAACACAGATTTTGGAATAATGTCTGTCTTTGTTTTTTGAACGCGCTGATTCGAAAATGCTTTGTGTTAGACGGATAACATTTGATGTATGTGATCTTTAAATCATATTAATAATTTTTATCAAATTTTGAATGAAATTCCTTCAGAGGAAGCTTGTCTTACCAGTAAATGAATATGATTACTAGAAAACGTAAAGAGTTAGGCGATTGTAATCTAAAATGTAAATTATTATCAAATTTTGAAGCAAATCAGCTATAAGATTGACTGTCTGTATTTTCTAATGCATATAAGAGGAATAATTATAAATCGCAGTGTTTAAAATAAATAAATATGATTTTGTGATTATATTTGCTATACACCCACAAATAGTTTACCTATATCACGCAAG
>JAPMOQ010036171.1:226645-284468 GCA_026543055.1 Argiope trifasciata
ATATTGTTTCGATGTTAGTTAAAATTTCCTAATCACAAAAGTATATTTATAACTTCCAAATGATACCAAATCAATCAATTTTAAAAGAATAACCACCCCCTATATAATTTAATGCATTATATCTCCGTGATTATAAGAAAATCATTATTGAATATGCCCGTTTCAGATTTGGTTAAGGGACGAATTTAGACGGTTTGCGTGCTTAAATAGACACATAATGGGGCATCACTTTTTGATTATTTTAGCATTTGTACTGTACATTTTTACTTTAACCGATATGTGTATTACTTATTTACGATTAATTACTTTATTTTAGTAATTTTGTAAAAATCTACTCTTTATTTTTTATTTATGACTCAGTGACATCCACATTTGTATTCAATGTCATTTCAGAAGAAGCTTGGTGTTTATGAACGTTTATGTTATGTAATGCAATAGCTAAGTGACCATTATATTAACTAAGTGACCTTATTAATTATGCTTGATTAGGCTCTGGTGATATTCTTGTATTTTATAATTCAAAAATCTGTATTTTTTACAAACGTATTAGGAAACGAGTTTAGTAACAATTGTTTTGAATAAATTTACCCAGCAGCAGGAAGTGGTAGTTGTTTATCCACCATCGATTTGATTAGATTACTAAAATCTTGTGATGTTTAGGGGAAACATTGAATTCCGATTTATCATGGCCGCTGTTTGAAGTACCATGTTTAGATGTTGACTTAATATCGCCTAAGATTTCAGATATACTTGCGCTAGTATTGCTTTGATGTAAATTGATTGTGGAAATAAGAGTAACTGTATTCAGTTTAAAGAAACGTAAGTATTTTTTCTTATACCTTGTGTTTCTCGTTTAATTAAAAACTTTTGTATATGAGTGTTTATATGTTTGCAGATGTTTACAGCCTAAACTAGGGATGGCGAGCCAATGGTACGCGTGCCATTGAAGGCACTCAACACAAAAGTTTGGGCATGCCCTCGATCAAAACGGTTTGCATGTGACTCTATTTGATAACTGAATTTGTCCCAATTCGATTAGTTGTAAATTGAAAAATTTCAAATGAAACTGATTGATTTCAATTCTAGTTCCATATAGATTCAAAAATTAATTGAAACAGAGGAAGAAGTTGGAATTGATTGAAACAGAAAGATTAATAAGCAATATAAGCAAAAATGCCAACAATGAAATTTCGGAAACATGGAATTTTATCCCTTACATATTTATCTGTTTGAAGCAGCTACGATCATGCTATTTTAACTATATTTTCATATACCTATGTCGACGAGTCATTATTTTTTAAAGATAAATAACATTAAAGACTTGTCTAGAAACCGTTTGGAAGACGATTCCAGTTCAACATGTATTCTGATTTTACAACCCTAGTACAAGCTATTGTCATTTAATTTTCAACAACAGAAGTCAAATTAATAGTAATTAAATTTGATTTACACTCACAAATAAAACATCGACGACTATATAGTCGAAAAATATATTTTTTTCGTATCACACAAAAAGTTTTGGGATGATAGTAATTAATTTCATTATCTTCCTAATAGTCCCAAGTTAAATTATTTGAGGCACATCTATACCTCATTAAACATTTCTTTAGAAAAAAATGGCTTGTTGGTCCATAAAGGTTTGTCACCCTTGGCCCAAACATTTGATGTAGAATGATAAAATAGAGCATTTGGGATTATATGAATCAAGAAATTGATGAACACTTTTTTGATATTTTATTAAATGATTTTTTACTTTTCTTTTATAAGTTCCTTCTAGAAATACTGTTTCTAACACATTATTTTTACACCAACTTAAATACCGAAGACTTTAATAATGGTTATTTAGCTAATACGAATGACACTAATTGTAATTTGTTACATAATTAAATTAAAAAAAAATATTTCGTTGCCTAATTCACAGCAAGAACCATTCTTTTAGTAGTTCATTGATGCTAAAAGTAGAAATCTTATTAAAATAACTCAGAAATTGAAAATGAAAGGAAATTAATCGTTAATAAAATGTCAGGGGTATAAACTTATTTCAAAATGCATTTCATTCACTGCATTGAAACAAACAAACAAAAATTATTAGAAAAAAATGGATTTTAAAACTTTGATAAGCATCAGTTACAAAAGAAAAAAAAAGTTCTGGTTATTTTTTTTCTTGTTGATATGTCCTATTGCTTTTATTTCTTTCCTCAATTGTGCTTTTAATAAGTTTCGGGGGACTTTTTACACTTTCTCTCATGTAATGGTTCAACTAACCGTAAGAAATTCTACCGCTTAAGTTGCTGCTTGGAATCCGGTGATAAATTCTTTTATTCAATGTCGTCAGAATGTTTCCGATTAAATGATTCATAAATAAGATTGGCTTTCTTCACAGAAATAAGGACACTAGGAGAAATGAATTCTTCTAAGATTTTAGATTTGCATCTGTGATTACGGATTCAGTCAGACTTCTAATTAGTTTCTGCAAATTGAATATTCTAGTTTCTATCGAATATTTGGAGAGATGACTAAAGTTATTTAGTCTATATAAATAAAAATGAATGTTTGCCTGAATGTCTCTTATGCCTTCCTAAGCCTTTCATCCGATTGCGATGAAATTTGGTCAGCTTATTGCTTACATACTGGGACCAATACTGGGATGGTTAGAGAGATAGTACAATTATTTAAAAAAAAATGGATCTCAAACACATCTATTTACCAAGGATTAATCTCCAAATAACTCGCAGAGGAGACACAATAGATTCAGTAGCAATGCTAAATCTAAGTTAAAGTTTAATATTGAATAGCTATTGAACACAAATGCTATGCAAGTCATTCTCAGAGGTAACAACTTTATTACAGATTAGAGGATAAAGTTTTGGCGAGACCAATACTGGGAGTTTTAAATTTTAATTAAATTTTAACGTTTTTCGCAATAACTTCCAAAATATTACGGTACAAATAATGTTGCACCATCTTAATTTTCAAAAATTTATCTTTTCAACTATATTAACGATTTTATGGTATAAATATATTTTCTAAATTTAATGAATTTTGAAAGAAAGTATTTTAGTCCAATTTTTTAAATTGAAACTTGAGAATTCCGAACGAATATTAAACGAATCACGAGATACAAGAAGCAATTCCTGCCATTACAATTCTGAAAGAAAACCAAGCTTTACAATTGTAAAGGAATACACAAATCTTATATAAAAAAAGATTTGTTCGTATTTTATATACTGTCGCCTCGAACCTCCTATTTTGATAAAACATTACCAAGCAATTGATTGATTGCCCTAAATATTATTTTTTCTGTGGCATCAACGTGCCTGGTACCAGCTAGTAGATATAGGAAATACTTTGAATGCTGCAAATTTTTTAAGGAATAATACTTTTTTCCTACAAGACATGCTACTTTTTTTAATTGCCTTAATTTATATTTTCAAACGAAGAGTTCTATAATCAGTTTTTTCACTGAACTATCGATAAGCTAGATTTCTGAAATTTTGAACAGTTCTGGATAGTATCTAAGTATTGTTTACTATTGTTGCTTGAAAACCTATTAATTTAAATTCATATTTTATTTCATATATCAAAGGCATTTTAGAATAATATTAGAAAAATTGATTATTACAATAATATTTAACATCTTTAATTAGTGACAACGAATTATGTTAAAATCTATCAAATGCAGAACAAAATAGGATTTTTTTAAAAAACCGCATCACCGCATTTAAATTAATCTATCAAAAATGTCAAAGAAAAATCACAAAAGCAATGATAAAGTCAAGATTATATAATCTCCATCTCTATTTATCATGAAAAATAATCTTGAAAATTCGGTTCACCAAGATTAATGTATGCTGAAATTTTCAATTATGTATTTGATGTAACTTTTTCTATTATTAGGTTCTTCAACAGATTACTTTCAGCTTCAAATTTCAATTGTCATCTTACTCATGTTGCGATCTGCTGCAGCTTCGTTCTTTCTTTGATACAATGAAATAAAACGCAATAACGAGTAAATCAAAACAAAATTGTTATAAAAGAATTTAACATAAATATAAACTTAATTGATAAAAATTATTTTTTTATTTTACTTTGACATAGGCGGGAAATTTCTTTACTCAAATAGAACGTTTCTTTAAGGAGTATTAGGCAAATTAATGCTTTTAAAATTTTTAAAACTTTCTTCATGATTTCAAATTAATTTCTGTAGCCATTTTACTTCCATTTATTGCAAATCATGGCAAATTCAAGAGTACACTATTCTTATTTGGAGCAGAGTTTCAATATGCGTGAAATCATGCATTTTTTTACAATGGGGAAGCTTTTATATTAATTAAAACATACCATAAACTATGAATTTATTCTGCGTATATTTAAGTGTCCTCTACGAACAGTAAAAAAATCTAATCCAGCATTTTCTTCGTGGGTTGATGGATTTTATTCTGTTCTTATTTAATCGAGTCAAAGAATGTATTATGTCCTCAGATATTGGTATGCTTGCAATGCCTCGTCCGATTATCTTCGTATCGTGAATTGATAAATACCTCAGATGTTTCAGTCATTTGTAGTTTCTCATCGCCGATTCACTGACCGAATGGTTTTTGATGACTTGGTTTGGGGAGAAATGTCTGTTTGCTTTAGTCAGAGGAAAAATATCATCCTTGAATCCTGCCTATTCTGTAATCCACGTGCCTTTCGTTGTGATTCAATCTCTACTATAAATCATTCATTTTGTCTTTTAATTTAGCCACATATGATGCCATCCGGTTTCAAAATGAAGCATTTAATTTCGTACTGAGATGTTCAAACAAGAAACGACATTAGAGACTGAAATTCTTTCTGATAATTTCGAAGGATATTTGAACTGGGGAAACAGATATGGAGCAAAAGTATTGTTTCTCTTTAAATTTTAGAACAAAAAGTAATCGAATTTGTTGAAAAGATTGTGCTTAATCTGAAATGTATTTCCACATGAGGCAAAAATGTTGCTAAATAATTATCAACAGGTATTGTATCTTTAAATAATTTTAACCCCTTGACTGCCGCGGTCATATATATACGCCTTTCCGAAGTACGCTTCGAAAACCGGTGGCACTGGTGAGCGAATCTCATAAGCTTTCCTAGTCAGGTAAGGTGTTAATTTCACTCCCACGTAATTAATCTGCTTTTCCTGGAACTGCAGATAGCTAGTTTTACTTCCCAATCTAACTGTGGTGTTCCTATATGGGAGGGAAAAAGACATCAACAATGTAAGAGGAAAAACATAAGCCATGATCAGAAAAGTGAACATAATCGGGAAAGTGACAACAGATTTAGTTTTGAATGACTTAAAAACTGAAATTTTCTTTACCATCATCGAAACCTCTGACGAACAGTTAGGTTTCAAGTATTTTCTGAGTCTTAATAGAAGTGATAGATTTTTACATTTATTATAGTATAATTCTTTTTTTAAGTAAGGATGTGTGCCAATTGATTACCAAAATGATATTTATTTTTATTCCAATGAGTTTATTTCAAATTATATTACAAATGTATATTCAATGAATTCTTGCACATCATACTAGAAACTATTGCGAGCATTAAAAATAAAGCTCTAATATTACTTGCTTAGACTTTAGTTCAGCATTTGCATTTTATACAAAAAAACCCTAATTATTTTAATTCCATGCGGTGTTAAGTATCAACAATGTAACATTAAGTGTGGGTATAAAAAATGTCAAGAAGAAAATCAAGAATTAGCCGCTCCAACCCACTATTAAAACTCGCGGAAAAATTGGAATGAACGGACTGCCGTGGCAACATGTGCACACAACACTATTCCTGTATCCTCCTTTATGTTAGAAGCAGGTCCCGTTATCGATAGGAGGTAGTACACCCCGCACCATTTATGTGCCTACCTGAGTGGTGTGATCTAATGACCACGCTGTAAGTTTTTCATATCATAAATGAGGTGTCCCCAGGATGGATAAGCAAGAGGAAAATCAATTTAATAGCCATTTCTAAGTTTTTTAAGAGAGATTAGAATAGTCTTGTCCAACTATTGACAATAGGTGTTAGGAATCAGAGCTTCTTTAGTTATCAGTTTTTGATTGTGACAGAAAATAGTTAAAAATCCATAGTAAATAAAAATGAATATCGAAAGGCAGTACAAAAAATTTACAGACGATCTGAGAAATTATCGACAACTGAAGAGGGATAATATTATTTCCAAACATTTCATAAATACACGTTTTCTTAATTCGTGTATATTTTAAATGTATTCAAAATATTCGCTTGCAGGTTTTCAGTATTTTAATACACTTTATTTCTTAGAAACATATATTGAATCCGACTACTTGTCTAATGACTTTTATTCAAACTTAATTATTACAAAAATATACTAAATTCATAAAAGACACTGTTAAGACATCGTATCATCAGTTAATCTATATATGCTAAGGTATGGATTCAATTTCAAGAAGTAAAAATAATCTTTTTTAGACATTACAGACCCGAAGGTTCTTATCAAGGACATTTTATTTAACTATTATAAAGCTTAACGTGTAATTTTTATAAACTTTAATTACCTTCAAAAAATAAATGGGTGGCAGATTTTTTGTTCGCTTTAATTTTAGAAAATGTTTCTAACACTTTATTTTGGCAGATGTTTCAAAAAGGTATACATCCCATTGTTGTTAGATAGCCTGTTTTGTTTCAGTATGGTATAAAAAAGTAATGTCTTTTCTGAAACAATGTTGAATTACTTACAGAAAAATAATTGTTCTTGTCTAAAAATGATGATGCGTGATTAATAATGGTGACCAGAACACACGATTTTGAAAAATGGAGTAATTTCCAGCCGAAAGCGAAAGTAATTTTTAGCCATCCATTTATTCAGTCTTGCGAATTTTGGATAGGAAGTATTTTTATCGGTATCATATCTTGCCAATGTATTTAGGACTTCAAGGACAACTATTCTTATTTTAGTATCGTTTTGCTTTGTATGCAGTCATACTATAAATAAACGGAATGCATTATATGATAAATAAATAGTGAATTTCCTCCTAAAGAAGAAAATTGTAATTCTTTATTAATCCTTTAGTTTGATTACAGGAAGAAATATTTAAAACCTAAAGCAAAGGGGTTCAAGCTATTTCTCTTCAGGGAAGAAAATTTAAAGGGACTTTGCTTTATTAATGTTTTTAATTATTTAATACCTAAACGCGATATAACACTGGTAATTTTTGAATATTATGAAGGGAAAATGTTATAATCCCCCCCCCCCCCCAAGTAATTAAATAAGAAGATTTTGAAAAATATCTTTATTTGAGGCTGTAGAGAGCACGAAAACACTCTTTGTATTTGTGTGATCTGTGTAAATTCAAGAAAGAGGTACCTCAAAGGATGAAACAAAAGAGTGACATTATAAATATTTTTAAATGCCGGGCGAAATTGTTTCAAATAAAAATTCTCCATTGTTGATTATACATGGAGATCCACCATATGAAAATCGGATGTAGTTGTATATAAATTATTCTCGTGTTGTACTAAAATAGAATTTAGATTTTATAAAAATATTTTCATAAATTAAATTCACTGCAATGTTTCCAATGCTTACCATTGAATGAAATTCACTGCAATATTTACAATGTTTTTCATCGAATTAAATTCACTATAATGTCTTCAATGTTTTTCATTGAATTGAATTCACTACAATCTTTTCCATTGAATTAAATTCACTTTTAACTTAAATTTAGATATTTTTATGCATGAAATATTAACACCATCTCTCTTGAAGGCGCATTGCAATTAATTTGTTTGGATATTCAGATTGTTAAATTTAGTATTTAAAATCTTTATAGACACAATAAATTTAAAGGTTTACAAATTTTTTTCATTTGGTTATACAATGATATACTTCAAGCGTTACTATTCTCGATGAGGTTCAACTTCTTTTTTAGAAATTTCAGCTATAAAAGTTAATTCTAAATGATTCGTTTGACGTTTCTCAATATTTTTTCCGGAAAGGGAAATTATGATAACCAGGCTAACTTTCGGTTGCAATAGTTTTAGCATCTTTTAATTAATAACAAACGTATTTAAAAATTTCATCAAAATATGCATGATATTCTGTATACGGACTGCCATATGAATTGTGATTAAAAGTATTGCGTCTGATGTCCTAACAGCAAATCTAAAATGAGATAGTTGCAAAGTATTGACCTTGAAAGCTCTGAAAATTTCTCTGTCGAAAGGATCCTTCTCTTATGTGCCTAAGAATCTTGAATAATATATGAGATATGCTGTCGGCATAATTGTTTGAGAACATCAGAGCAAGTTGGGCAAAGACTTTGCATCCCAGCGTCGTGCAAACTTATGCTGAGGTTTATGGTTTCACCTAAAAAAGCCTTTGAAGTATTTCTATCAGCACAAGAATTCTTGAATTCTTTATGCGTTTCGAAATAAAATATGAATATATAAAATGATGTACCTGGAAAATGATCAAAATTCTTCTACTCTTAGTTAGCCGAAAGAGAAAGTAGATTAAGTATGTCCTATGATGAAAAGAAAAGAAAACTTATCCTTATTCTCTAATTCAGGAGAGTTTTAATACAACAGAGAGAACTTACCAAAGTTATCAAATTCATAGATTTGGAAATTTAAAAGGTAATTGAATCTTTAATCCGCAATATTTTAGCATGATAGTATTTGGTTTATCTTAATTTAAAATTTTACAAGTAATTTCTATCAAAAAATGGTTTATTATTGGTTATTTAATGGTAGATTCGTATTCTACATTCTTTCTGTCAGAGTTAAATTTCATTATCAAAAAATAAGAGGGGAAATCAACCATAACATAACTTGAGGACATTCTTTTTATAAAATCATAATATGTCAGATGTTTTTTCTCGAATAACGCTAATAATTAAATTATGGCTAGCTTTTATAGATTATAGAATTGCTTTTTCATGGTGAATGAAATCCTGAAGTGCAAGTTTATTTATCTGCAAAAATTCCAATAAATAAGCTATTCCAATGAATAACAATTTATTCAACAGTTATTTCAGTCTTATACTTTATAAAGAGGGGATGAGTCAGGTTTTATCTTGAAAATATGGGAAAAACATCTGCAAAATTCATTTGGTGTTAAAATCTAATGATTTTTCGCTAAATTTATTTAAATGAGTATAAGGTACAATATATCCAACGAGAAGATTATGGATATTGATTCTGCTGGATATTTTTTTCCTCAGATACAAATTCAGAAACAAAATCTAAAATCGTCCATGTCTATTGGAATATCTAATAAGTTAATTTTTTTTAAATATTTCTTTTTCTCTTTGTCACCTTTTATTTTTTTTTACATAATCAAATATTCAATTCATTTTATCTAATAAAAATATTTAACCAGCATAAGCACATGAAAAACAACTCCCAAATAAACATCCATTTCAGTTATTTATTTCCAACTTCTTATTTACAAAAACCGATGCTCGAGTGCATCATCCACCGTTGAACTTGAACCTAACATTCCACGATACCAATAAATCATCCATTCGATGCTTGTCGCGCGCTCCAGAATATAAATGTCAACATCTGCTTTTTGTTTTATCCCGAAAGAGAAAAGTGCGGCAGCACACATGCGGGTCCCGCAATCAATTTGTCACTCCCCTACAAGTTGATGCGAATAAATAAACCCCTTTTGGACTGAATAGCGGCGCTACTCTGTTTTTTCTCCTTCTGAATTGTGCAGCGAATGCATAAAAGAAATATTTGTATTGTGTTGAGAGAACAGCTGTGAACTGTTTGGATCAAGATATGGGTAGGAAGGACTGACAGACTGCTTGTATCCTTCGGTCTCATATTGGCTTTGCTCAATATATAAAATTTCACAAAATCAATATTTTGTCTGGTAAGCTGAGATACGAGACAATGCGATTGTAAATCTTTTAAGAAAATCTAACTTTGTTATTTTATTAACTTACGAAAGTTTATGATAGGATAAAAAGCTCAAAAAGTCTTAGAAATACGAATTATGGTTGAAAAACTATAAATTGTGTTTTCAATTTTTTACTTTTTGTGTTAAAAAAGAGGGCTTTGTATAATTGTCATGTAATGCGATAAAATAATAGTTGAAAAGCAGAAATGAGTAAGATATGAACTCAGTTTTATAGATAGAATTAATATTCTGTGAATAAAATTGTGTGTCGTATATATGTCATATATACGACATGTTGTATATATGTATATAAGTCATTTAATTTCATCCTTCATCATTTCGGATCTAATGAATCAGAGAGAGGGGCTTATTTTAGTTTTTGAATAGGGTGAATTAAAAAATGCAATATGTAGATTAATAGAATCACTTACTTGATACAATATGTATGACAAATTTCGATTGCCGCATAAATTAATTTGGTTTATTATCATTAAAGTATTTACAATGTTTTTCCTTTTAAATTTATTTTTGAATACATTCCTTTAATAATATTTTTTTACTGGACAAAAGAAAAGAATACTTTTGAAAACAATTACTTTAGTATATATGATTTTAAGGACTGGCGATGATAGTAAAGAATGATTTTAAATTACTTTTTTACTATAAACACAACATTGTTTGAAATTCATCTTGTAGTTTAACTTTTGATTTTGCTTCACAGTTTTGAATGGAGAAAATTTTTTATTTAATTAATTTTTACAAAATATTTTAATAAAGGCATAAGCTTTTGTAGACATGGTTTATTTTTTTCAAACGAATAAATGTTCTAAATAATATTTAAAAGAATTAATTTTCTATTCAGAAAAATAATATAAGCAATTTACAAGTATTTCAGAACTCTAAATTTAATTTGAGCTCAATTGAGCATTTGTAGAAAAAAAAAGGTTAATCTTGGATGCAGTGAAGCTTGATTCATTCAGAGAATACAAAGTCACGATGTTTGTTGGGTTTTTTTCAAAAAATTCAAATTAAGAAAAAAGATAGTTACAAATAAGTATGGTAGAAAAGGGCATTTTCAAGAGTAAAAACAGCTACCAATATTTATTCTTTATATTTACCAATTTCAATAAATATTACTTAACAGATAATTTAAAAAACAAGAGATTTAATTAATAACATGATAATAATAAATTTAATATTAATTTTTTTATTAAGGATATCGAATTTAACGTTTTGAAAGCAAGATTTTTACATTAAAATTCTAAAATAAATTTTAGCTTTCACATAAAAAAATATTCAAAACGTTTTAAAATGTGGGCCTTTATTTAGAGATTTTTTCTTTAAAAAATTTTAAGAAGAGCCTTCAAATCAAGGTTCTGCAAATATTTTCAGTTACCATTAAGGCACCAAGAATTGATGTGATTCGTTAAGGAATATAGACTTTTCTCATGATATAAAAGATGCGTATGTGTGTTGGCGTTCTGCAAAGTTAGATTGCTTGATCTAGAACCATCAAACGTGACTTAATTAATTAATATATATTATGAGGGTGGAAATGTATTCTTCAGAACGAATTCTTTTGAAATTTGAATTGATTAAAATCAAGAAAACCGTAGCTGTTCCTTTCAGAAATATTAAGCACAAACTCATTTGTCTAAAATAAAGAAATTTTTGATTTTCCGAAAATAATGGTATTCTTCAAAATCAGGTTTGATTGCAGATGTTTGAAATTGTTTTTTTTAAATCAACAGATTTCAAGATAATTAATATGATTTATAAGATCAAGGAGTTGTATAAAATTTAGAATCAATTTTTTCATACAGTAGACAAAATAGCGTAAATCTTAGAAAATAGTGTGTGTATGATTATCGAAATCCGGAGAGTATTTTTCTTAACAAGCCATTACGATCGTTGAATAAAATATTTATTCAAAACTTTTAACTACTATTAAATCTGAAAAACTAGTAATCTATTAATTCTGCTACTATTAATCCTACTATAATTACTGTTTATTGTAATTATTAACTACTATTAATAGTAGCTCCCACTGGCAAGTCAGAAATTTAAAAAAAAATTTTTCGGACAAATTTTAATTTCGTTTTTGAACGAACTAAAATAAATGAAAATAATTGATTTTTTATTATACTAATGAAAAAATTTTAGCATTATGATTATAAAACAAGCATTTCTTTGAGAAAGAGCAAATTTGGATTAGCAATTTTACAATTAGAGGAATTTTTGTTGCATGTTATATCACCGATTTCTTCTTAATTAAAATTCATTAAAGCTAATCCAACAGATATTTGATTTTAGAAGACAATATGCCAAGATTTATTCAAGGAATTTTATTCGCGGAAAAGTCGTTAGAAGTCACTGCCTGTTTGAGGCGAGTATCTCTGAAAGTTATTTTACGATGATTTATGGTTCGATGAAACAGGTCAGAGGGTCAGCAGGTAATTCCTTCAGAAAGGGTGTAGAAAGTATTATCTGTGGCAGACAGATATTTATCAAAAGAAAGATAGAATTGCAGTAGAATGTCGTATATTACATAAGGAAATATTATTTTCATTCATCAGTAGAAATGATGAAAAAATATGAGAGCTGTTCTTAGAAAGTGATCCTAAAAAATTAACAACAGACGCTGCTATTTATCACAGGATCAAATGGTAAGGAAATAAACGAAATGAATATTAAAGATTCGATAACAAAAAATTATAATATAAGAGCAATATTGTTTATTTCTAAAAATTGTGGGAAGAGAATATATAATACTATAAATAATCAAAAAATCATGCTCAACTTTTTTTTGTATTTTAACAATTTGCGTGTTTTGAGCGAGGAGGTGCTGTTCAGTGTAGAAGACGAAGAACGCATTTTGATTGAGGCGGTGCTTTTCAGCTTAGAAGATTCAGAGCACATTTTGAGAGAGGAGATGCTGTTCAGTGTAGAAGGCCAAGAGCGTATTTTGAATATAGACAACATGAATTTAAATTTAGATAGATATCTGGCATATTAATTAAAAACTCTTCACTGAATTTAGGCATGCACCTTATTATGTTTTTTATTAACTGATAAGACATAATTCGCTGATAAGATCTTAATATAATTTTTTTCCTGCAAAATGCTCCTCTCAGTCCTATTTTTTTACTGAATATAAATAGCAAAATTTCAAGCATTAGCAAAACACCAATTTTTTTTATTGCGTCATAAGAAATGGGAGAGAGGAGAAATATAGAAACACCAATTCTTCATTCCAATCTTTACTAATAATAAAGGCTAATTCATGTTCACCTTTAAGGTCTTGCATCTAGAGGACAAATCTTCTGAACCAGAATGATAAAATTTGACATATTTGTGGAATATTTTGAGATATCATACATTTTGGAAGGTAGGAATGAGCAAATTGGATCGATTTTTTCAAATGCCATTTAGAATTTTAATTAATTATTAAAATAATTTTCTATTTATGCGCAATAATTTCCAAAAATACTAAGATACAAAAATGATTTTTACTTCTTAAAATTCAAAATCTTTTTACTGATATTGGTATTTTTTTCTGTTTTTAAACGAATTTTTAAAACTTTTTTATATGTAATTTACAACAATATGTTTTATTGTTGAATTGAAACTGTAGTTTGTTTTCATTATTGCTACCAATAATTGGTCTTGACTTTTTATATTGTTGATTAATAAGCTATGTAGATTTGGCTTATTTTTCACGTTGTGTAGGTTCCGGTACAAGGTAGGATCTTAATAAAATGTGCGAAATTTGGCTCTATTTAGGTTTAAGATTTCACTTCAAAATCAATATTGTTGAAACGTTTTTAAGTTGTGTCCATTTTTAAATACTACTTCTCCTTCCTGAGATATAATTGTGTATAAAAGAATGAAGAACGTTTACAGTGCAATGAAAGGCTTCTAAATTAGTATGCTCATCAAATTTATAACTTTAAAAATATTGTACAGGCATAATTAAAAAAATATTTAGCTGAAATATTTTCTAAAAAATTAATCTTAGCGAACCAACGGCTCGCTAATGCTGACTAGTACTTAAATAAAAAAAGATTATTAATTTTAGAAGCAAAGTTAAAAAAAATTTCTAAAGATTTTTAAAATCTTATAAAATGGGACTTAGCTCATTAGCGATTCCTTTAATGCATTCCTGGTTAAATAAAAAAAGATTGAATAAAAATCATAGAATTGAAAGAATTCTTCTATACTGGGGGATATAATCTGTGAAAATTTTATACTGATATCTGCATTATTTTTGTGAAAAATTTAACTTTTTTCTGAAACACGGTTCTCGAAATACGCTAATATGTATTTTTCGAATTCTTCAGATTCATGCATCGAACAAATTGGCAGAAACTAAGTTTAGATTAAATATTTTATTTCAACTATTATCCTTGAGCGCATTTTTTAATTGTGATATTTTTTTTTCATATTGATAAATTGGCTCAGGTATAATGTATGAAATATGATGGCATGTTTAGAGTGACCAGTGAAACAGCTTCAATTAGAATAAATAAGTAGGTTAATCTTATTTCTTTTTTCTGACAAAGCTTAACTTCACCAAATAATTGTTAACTAACAATCTAGTCATCTTATATAGTGATAATACTACATAATATTAAAATGATCTGCATTCATGATAGAAATCCCTCTACTATTGATTTTCCACACTATGCAAGTAAGTAATACTAATATGTTTAGATACCAAAGTAAATATAGTTACGGAAAGAACAGAAAAACTTAAGAAACAGCAATGTCCTTTAAAAAACAAACAAATTTCAGTCTAAAATAATGTTTTCGAAATTATTTTGTCATGGAAGTGATATTAGAAAATGTTCTCTGATAATGATTTATGTCCCTTAAAATATACACAAATAAATGCAAATTCAACAAGAAGTATGAAAGTCGAATAAATAAACATAGAATGAAAAAAAAGTCAGATTTTTCAGCTAACAAGGCTGAATTTAAATGGAGGAACGCACCATAAAACCAAACGGTATTATTTTGGAAGTTACATCTGGTGATCTGCTTATTTTATTCCTTCCTTTGCTGACGTTTTTGCAATCAACTGCCTTTTCTATTGAAAGATTCCAATACTGCGATCATCAATATCAAGAAGATGTTCTGTTGCATGCAATTGCGAAGGAAAAATTCAGAAGAAAAGGACATCCATAAATCCCCTGGGCCCTGGAATTTTCCAACTTCCATTCTTTTCGACTGTCCCGCTTCTTGATTTCGATTTGCAGCAGCAGAATGAGAATCTTGCATGTGGGAAAGTGGGAAGTAAAGTGAAATCGAGCTCACATTTCTTTTGAAATCCAAAAGCCGCAACATGCTTCTACTTCCAGACCTTTCCTACCCGCACAATGCAAAAGGCACTAAATTTCGTCTGTGCGGAGGAAGAGCGATGTATATTTGAAGAGGTGGAATACTTTACGGTGTTTAGGAATTCTTTATTTTTGACTTTGTCTGATGTGAAAAATTTTGACGCTGAAGGCTTTTAAATCCTTATATATACGAAATTTATGGAAATCGATAATAATTTTGAAAATACGACTTATTTTTTTCAAATAATCATTTCTTTAGCCTCACATTATCTTTGTAAAAATTACTATTTATAAAAATTGAAGCATGCAGGATGATCTTGCTACCTTAATAATTCAGTTAGTTCGAATTTGGCCTGTAAGCTACTTTTAGAGCGATAGTGCTTATGAAAGAGCATACTCAAAAAAACTTTGGATGAAAAGTCCATTTCTTCGAGTTTGAAATCATATTGTGCAGAACAATACGAATTATATTCGTTAAAAACTTGTCTGATACAAATTTGGCTTGATAAGCAATTTTAATATTGTTACAAGAAAGACATAATGCTTATTTATGAGGACGGGAGATTAGAGAATCTTTCATCTGATAATCTTACTATTAGATACTCATTTAATTTTCACTCATTTTTCTTTTTTCTCTTAACAAGCCAGTAATAATTCAAGATGCTGCTTCACAGGAAAACAATCTGAGTGTTCTTTACCAAGCACAACTACAGAGGATTGTAGTTGAAGTTGGCTTTAATGTTAGTTATTTAATGGGAAATGAAAACTTTATAGTTTCGAAGTTTATAGATGTGCATTATCTTCTACTAGCCTTTGGATATTTATGTTCTTACAAAAATACTTTTTCTTATATATGTTTTCAGTTATTCCCACAATCTCGGTTTCAAACATATGTGAGGTATTTCGAGTCCAAATTTCAGCAATTATTAATTTATCATCATCTATATTTATCTACAAGCTTCATTCAATGGGTTAATTGTTTACAAAAATGTAATTGCCAAATACAGAATCAATAAAAAAAACTAAATGTAACCAGACCAGCAAAATGGAAAGGACTTTAATAGTCTAATATTTCATAACTCTGCATTGCTACGTGATATTCTGAATATCTTGCAATATAATGCGGGTTTTGGATGTTACACAACTTTTCTTCTTATTAAAAAAGGCACGATATTCTATTTTCCTATCATAAACTTATTCTTTTAAATAACCACCACGAAATAAAGAAGAATCAATGAATGGGAACTAACTTATAGCACAAATCTAAGAAGATAGAGATTCTATTCCTGCTTTTAAACTAGTATTAAGAAGCCTTTCTTTGATTTTGAAACTTAAGAGCCACAGTGCTTTAAATGAACCTTTTTCTCAGTCCTCATTACTGCTGATAACAATGCATGAAGGTTTTAAAATAAGTAAAAAGTAATGTTGTTGTAGAATTACGAATATCTTAGAAGATTATGTAAATTATTTGCTGATATTAATATTGAAAGCATAGTTCTTAAAGTAGGGTAGGTAGGGAAACATAAAAAATAGAAGTAGAGAATATTCCAGACTTTCTTTCTTTTCTAGTTCTTTTATCTCTTTGTATGCATAATTGATCTTTAATGTAATTTTACTTATGGAGGGCACTTAACTTACGGAGAATATATTCCGCGAAAATAAAAATATTCAAGGAGCTTTGAATGTTAATAGATTTTTTTATAAATTCAGAATTTCAATAAAACTCGGAATTTAAATTATAGCAAAATGGAAATGGAGAGTTTAGGAAATAAGAAACAACTGCTGAAACTCTCTAAGAATATGATGGATTATTCTTTTCCATTGAGATCATTCTTTTTAAAACATTTGGAACAATTTCTTTAAGGGAGAGCAAGGAAAAAAAGAGTACTTCGGTATTAAATATATTGGCGATTTATTTAAAGAGCTCAAAAGAGCTTCTTGCTATCGTACATAAAGATGAAAAATTCAATACTGAAGATGTGGTTGTCACATTTTATAAAAAAATGGCCATTAAGTACGAAAAACGAAACAATGAGTAAAAGCAAACTCAAATAATTGTATTACATTTCATAAATTTGAAAGTATGAAAAATAATTTTTCTATAGCCTCTTTACGAATTCTTAGATCTGCCTTTGTTCCCTACGAAGGAATTTTAAGAAGTTCTTTTTACTACACATTGTATTAATTAAAGTAATGTTAATGGTTTTCTTCAATAATAACATCACACAGTTTTGTGCTAAAAGAAAATTAAATATTTTATGCCATCTTAAAATTAAAAAAAAATTAGAAGATATCAATTTAATTTTCAATGAAATTTTTCTCTAATTTTATTAAATTTATGCAAATTGATTTTAAACATAATTCATTGATTTGATAACATATTGATTTTTAATGTTTTATTCAATCTTTTACTCCTTTATTTTGATCAATGTTAAAACGGGGATTAAAAAAATCAGTTTCATTTGATATTTTTCAACGTTTCTTTTTCATTTTCGCTTTTATTAGCACATTAATGACCTTCAAGCTCTTAATTGTTTCACAATTATGCTTATAATACAAATGCTGCATCATTTCGGATGATCTGCCTTGCTTCATTTAACGAAGTAAACAAAAAACATTATCATCTTAAGGTATCCGACTACGTTAGAAGGATATTTTTTGAAAAATTGGATTTTTAAAATCTATTTACTAGGGTTCTATAAACTAGGGTTTTTAGAAGTATTGACAATTATAATACAAAATACTATGTATAAAACGAAATTATTTGAAAATATCATATATTTTGAGAAATGGGAAACTTTGTAGCAAATTTTAAGGAAACTTAACCAAAACGGTTAACATGTTCCACAAAATTGTAATGAAGCAATCCTGTTTTTCTTTGTACACAAGTTATAGAATACAATGATGAATGAAATGAACCAAAATCTAAGAAAAATATTGAGATGCAAGAAAGTTATAAGTAAAAATATACTTATAAACGCATTTTTTTCCATAAATTCACAACTTAATTTTCCTAAAAACACATATAAATGAAAAAGTATTTAATCAACAGTAAAACTTTTGGTTCGTTTCATTACAGATAGTATTTAAGACACTCGCTGACGTTTTTGTGAAAATACCTAGATTAGTTTTTATCATATTAAGGGTGAAATTGTTTTTTAAAAAATTATAGCTTTGAGGAAATTGAAGTTAAAGACAAATTTTAGCAGGAAAATATGTGACCCTGAATTAAAAGTCAGGTCTTCCTTTTCATAGTAAAAATAAACTATTTTGGAAAGAAAAAAAAGTCAGAACTACAAGAAATAGCAATAAAAAATATGGTCGATAAACAGTGTTTTAAATGTAGTCGGATACCTTAAAATATTTTAAACAAGAGAATCTACTTTGTTGTTGTGACTTATGGCACTTTACAAGCCCACAGACAGTTATCTGTCAGCGATTTAAGCCGATTGAGAGTTTCGTTTTTTTATTTTTCCGTAGTGCTAGTTAAGCCAAGAGTACGACTTAATTACATAATGCGTCCCGTTCTCTTGAGCAACCCCTTTTTACAAACAAAAATTAATTCTGCATCACACTACGTCATCTCAGAATTTGTGCCAGTAGATGATGTTTCTAATGAAAAAAATTGACTTTCATATTAGGTCATCTATAGGAGAATATACAATAGATTATGAACCGAATGAAACTATTGAAGCTACCATAATTGTTGAACAACAAGAATCACTACCACCATTACCTTTTACAGACCCCACAATTGTAGATAATTGCACCCTCAAGAAAAAAAATAAAAGAATACTCATTTAGATGGGATAATTTTAAAGAATTTTATCCCGCATTAAATATGCCTGTCCATGAGAGGTATTTAAAGGAAAACAAAATGTGAAAAGGTTGTAATAATTTTCTTATCCCCATTATCTTTTGACATTGCTTTTTCATTTGCATTTTGGATGGATAGATGTTTAATGGCACAAGGGCCAAAGCTGACCATGCTGTGCCAAAACAAGTGGTGTGTGTTTATAGCCAAATTACCTATTAAAAATATTTCTTCAAGGTTAGAATACAAACAAGGTTTTGCTTTTAAAGTAAAAGTACAATAAGTTTAAGGAACTGAGATCTTAAAGTCAAAACTCCAATTACAGAAAAGATTCCAAGAAAATGTTAAAAATCCCAATGGTATTCATATAAAATGGATAAAATTTATTACTCTTAAAAATTCAAAGACATTCTTGTGAGGGTGTTCTCCAACCCATTCACGCATCTCCAATGTTAAAGAATTAAAATACAGCATACGATGAGAATTAAATTTAGGACACTGAATTAAAATGTGTAAAACTGTAAGAATAACACTACAGCTTGAATACATCGGTACACGCTGACAAACAAGGATTGCATTTTGGATTTTCTTTTAGTGTTATAAACCATTTTCTTTCCATTTTGTCTCATTCGCATTTAAGCTATTTTGTAGTTTTCTTGAGATTTGACATCATTTCATTTGCGATTGATCTTAAATTTATTTAGATTTTAAAAGACATTTCAGTTTAGCCAAACCTGGTTCTTGCGCTATTCAATCCCAAAGAACAAAAGATCACACACCTCACAAAAGAAGAACAACTATGCCCTAACCGGGACGCCCCGATCAAGGGAAAGACCGGCAACCCCTTGCCAGGACGCCGACAAATTCTAATTTAATTTTTATAAGAAACTAGCAGGTACCCGGCGTGTTGCTGCCGCCGAAAAAATAATATTAATTGCAGTCAATCAGTAACTTGGCAATATTTTATCGAAATAGGATGAACGGAACGGCAGTACATAAAGTACGAACAAATATCCTTTTTTATATATTTAAATCATGTATTATTTTAGAATTATAAAGTTTGGTATTCTTTCAGAATGTTCCTGAAATAAACTATTTATTGTATCTTTAATATTCATTCAGAATTCCCAAATTTAATTTTAGAAAATATGATTAAAATATTTTCTTTTAAAATTGATTAATCACAGAAAATATATTTATACCATAAAATCGTTCATATAGTTGAAAAGATAATTTTTTTAAATCAGGATAGTGCAATATTATTTGTAATAGTAGTTTATATTATAATAGTTTTCGTAGTTACTGGAAAAACGCTAAAATTTAATTAAAATTCAAAAACTTAGTTTGGGCTTCCCCAGAACTTTCTCGCTTGATCTGTAATAAAGTTGTTAACTCTGAGAATAACTTGTATGACATTTGCGTACAATAGCAACAAAATATTAATCTTTAATTTAGATTTGGCATTCTTACATAATCTATTGTCACCTCGAAGAGTTATTTGGAGATTAATGTTTGGTAAATCGATGCAGTTGAGATTCGATTAAAAAAATAGATAATTGTAGTATCTCTATAACCATTTCGCAGGTGTAAAAAATAAGTTGACGAAGTTTCATCGCGATCGAATGAAAGGTTTAGGAAGGCATAAGAGACATACAAGCATTCAATTTTATTTATATGGATTCTCATAGCTTTGTTTATTTACAAAAAACAGAGACGGAAAATAAATGTTCTTTCACCTTGTAATTATTAGATGTTTCGGGACAGAAGGGATTAAAATTTGATTTATCCAAAATTCATATAAAAAGTAATAGGAATGAACAAATAGAAAAATTAATTTCTCTTTACATTACAAATTATGCAGTAGTACATCATTATAATGTTTATTTTACATACAATATTATATTATAATACATAGTTCCATTATGTAATATACAATATGACATGCTTATACAACATATTCCTAATGTAATATTATATTCAAGAATAAAATATAAAATTTCTCTTATATACTGGAAAAGAATGTGCGCAATATTACTTTTATATCTACAGTGCCACTTTAAGATATACGAATTTTCATTTTCTGTCCACGTGACTACAAGAAAAGAGAACAAGAATTTGTAACCTAAAACTAATTATATAGATTTACTTCTAATGTGTAAAAATTTTATTAAGGGGAACATAATTTCAAGTAATATAACAAAAAGAATTACAAATAAATATTTATTCAATCTTAAAAGCAAAAATACTCACCGGTAAATAAATTTTAGGCACATTCGTTTTAAAAAAATACAATATTCAGGAAAGAAAGATGGATCAATGCTTGAAAATACTAAAAGGAATAAAATGAGTATTGAAAAGGAATATGGTCACATCGGAATACGATCGGAATCCTCCGTTGCAGACAAAGAAAGCAATTTGCGCTCCGATGTAATTTACGATTATTTGCATCGAAGATTCATTCGGACATATATTACTGCTGTTACACCATTTTCTCCGAGAAACTAACAGTAAAAATTCATTTCATTCCGTCTTGCCCCGTGTATCCTATTTTGGAAACTTTAATAATATCGTCTCGAAAGTGGTAACTTCGACGGATGGTTTCTTTTCCTGACAGTTTCTTTCCCATCCTGTCGTGGGAGGAAAGAATGTTTTTTTCGGAAGATTAAAAGAATATTTTTTTCCCTTCCAAACTTCTCTGGAGGATCTTTCTTTATCCCTCTTTCTCTACAGCGTCAGAAAAATTGTCGCGACTCACAAAATTCGGAGTACTTTTTGTACGGACTGGAGGAAAAATAAAATAAATTCGTATTTGACTAACGAGGCAGCATAATCAGTAGTACAGAGATCCAAAATTACTTCTGTGTTTTAAGTGTCGAATCAAATGTCAGTAGTAAAAGAGTTTCTTTTTGGTCCTACCTTACTTTTGCTTCCTCGTGCACAAATTAAAGGAGACGAAAGTACAGAGTGTAAAAAAAGTTTCCTTGCAACTTTTAGGATTTAATTAAAAAAACGAGTGACTACATAGAGTTGTGAAACTTATTACTAAACAGGGATTAAGTATTCTTCTATTTTCTTTTTGTTTGTTCTTAAACTCTCTTAGCTTGATACTATATTCTTTTCAGTGGTAGCGTATTCCACAGTTATCCTCAAACCGGTAATTAAAAAGAGACGTGAAAATCTTTTACACTTAACTCTAGGGGAATTCAAGCACGAATTAGAATTGCGTCAATCAAAGGTATGGCTAATTTCGAGATTACAGGCATCACTCAAAGGATTTGAACAGGACAGCCTTATTGGTAGGGGGTTAGATTTGCAGACCTTGGCTGTGAGTTCGAATCCCCCAGGCCGGAAATCTTCCATAAGCATGATGGCTGAAGCACGTCTAAAAATATCGTAGCCCAAAGTCCATGTCATGAGAAAACCATTGGGGATAATGGATCAGAGATCATCATTACCTGATTTAGGGCTAAATTTCAATCTTTGCAGGAGTGAACGAAATGTATGAACGAAGTCCACCCTTTGAAAAGGGCTGTGACGCATGAGTAGCTAAGATGTACTCTTGGCCCTAATTGGAGCCACTGAAACAAGAGATGCTTAAAATCGCTGACTTCACCTTAATGACAAGTGCCATAATCAACAAGAACAATCAAATGACTAATGTGGTTTCAAATTTGAGAGGTCATTGTCATTTTGCATTTACAAGCTTCATTGTAGCAAGGAATGTTTTACAATTGCTGATTAGGCTGACTGTAAATTAAATTGAAAATTCTTCAGTTGTTCGCGTATGGAATCCTCTATTTTTAAAATTTTCAGATCACTTTGTATGATGACACTGCTCTTCACGCACTTTGGAGCTTGCGTTATTTTAGAGATAATATTTTTCTATGGAATATGAGTACTTTACTGCTTCTGTTTGAGAATGAGATATGAGCAGAGCAAAATACTTGATCAAAGGGTTTGGTTTATTAATGAGAAAGAATGAGTAAAATGGTTGTGCGTGACTTGTCCCAAAATATATCTTAACACTAAGAATTAAACTTCATGTATCCATTATGAGTATTTTTTCGAAAAAATCAAAATGTCACTCTATTTTTCGATTTCTTACTGTCATAGAAAGATGAATGAAATTTTTGAGTTAAGATTAGAGCCATAATCACAGAGTTTGATTATTTTAATGTTGAATTTGTCTCTTTTTTTTATCATAAATACTAACTATAGCTTTATCATTAGCAATTTTGGTTTTTAAATTCAGATAAGTAGTTTCAAGTTGATTTTTATTTGATTCTGTTAGAATCAAATCTTTAGGAAAGCAATTCGTAACAATATTAGTATTCTCTAAGTTAATCAAAATTAAATCATCAACAAACCTCCAACCATTGATTAAATTATTTTTTTCTTATAATTATACAGGGAAATATTAGCTAAAGCACTTGTGAAAGTTATACCCATTGGAATGTCCTTAACTTGTTTATAAAAATTGATACCATTGAAAACATAATTTTCAGTAAAATTAAAATTATATAAAGCCAGCTATTTTTAGTAATAAGATTATCATTTAAATATTCGTCATACATAAGAGTGCAGACATTTATTAATTTTTCATGGGACAGGTTAGTGTATAAATTTTCAAAATCATAAATATTAATTTTGTTACCTTTTAGAAGAAAAACTATTATAAAAATGCTTCAATGAAAAAATTTATCTTTATTTGTTTATTCATATATATATTTTTTTCAAACAAATACAACTTAAAAATTAATCAAGTGATTTTCATGGCTAAATAAAAGCCTAGACCGATAATATTATATTCCACTATATCTGTATGCCATTAAAACAGATCTCAATAGTTGTATTTCTTTCAGGTAGAAAGAACTTAATGGAAGAGAAGAGTCACACAAAAGAAAATACTTAATCATGGTTTAAGAAAAAAAAACTTATGAAAGAAGACTTTTTTTAATTACTTCGTACTAAAAAAAATCACTCTTGAAATAAGATTTTCCACTTCAGAATGAGAGGTATTTACCAACTAAAAAAATAAATATTTAATGAAGAAAAATCTCAAGAATTCTCCTTTTTTATCCGGAGGCAATGCATCTAAGGTGTACCAAAAAATGTTATAAATGTATGTCATAAATGTTGATTAAAGCCAAAAATGTCTTTCTCCACAGGTCTAATTTTTTTTACTAGGCTCAAAAAATTAAGTTTATCGATACGTTATTTTTCCATTCTCATTCAAATTTATATAAAGATTATATCAACTAATCATTATAAATCTGTATTCAAACTAAGTGAACTCTGAAAGCAATAGATCAAGAATTAAATTTAATTATATAGCTAGCACTGAAATAAACTAGGACGGATATTGTTTAAATTTGAAATTTGAGACATCCATATGATTTTAATATGAAAGCAATTATTCCATTTAAATGCATTTCTAAATTTAATATGGTGTATCAATTTAACATCAGATGTAATTAAAGAGAAATCAAGTAAAATATATAATTAGCTTTTAGTGAAGTGAATGAATTAATGGTGCAATTCTTATAAGAATTTGGGTCCACTGTGGTCTGGTGGTTAGGTCTCGGCTTCAGAACCGAAGGACTTCAGTTCGACACCCGATTCCAATGAAAAACCTTCAAAAGTGGTATTGCCGTCTTCCTGCTGGTGTCGCTTGGAAATTTGGAGATGGATGCCAGCTCAAGTGTTGCACTACTCAAGTGTTGTACTCATCACCTGACCGAGGTCAGGTGAAGAGTACAATCTCAATCTCAAAATGGTCCTAGTGTTGTTTTAAAACAAGTCATTAATGTAATAAAACTTAAAGAATGTGAGCATGAGAAATTTTGTACTAAATCAGTTATTTGTTTCAATTTATGAAGAAATTTAAAAATCATCCTACTTTAAAAGAGTGATTCGGAGCCGCGGTGGTATGGTAGTAAGTTCTCGATTTGTGAGCAGTAGGGTGAAAGTTCGAGGCCTGATTTTACTGAAGAGCTGTCGTTTAAGGGAGTCAATCCTTCAAGGACAAACTTCCTCCCTCTGGTGTGGTATAGAGAGAGGTGTGCCAGCTCAATTGTCATCCTTGTCATCTAACCGATATTCAAAATGACGAGTTCCTCAAAGTAGCCATGGTGTTGCTTTACAGCAGGACGTTAATAAAACTAAGCTAAAAGAGCTTTTCTATACAAATTCCTCTTTAATAAAAAGATTCCCGGGTAAAAATGATGTATTTAATTTCTCTTTTTCAATATTTGCTTGATACTCAGTTGATTTTCCTTCTTCCCTAATTTCTTATCAGAACACGGTGCATCTTTCTTTATAAAGGCCCTCATGGATCAGCGTAACTGGAGGAAGGGTGAAAAGTATTTCATGATCATGGAAAATGTAGATTGATCATCGCGTCTCGGCTGAAGTGGCTAGTGGTCATCCATCACGATGTCGATCATCCTTTGTATCTGGAGGCCAGTGACAGATAAACTGCCGGCCACATGAAAGGGAAAGAAAGTTCCCTAAAGTAAATTCGCTACTGGAACGCTCGAATGTTGCTGTTGAGGAATTAGGTAAGGAATTAGATTTTTTTCAAAAATAAAGAGGATAAATATTTACAACTCTTTATGTTTTTGGTGTTTCTTAAAAAGAAATAAAACAAGATTAAAATGTATGATATTTATAGTGAAAATGGAAACAGTACACTGTCTTTCTTGTAATATAAAATGGAATAGTTTGTAATAGGAAAATATTTCGAAGCAATTCCTGATTAACTTAAACTATCATTACCCATTTTTATGCCATCAGGTGATGAATTCAAACTATTGATTATAATCTATATATTTAAAGTAATAAGTAAAATCAAAACTCCATGCTGTCATTTTAGATAATTTAAATTTTTTTTGATAAATACTTATATAGAATGTGACATTCTATGCCACATATTTTTGAACCAATATTTTTCTTTACAGCGTACAATATACTTTTTTTATGTAGAAATGTTTACAGTAAAAATATCTTGAATATTTCCGTTTAATGTATTATATTAACACTGAAAACACAGTAACCAAAATGTTCTATATTAAGAAATGCTTAATTGCTTACCTTTCAATCGATAGTTTAAAGAATTAGTGTTTTCTTCTTTCCCTTGATATTTGATTAGGATGGATAAACAACATTTTTATGAAATCCTTACTGAATTTTGATGAATATAAATTAATTATTTTTATTTATCAAAGACTATCATAAAATGCAAATTAAAAATGCGACTGCAGTCCCATTTGCAGTCCCCACTGCAGGAAAATCCATTGATGTTGCTAACTTGTTAAATAAAGGCGTTTTTGAATTAGATGATAAACAACCTAAGAAAAATTTTAAATTCATAAAATTTCGATTCATTTTCTTGCTTCTGATTCATTTTGTGAGTTTTTCCACTAAACGCCGCATATTTCCATTGGTCCAATTCACTAATTTGTGGTTCCTGTCTTTCTCGTACTACAGACTACCATATTCATAACAATTTTACGGAGCAGTTCTATTGAAATGGTCTTATATCTGCTATTATAGTCATATTAGGATACGTAAATGTATATTTATACAATAGCATTTTACGAATTAATTCAGTTTCATCAATTAAGGGAAGGGCGTGATTTGTGTACCCATAAACATTTTTAGACCTTAATTCTGTTTTGAGAACAAATGAAGGGTTATAGAACAGAATTTATAGTTGCGCATACAAAATGTACTCCAAACACAACATTAACACTGCTAGGAGCGATAGAAAAATTAAATTAACCAAACTATTTAAAAATATTATTGGTAATCTCAACTTGATTAAGTAGAACACGTTTCTATTTTCAACGCTTCTCGTTTAAAGTTGATAACATTCGATGAGAAAGCATAATGCAATTGATTAAAAAAATTGAATATAATCCGTCTATGTGATAGATATATTTGATTTTTGGATTTAAAAATTAAAATTGCAGAGGCGCTGAAATGTATGACAAAAGAAAATACTTTAAGTTTAGTGACAATAGGTTCCATTTCTGACAATAAAAATTTCTTAAAATGATAGAAATCATATTCTCGTTTAATTATCATGAATAAATATCAGCCATTTTAGCAAAACTTTCAATCTAAGCAAACTACTAATTTAAAAGGACCCATTTATTGGAACTGTATTTCTCTAAACTTATTCCATGTTATGAATTTTCTCGAAGTCATATTCTTCTTTTAAGTGCATAGAAGGAATTGACGGTCAAAAATTTAATGACAGTGGGCTTTTTTTTTGTGAATGATTTTCTCAGATGATTTAGTTTACGTATATAATTCTGCCGGATTCCTGGAAGCAAGGCTTCCTATTTTTTGGCCAAAAGGGGTGCAATAGTCCCCCGGAGACATTTGGAAACCTTCTCATTTCATTTAGTCAAACTCCTGATAAATAGAAGTAAAACAGTTAGGACTGTGTGATTTTGCAGGTAAGCAATGGGCCTCAATGCGTCAGGATGCACAACTGATTAAATATTTTCCTAGAAGTGTAGTTACGTCCCGTTTCCGCCTTACAGCAGACTATATTGACCGTGTGACTCTGCCGGTAAGACAAGCCAGGTGCCTCAGTGTTTGAGGATGCACAGCTGATCCCAAATCTTCCAAGAAGTGCAGCTGTGGCACGTTTCCACCTTACTACAGATCATGTTGATTGTTGGCTCGCGTACTTGTATTGGTTCTGGCTTTGTAACTCTCCCCTATGTCCTCTGTGTGGACAGCATTAAATTTTTTTATGTTTCTCATCTTGACTCGTGCTCAGCACTTGTGCTTTTAAACTGTAAACCTTCTGAAACATTGGAAGGCTAGAGATCTACTGGCAGTAGGGTCAAGTAGGTTCTGGGTACTTGTATGAAATAAATAAATGCACATAATTTAGTGTACGAATTGTTTTTTGAAAATGAATAATGTCTTATTTATTAAACCAGCGGGTGACCGAGCTCCGCTCGGAGAAAACAGGTATCGAAGCTAACTCGAAGATTTAAATTTTCAATTGTGATTTATCAAAACAATACATGCCATAAGAAAATTTGTGAAACCATTGGTGAAAAGATAACCGGTTAAAGTGCACCATTGTAAACTATTCTAAACAAAGTTAGAGTTTGGATAGGGAACTATTCTATACAAAGGTAAAGTAAAGGTAAAGATTGAAGTGTGTTGAAATTTAATATTTTTGACAAATTTATTTAGAAAAACCAAACATATATACATACATAAGAAACATATTATAAACCTATAACAGCATAAACATAAAACTTTATTAGTTCGCCATATTGGCTATAGATTTCAGCACGTTACCGCTTGAAAATTTAAGTAGACATTATGGCGAACTAATAAAGCTTGAAAATATCCTATCTGTAACTCCTAACTGCTCGACCGTAGCGCTTCAAAACCGGCGCCAATCGATTCCTCGTGGCCAAAAACCCCAGACCCCCAAGTTTACCGGAGTTTATTAATTCTGGGGCGATTTTCGACTTGGCAACCATTCCTCGTATTATAGCATTAGATTCAATTCTTTGGTCTTAAAAATCAGTTTGAATGAAAAATAATATTTATATTTTTTATTTTAAGGTCATTATTGTAACATATAAATTGAATATGTAATAATAACCAGAACTGCCCTCCTCCGCAGTTTTCGCTTTAACCCTGGTAGCACAGCCTTTCACCCAACATTGTTCAATATTTTACGATATTATATATCAAACAATATTCTACAATATTGAATAATATTGCGAATATAGATCTATGTCATACAATATTGAATAATATTTGTGTGCTACTCTGGAATTCATCTTCTAATCTAGCCCAATCTTGGGAAAACCCGTCACAGAAATTCTTATTGGCTGGCCAGTTTCGGTTTGAAAAAATAGATGCAGCTTATGAAACTGGAGCATCGTAGGTGATGACTCGTTATTATCTCTTATCCCCTCGCATGAGATAGAAACCGTCAGTAAAGAACATACAAGTTTAAGAAATGCCAAGGACTAAACGTTTAGAACCTATAAGTAAGAATCATGAATTGTAATCCAAGTAAGTCTCTGAAATATTAAACATTTTTCCCGAAAGGATGTTGATGACTGCAGAAAAGCAAAGTTCTAATTGCGCCCGGATAGTATCTGTGCAGTGATATATGTTTAATTGGACACTTTTCCTATCTGACATCTAGCATTTCTGAGTTTATAGCTAATGAGAGTTGTGGGATGACAACGATCACTGGATATGCTTGTAATGAACTTTTCACGCCCCCAAAAATGGGGTTATATTCAAAGAATGAAATTCGAAATATTTATTGCATATAATTTTGTACTAGAAACATAAATTTTAAAATTGAAATGTCCTTTCAAAAATGAAATTTCATAACATTGCTATTTCTTTGGTTCAGCATTCCTTTAGTTTGATGTGGACTGGCGTTCTCAGTGAGTAATAAGGGTTTGCCAAAGTAGCGCAATCATGTAAAAGCATGTAAATTGTGATTTGTTAGAATTTCATAATTTGTATGAAATTAAAAACTAATGCAGAATATCCAGCGAAGGAGTGCATGTAATAAAGGGTTTTCACTGAAAGTGAAATTTTTGTTTTGCTATGTATCCCCTTTTTTTTCGGATTGTGTTTTCAATTAAGTGAAAACTGTGTGAAACCCACTTATTTCTGTACCTTTCCTTAATCATTTATATTTTGAAGTTTAAATCATCTGTGTAATTAACTACAAGAAATACATTTTCAGAGAAATTTATATGAATCAGGTAAAAACGATTAATAAAATGAAACAACATTACTATGCAATACTGTTTATTTTAAGATTTCAACCAAAAGTCTTTTCTTCTTAAAGAAATCTTATATTGTCTTCTCTGTCCTTTCGAGTTAGTCGAGGGCCATGTCCAGATCGTCCCATTCTTCCGTTGATTGTACGGTTGCCAGATTTGGCGCCGCATCGCTGCTCGCGCACCGCAAAAGTTACGCGGGCGGTGATAAGGCGCCAAGCCTGACGAACTGCTCTCTTTGGGATCTCCTCCATCAGATTGGTGTTGGGTGTCTGTCTTCATAATAGAAGTTCATCTCCAAATCTAGAAGAGAATGACTTCTAAAATTCTTTATCTTGTCTTGCTTCTTGACACCATGCGACTTGTTAAATTTGATTCTATCCAAAATTTTTCAGGGTACGTAAATTAAGATTATTTTACTTAAATTTATTCATAATCGGTTATCAGAGAATCTTTTAAGATACTTGATATTGTAAAATAATTAAAAAATTTTTTTGAAAAGCAATAGCACATAGTTACTGAGAAATATTTTCGGTAATGCACAAAGTGGTGAAATAAGATGTGGCAACATTCAACAGCATCGTAGTATATCTATTGGAAATTAATATAAAAAACAATAATTTAACAAAAAACATACAGAAACCATTTATAAAACGAAATGATTTGTGTGCTATTGTTAAATACAACGTACATATTTCTTAAGGAATTAAGAATGCTTTAAGTATAAAAGTTATATCCCGTGTTCCTGTTTGCAAAAAATAGAAAATTCTATTCAAGAAAAATCAGGAAACAGTTTTCTTTATCCATTTATTTACATTCATCTGTATTTAGTGAACCTTGCTGATTCTGGTTTTTATACAATTTACGATAAGCAATTTCATATGAAAATTATGATTATTTACGAGAAAATAAAAATTATTTTTATATACTAATTTAGCAATAAATTCGCTGGGATTCTGCGTGGTGATTAAAAAAAATTGTTAAGCATTTCTTCGCTAGCCATTAATCCCTCACACTTCACGTAAAGTCTACTTTTCTTGAATGCTAAGAAAAAAATAATTTTTTTCTGTATAACTCTCAGGGCAATGGAATGCGATGCACGACACCCTATATGGTTTTGAACTTCAAATAACAACTTATATAAAAATAAGACTGGCAAATAAGAACTTTCTTTATTTTTATAGACTATTTTTATCTAAATTTTGAAATTTTCTTATTCAATATTCTATAATTCTACAGCAACAGAAATGTTCTTTATTTCTATTTTGTACAATTATTAAGTACATGTGATGCTTGCTTTTTATTACTTTTCACGCTTACTCTTCCTCCGGGTTTGGACAGTTGATGGAAATGAGATCTGACGAATAATCTAATAATTATTTTTCTGGTCAACCATTCAAGCATGTGTTGCAGACAATAATCGATTTCTAAAATTATCAGAAAAAGGAATAAACTTGGGAAGGAGTAACATACAAGAACTAAATGTCTCTAAAACTCACGTTATTACAAGGCAGCTTGAGATTTTCAATAACAATTTAATTCTGATACGGTTAGTATTTCCTAAATGAAAATTGGTATTCTTCAGCGTGGGGAAGGGGAGCACAAAAGGACGACAGCGTTTAATCAAATGGGTCTTTAATATAAGTTTAAATTGCACATGAATTTGATTACATTGTTTACTAGTTTCTCCCAATGAAGACAATCTGATGTTTTTGATAATGAACGTAATTAATAAAAAAAGTTCTCTTTCAAAGCATATTTTTACTAGCAATATTAACTAAAAATCCTTTATGTAAATTAGTTTTTAATTTTAGTTGAATATTATAAATATTTTAGAATATTGAAATCAATCTCTTTCGGAATCTAAATATAAACCATTACAAGTTGCCGTTGTTATGAAATTACTATTTAAATTAATTCAATTACCATTAAATTCTGAAAATATTATAATCATATGTCGTCATCAAAAATAGCTAACTACCCAAAATTCGAAAACTTTATGGCATAAGAGGTTTAAAAATAGATTGCTGAATTGCGTCTTTACCAATACAAAACAAGCCGAACTAAATAAAGATGATAAAATATTTATTCGCTTTATTATGTTTCTTTATAAAATTGATTATGAGTGACTAGCTCTTGAACAGTTAACAATATAACAAAATTTATAATTATTATTTTACAATGAGTTGCATGTCATAACATAACGTAAGTACTATATTTGAGAAAGTACTTTTTACATATTAAATTTCACCTGGATGTTAAAATAAGTGCGAAGAAAAGTATTTATTTAAATTTATATAAAACCTTTAATGCAAATTATTATTTTATTTTTAAAGCACTCCAGTATGCAAAATAGTCTTATTTATTCAAATATTAACTAGAATAAAATATCTATGATATCACAAAAATTTTCAATTTCTCATCCTCTCAAAGGACTATAGTCTGTACGAAATGACTTATAGAAAACACAGAAATTATTTTTTATTAGTAATATCTGAAGAATGAAACAAATTTTAATTAGTCTTTGAGAGGAGGAACTTGGAATCGAATAAAGAAAATGTTTGGAAACAATTTTAACATCTCCATTAAATAAAAATGGCATTGCAGATTAAATAAATAGCAAAATTGATATTTCTTTAAAATCAACTTAGATTATTGTCATAAAATATTCATTAAGAATTTCTTTCTTCTTATTTTGGTTATTTGTAACCGTAGTTTGGCGAAAATTTATTCAATTGTAGATATTTTATTAGTGTGCAAACTATTTATGAATTTTTAACTTTATTTTAACGGGCTTATTTTGTATATTATAGTAAGATTACAAATCTTCTTGAAATAATCTTTTAAATGAGCTATTAGAAGAACCAAGGGAAAGGAAAATCCATTCTTTCGGCATTCTATGCAAAGGTCAAGCGTCACACCTTTCAGATGTCCGGAGACCAGATCAGGAGTGATATTCCTTTAACTGTCAGTCACTGCTTGTGAAATCCGGACTCGGGCGTCCGATTGCTCCAGTTTTATTGAGCCAAATGCCAATCACTCCCGATAAGAGCAATAATGGATTCTCTCTCGGGAAGCTCTTCTCAGCTCCCTACAGTGGTACGCTTTTAAGGAATCTCTATCGGATGGGGCGGTGGGTCCATTTCAACACGTAAGATTGCTTCTAGGGGTCTTTCATTTCATTCATTAAGAATAGATCCAAAAGTTTCCACCACTGATGATTTTTATATTAGTTTATTTATTTTAATCTCACTCACTCACTCACACACACACACACACACACACACACACACACATATGAGAGGTTAATGTTTTACTAATTAAGAATTTACTTTCGATAACTGATTATTTCAAACGATTCTATGTATTTTCTTTGTGTTTGATGCATTTAAAATCAAATGTTGTTAATAAATCGATCTTTTGGGTTCATTCTGGAGTACTTTTAAATTCAAATAGAACAGAATAAAGAAAATAAAAAATTTCTAATCTGCGTTGAAGCTGACTGACGTTGAAAGTTCGCGTCATTTTTGACAATTGTGTTTTCCTTTAAATTAAATATTTAAAAATTATATGTATAATACTGTTGTAGCTATCTCAGTCTCTATCAATAAATAAAATGGATTTGACCGGACTTGCCGTTTTGTTTTATTTTGTGTATACAATGTAAATAAATTGTTTGTACGTTAGTTGTGCGTTTTTGTTATTAAATTATATTTATGTTATATATTTTTCGTATATGCTTATACTTTTAAATGTACCGTTTTTAGATTAGATTATTTTTTTATTTGATAGTTTTCCGTATATATACATCAACATTTCCCTGCGAAAAGAGTCGCGAGTAATAGTGGTACATATATATATATATATATATATATACAGAGAGAGAGAGAGAGAAAATTATTGTACAGTAATGAAATTTTAGGAATACATTTTTCTAGGTAACATATTTAATTGATTAAAGTTTCAAGATCACAGGTAGAGCCATTGGCGAGAAGAGCCATTTCAAATGTGAAATGTTGGTACATTAGTAACCGGTGTAACCGCCAGAATTTTGAATGCAAGATTGCAAACGTGCATGCATTGTGTCGTACAGGTGTCGGATAACAGTTTGTGGGATGGAGTTCCATGCCTGTTGCACTTGGGCGGTCAATGCAGGGACGGTTAATGCTGGTTGTGGATGACGCTGGAGTTGTCGTCCAATGATGTCCCATACGTGCTCGATTGGAGAAAGATCTGGTGATCTAGCAGGTCAAGGCAACAAGTCGACACTCTGTAGAGCATGTTGGGTTACAACAGTGGTATGAGGGCGAGCGTTATCCTGTTGGAAAACACCCCCTAGAATGCTGTTCATGAATGGCAGCACAACAGGTTGTATCACTAGACTGACGTACAAATTTGCAGTCAGGGTGCGTGGGATAACCACGAGAGTGCTCCTCTTGTCATACGAAATTGCTCCCCAAACCATAACTCCAGGAGTAGGCCCTGTGTGTCTAGGCCGTAGACAGGTCACTAGTAGGCGTTCACCTGGCCTCCTTCTATCCAACAAACGGCTATCACTGCAACCAAGGCAGAGTCGGCTTTCCTCAGAAAACACAACAGATCTCCACTCCGTCCTCCAATGAGCTCTAGCTTGACGCCACTCACGTCGCAAACGGCCGTGGTTTGGAGTCAGTGGAATGCACTGTACAGGGCGTCTGGCTCGGAGTTGTCCTTGAAGTAACCGTTTTGTAACAGTTCGTTGTGTCACTGTGGTGCCAACTGCAGCTCGAATTTCAGCTGCAGACGCAGTATGATTAGCCACAGCCATACGCCGAATACGACGGTCTTCCCTCACAGTAGTACCAAGTGGCCGCCCGGAACCTGGTCTTCTTGAGGCAGTACCTTCCCTTGACCACTGCCGCCAATACTCATGCAGAGTGGATACATTCCTGCCAAATCTTTCAACAATATCGCGGAAAGAAAACCCACCTTCTCGTAGCCCTACAACATGATCTCGTTCAAACTTAGTGAGCTGTTGATAATGGCTTCTTCGTCTTCTCAGAGGCATCCTTGACTAACATTAACCCACTGCGTCAAATCTCAACTGTAAATAACGATCACGAACCTTACAGCGCTTATTTAAAGGAAACCTCATTTGCATGTTCATAGTGTCGCTACTAGCGCCACACTTACGCGCGTAGCTCGAAATTTGAATCGACGCCATCTTTCAGATGTATAAAGACGCCTACCAAATTTCGTTTATCTAGCACAGCTCCTTCATAGTTTTGGGATTTTTTTCCATCAGTGTATTTATAAGATATGATTATGTACTATTTTATTAAAATCTTTAATTTAAGGATAGTGATTTTTGATACACTAGAGATGATTTTATAAAAATTAAAAAAGATAGTTCTTGTCTTTTTAAGGTCTTATATAATGTGTCCCCAAGTTATTAACATATATTTATTTGTAGTACAGAAACTATTCGTATTTAAATCGAAGAATGGGTTCTAAGCGTGTTTATTACTCAAAATGATATCAAATTAAGGAATTGCTTGCTCCTGAGACAAGTGAAAAAAATAACAACAGACACACTAGATAGAATACATTATACAGGTTTAATGGAAAACGAATTCTCAATTATGCAGCAACTAAGTTGTACGGAAAACAATATTGAAATTCGTATACATTATGTTAGACAAAATGACAAACAAGAAACAATGACAATAATAAATTATTTAACTTAAAGTAAGAGTTAGAAAGTTAGAAGAGTCTGATTTATTCTATTTCGCAAGTTGATATTCACTCCTTGATATTGTATGCATTCTATAAATTTATCAATCACTAATTTACTTTTTAATAAAAGCTATTTTTCTAATGCATCATTTTCTTTTATTTAATTCAGTAGCAAAATGCCACCTGCAATTAGTCACTTCTTCTATCCTATATCCCATTGCAAAAACAATTGCTTTTAATATTATAATTTCCCAACATCTCATTATTCTTCAACTTGTGAAGTACTGGAGGAAGCTTTTCATGTTGCTTTCTGAACATGGAAGAAAAGGGAAGGTACAGTTTAACTGATCTGCTGAAGCGTATATATAAGTATATAAGCGTATATATCGACGTATATCTATGTATCTATGTATATATATATATATATATATATATATATATATATATATATATATACATAGATACATATATATGTACATATATGGGTGTTATAAACGTACTTGTATGTCCAAAAGAAGCATCTCGTGTTCATGTTTGCGAAATGCGAATCAAAGAGATTATACAAACTTCGAAAGTGAATTAACATCGACTTTCTTTCATAATTGCTCTTAGAAGCTTCGCTTATTAATTAATTTATGTTAAAATACTTGCACCGATAATTTGATTGTTTATTGATGTTAATAAGATGATTTGAATAAACGTTGTGTTGAATTTCGGATATAATTTTTCACAACGACTTTTATTGCTATTATTAAATGGCTGAACTTTCATCTAATCCAATAAATTAATTTTATCTAAAAGTATAAATGTATTTCTTGACATTCTGACAGAGCTGAATATTAGACGAAAATTTGATTATACGTATTACATTGCATATACTCATACTTATTACGTAATTAGATTACACAATGATATTAGATTATACGTATTAACTGTCGCGATTTGGTACACTGTTCATTGCATACTCTTGTTTCTTCCCCATGTAGAGGAAGAAGACTGACCATTCAAATCTAATTACAGGTTTGAAGATGCATAACCATCATCTTTCGCCATGCAGTAATAACAGTTCGGAGAAACTTCAAAATCAGCCATACCTTTATTTCGAAACGCATCTGCTCATTTCCCAAATAAACGGAATTTTGTCCAAATTAAATCAGAATTTGTATTAAGTATTAGATTATTTTCCGTTATAAGAATATGACCGAAAATAGGGGTTGTCCTAATAAATCGATTGATGCAAAGAATGGAATTTAACTAAACTTTTCATTTTTTAAAAATACAGATTCAGTTTTTTGATGATGTTTTATTTTAAATGGAAAGAGAAATAAATTGTAAAAAATATAGTCATTTGAAAAATGTATCATTTTAAGAAACTTTACAAGAAATCCAGTTCTAGTTCCAGTTCTTTTTCTAACGAAATAGAAAAAAAAATAGGATTTTTAACCTTTTGAAGAAAATAAATTAGCCATAAGCTAGACATATAAGGGGAAAATCCAAAAAGAAATGTAATGAAAGGATTAAAAATTTGTAATTTGACTAATGCTAGATAAACCTTGAATATTTGTAATTTTTCAAGATTCATCTAACAGAATACTAGGAAAGAAAGATATCCAGCTAAATAATTATAAATTATCCAATTAATATTGCCTCATTTTTAATTAATAACTTAACAATTGTTCTAAAATATTGATTTTCTGTCATAATTATTACGTTAGATATTAATACTACTAGTACATTTTTAAAGATCCATTCTTAAGAATGATTATATTTATTTATTTAAATTGAATAGTAAATAACATATGACAGAAAAATTTCCAACCTCCCATTTCTGGTGTAGAGAGGAAAATAATTTGCTTGCATTTAAAAATTGCGCTTTAAATATGACAGATATTTATGTATATAAAAAAGAAAAATATTGAAAAAAGTATGCTTGTATTTTTTCTCTCTTTATGTTGCATAAAAAATCATTATATCATTTACTGATAACTTTTTATCATGACGTTATTCAGTGATCATTTTTAACAAACATACTTGGGGAAAAAAGTCTTGAGAATAAGTAATTGTACACTTATCACCTAATAGTCGTATTGACCAAAAAGCACAGCGAAATCCATTTGACTTTCTATTACAGTTGCATGATTTATGCTGTGGGATGTTCTCTAAAACTTATTTGTACAATTTTTTGTAATTATAATATCATTATTATGCCGCATTCACCACTCCTTCTCTTGAGAAGCAGACACGTAAGTTTAATGGAAATTGGAAAAGTTGCTTTCATAAGTCTCGAAAAATTATTCCGCTTAAAAATAAAACGAATATTATTATTTCTTTTATTCAGCAAATAGGCAAATAATTGCCAGCAGGAAATTTTTCCAAATCTTTTAAAACAAGAGCTCTAAATTCAAAATTCTATGAATAAGAAAATAATTAACATGTAATTTTTCTTTTAACTAGATTCGATCTCTATAAATATATTAAAATTTCATTTATATCATATTATTTTCTTTTCGTATAATAAAATAAAGCTAAAAAGATCTCTCCTTCGTGTAATTAATGCTGCAATTTTTTTTCTAAAAAACAACTGTAAGTTTAATAAAATATATTTTTCTAAAATGAATTATTAATATGACACTGAAACGAAGAACACATTGTAGAAATTATTTTCTATTTTTCATTCTTTGATTTGTAACACATAATTAATATTGAGGAAGCAGGAATAAATATTTTTCCTAATGCCCTGGCCCTTTTAAATTCTGATTTTTTATGAATATTTATGTAACCAGAATTTATTAAATAAATTGAATAATCTAGCTTTACATATATTTTTAAAGTAATGTTGAATCTTTTATAAAATAGAAAAAAAGGCAACATACACGAAAGTTATTGCGTCTGTAAGTGAAGGGGAAATGGATTCTGGATTTCTATCTTTATAAACCTAAAACAAGTCAAGCTAAATAAAATTGTTTAAAAAGTTAAATCCTTCGAAATGTAACATGTCCAGAAGCCAGAAATCTTGAGACGCAGAAAGAGCGTCCGGGTAGGTAGCGGATTTCCTCGAGGAAAAGTAGCCGGATTTGAAGAGGCAAAAGAGGGTGAGAGGAATATTTTTCTTTTTTGAACTCTTTTTATCAGTGACGAAGAAAAGTTGGGGAAAAAGGAAGCAGAAAAAGTTTCGTGAAAGGGAGAAGTAGCTGAAGATGTGATTTTTAGATTAAATATAAATCAGATAGATCTGGATGAATTTCTCAAGATTTGAAAAGCGTTTGAAAGATGAATGTTTCATTTTTCCCTGTGAAATAGAGCCATTGTATGAAAAACTGTCGATGATAAAATTTGGAAGGAACAGGAATGAAATTCAGAAAACTAATAAAAAAATGTATTTTGATTGTTAAATTTTGATTTCCTTGTTAACTAATATTAACAGTGTTGAACGATTGTGATAAATGAAAAATGTAATACCGCATTTGAATTATCAGATACACACTCCTAAAAAAGTCAAACAGGACAAATTTACTATGTTTAGAGATGGCAAGTTTTAATAAATCCAATTTGAGATATATTACGGTGTTTGAGATTTTGCTATATTGCCAATTTGAGATATATTACTTCTTTTCTTATAATACTAGAATGGCTTTTCTTGTAATATACTTATAATAAAATATTTTTAATACTCTTACTTTAAGTGTAATCAATATTATTTTGGCTCTTTAAAAAGATGATGCAAAAATATCAGTGCATTCAATGTTGAGACAAGATGGTAGTTGACGATTCAATAATATACACAGATGAATATATTTTTATTCTTAGAAGATAGAGAATGCGCATTTATTAATTAAATATCATTAATTACTTTTTCTGCAGTAGTATGCAGAGAAAAGATTAATGTGTTTGAAACGTTTAAGAAGGTTTTGTAATTTTAGTTCATTGTAAATTAATATATTCAAATCTTTGTAGCTTTTCTTATTATCAAAAATTAAACATTCAGTTTTCACCTAAGATTCGGTATCATTAGTGTTTTCCTTCATGACTGTCGACTACTTTCTATTCTAGTCTCCTGATGGAAAATTAAAATCGATTTTGCAGCATTAACTATACCACAATTCATGTTATTCAATTCATGTCACTTGACCAGGAAGCAAATTTTAGTTTCTTGGTAGATACTTCTTTTTCAATCTGATACTCTTGCTTTCATATTTTTAAATGAACTTGCTGTGCTTTATGTGTTTCTTTTTGAACTAGAATATCTTCCAAACATTAGGGTGCTAAATTTTACCTGTAGACCTATGTAGTCTATAATTTGATTTGAATCGGATAGCGTATCACATTTATGAAAGAAACTCATATAAAACGAGTAATAAATGAATAAAAATTCCAAAAACCAATAAATACCATTTTATTTAAGATGCTCCGATTAATTTGAACACCTTTGCTTGACTGAAAAAGTTAAAAACCTAGTAAGATTACCAAGAATATTTGACAAGATTCTTTTAATACGATTTTAAAGACTAATATATGTAGAGATTTAATCGGCGGCCATTGCTGTTAAATATTTAGTTCTGCTGTTAAATATTTTTTCCAATTTGTTGCAATAGATGTCGCTACGGGTATCACTAGATATGGCTGAACCATAGTCCAAAACGCGTGTAAGAATTCGTGAAAAAGCGAACTGCGCATTCGCTCGCCAGACAGAGACCAGAGAGGGTTCGTATCGTTTCCGATCATGTATCTTTAAAAAACGTAACGTAGTTTCGCCATGAAACTCTTGGCGGCATCTATAAGTAATTCCTTTTTACTTTTTTCTTTTCTCTATTGTAAATAGTCCTGTCGTAATTGTAAATGTCTTTTTCTTTACTGTAAATAAATTTCTTTCATGTTCAAAAGCTTCTTTTTTCTTCATTCAGTGACCCTAGACACTGAACTAAATGTGGTTGGATGGGCATTCTGTCCCACCCAATTCCTACATATATTATGACTGAGAAATGCAGGATAATAACGAACAACAAAATTTATTCCCCATTAGAAAACAGTATCTTAAGTTGGAAACATTGAAAATTATAACATGCCAACCAAAATACATGAACAATAACAAAATGGTGACCATGACTTCAATGTGAAGATTCTTTAACAGTAACAGGGTAAAGCTGTTTCATGAAAAGTGCTGACGTTGAGATATGAACATAAAGTAAGTCATTTTTTGTTTTTCTCCCCTCTGGTCTCTCATACAATGGAGTTTCAAATGTTTTATAGTTTAAATAACATTTGATGTAACATTTTAAGATTTTTTTTAAAGAATTTGAACAACATCTATTTGCCAGACACAGAAACTCTCTTGAGTTTTCCTATAAATCATTTTATGACTTACGTCGAAATGATGACTGATTCATAATTCATGAAAACTTTTTCATTTTTACAAACCACTTAAATTCTAAGACCAAACGTATATACCAGATTTTTATCAGACAAATAACACGTAATAAAATATCGAACAAACAATATGATGTAGCAATTGTTAGCAGACACCTACTTACCGACTCGTGAGTCATCAGTGGGAGTCTGAATCATCAGTGCTCAGAGTTTCACTGAGCATTTTCTCCAGAGGGCAAAAGTCTGTTAAGAGCTGGCTTCAGTATGAGTATAGCTACCGTTTTGCTTCTCTGATAAACGTATGGGGGGAGGTATCATGAAAATGGGATTTACTTCTCCCACTCACATCTAATACAACTAAAATTTTTAAAAAGTAATTAGAGAGAAGAAATGGGATTCTTTTGAGAATCTTAAACAACAACGCAGCACTTGTGATTGTCCCACGTTCAATCGATGAGTTCCAAATTTTTGGTCATTTATTAGGGACATTTTATGAATTTATCTGTTATTAATTTCTATACGTTACTTTTTTTATTTATGAGTAATTTCCATAATTGGGGGAAAATTTTATCACAACTATGGTCAAAATAAGTGAATAACAATTTTCATAAGACCCCTTAGTTACAGAATGAGGCTTACAAATGAGTTGGAATTTCAGTGATGAACAATAATTTAATTATTGACGTTACACATTGGTATGTGCTGGAAACATTTAATTCTTCTTAAATGTACTAACCAACTTTATCTACAATCTGTGGTCAATAACTGGGACCAAAGGAAACCTGAAGAAATACCAATTTTGCTCATGACTCCAGAGGGATGTTTTTCTTTCGTTTTTAATATCTTTGGAATAGTTCGATTGTAAATGTTAAAAAGCATTTATTAATCTTTAGAATTAAATTATAATAATCCTGTCTCTAGTATTCAGATTAAAGAGAAGAAGATGAGGATGAGAATGGTGGTTGGATCTCGCCAACCCGGTGATTACAATAATAGGTGGGGGCACTGGCCCTTCAATCGATGATGGGATGTATTCCCTACGGGGAGGGTTGTACTGTGGCCAGTGATGGCTATTAGGACTCAACCACAGTTCCCACCAGTATTGCGTTCCGGTCATTCAGTATTTACGTGGTTAATCCGTATGGCTTCGAGTAAGTCGGATATCAGTTAGATGACTACTCCCCGTCCAAGAGAAAGAAACAAATCAGTCAAAAGATATGTTACTTTCTGGTTGGTATTGTCCTGAGCTATAATGAGAGAATATTGCATTAAATATCATGGATACATTTTTTAGGATGTTCTTCACAAAATACATTTTGGCGGCGTAATAGTACAGTTAAATTGGTAATTTGTTTTTGAGGTACAAAATATATTAGGATAACTCGATCACAGTTATAAACGACTATTAACATCATTTGAAATGTATAGCGTTATGAAGTTTAGGTTGCTTTTAAAGATTCAACATTTTGCTATGCTCCTTAACACTTGGTGCAGCTTTAAATAGAAGAATTACTTTTCTAATATAATAGTTTAGGATTTGTGCCGATTCTATATTTTATATCAAATAGTTCCTGTCTGTGTAAATTTTTAGCATTTTATCATACGGTTCCAATCTAGGAAAAATTATTATTGATACATATTGTAACTCTATTGTATCATCTAACACCATTGCACAAACCTATTATACCGTCATCCAATGATTTTTCTGGACGTGGCATAAAAGCTTCTTTTTAAAAGAAACAATTTTAAGCAAACAGGCAATTCAATGTTAGAAAAGAAAATCCGTATTATTCATATGCAGAAAGATGTTCTGAATTTTCTTTTTCACAATTCTTTTAGTATTTCGAAGCATTTCTTATCCCAATAGACCGAGAGATAAATAACCGAGAAGTCATTCATAACGAATAATATATACTTTCCAATAAATATTCATCACGAAAACAGATCTTTTGAAAGCAAGAATCTAGGATCAAACTTTTATTTTCTGTGGCATTCAAGTTAGCACAAATATTTTTGAAGCAACGCCTGATTATTGAATACATTAATCTGGCAACACGGGATAATAAATATCTGCGAACAAAAGGAATGTTTTGTGTTGAATTATTTAGAGAGTAATGAGAGAAGAAGGATCAATGCTATGAGGTCTGATTCCTACTTCATTATGTCCTCATTTTCGGAACAGAAATTTACGTCCAAAGGCATTTTTTTGAATCCTAAGAATTTGAAAGTGTATGTTTATTAGTATCCTTTCCCCACAGAAACAAATGAAAGGAAGTTTGCAATGACGTATTTTCAATCCTTTTAAGATTTCTCACACATAAGCTCAGAACTTATTGATGCTGTGACATTTTAAGAAATAGATAAGTATATTTTTGTTGAATGATACACAATGGATGAATGATATATGCATCACAACATTGTTAATATTATCATTAAAATAATTAACAACTTGTTAAATGGTATACATTCAAAACATATTTTATAAAAATATATTTCAAAAACGTATTATAATTTTTTAACACTGCATATAAAATTATATAATATTGTTATCGAACTAATTAAAAAGAATACAATCTCGTAAAATATTATAATTCCTCTTATATTTTATTTGTGATTCTGAAGTTTAAACTTTTCAAAAAGAAGGCAAATAGAGAATTTTCGCAGTGTTTGAATTCATTCCAGAATTATCCAGAAATTTTTCTGACTATTGACTGATTCAGGCAATTGGAAAACCCTTACATTTTATTTAAGATTATCATTCAAATTTCATGAGTTAAAAATTAAAAAAAATGCTAGTCACCATTAAATTTATATTTTCATTAGTATTCGAAAAATGTAATTGTTTTTTCTTAAGAGAATGGAAATACTTTTAAATAATTAAAATCTTAATCATGTTATAACTAACCTTTGACCTCAGTTGATTCACCCGCGTTGCTCTGGGTTAATCTTTTTTCAATTAATTGCTTTATGTTGCTTGGTTTTAATAACTTTTTTAGTGAAATATATATCAGTTTCATATTTTGAAAATCACGTAATTCAAACTATATTATAAGTTTTATACCGTTATGTTCATTTTACTATGTATCACTCTAATCTCTTTTTACGTTTGAAATTTCATATTTAAAACGAAAAATCTAAAACTTCAACTAATAGAAACAGGTTTTTTAATGTTACCAAGAATTTACTTAAAAAGTGTTAGTAATGGAACTGAGATTTTAAAGTATATTACAGAATGTTTTATAATATATACAATATCTCTGAGGTTACTAATTTCACTAATTTGACATAAAATTAAATTTATTACGTTAAAAAAGATTTTATGAAATTTAAAATTGAATGCACACACATCAATTTCATAAAACATCATTCTTTAATTAATAGCGTCTTCCATAGTTAAAACATTTTTTCTTATTAGAATTATATGTATATTACTCTAAAAGCTCAAAAACAACTCTTGTGTCTCAATTAAATTGTGTATCATGTATATACAAACACAATTTTTTAATAATGCGTAATTATATAATGTCCATAATAAGGATACTTTAAAAGGTAATAGTAAATTTATTTTTTAAGACAGTATTATGTGTCGTATTTCATTTTATTTTATTCAGACATATGCTAAAAATTTCACTTTCCTATATTTTGTTTGTAATAAGAGTGAATTTTATATATTATTCAAAATTTTGATAATTGAAAAGCAATATGTTGATAAAAGCTAATATTTGTCATAGAAGCATAACGTGTTCTTCGAAACTAAGTTTTATTTTTATTTTGTGACAATAATATTATTGAAAAATATGTATAACACTTTGTAAAGAAATTCAATCAAAATTTTAAAAAATCCGATAAAATGAATGGTGTAACTAAAACGATATAAATTTTTCCATTTTTATCAGTAATATTTTCAATATTATTAGAGAAATACAGTAAAAACTTCCACCAGTTTTTAATTTATTAAAATGAAATGCTAATTAAAATTTTGAAAACTTCCTCAGCGCAGTTTTACCCTCCAAAGTATACATATATTAGAAAGTTTTTCGTTAAAAGTCTAGATAGTTGAGAATCAAAATTTACATACATACTCATACAAACATTCATATTTATTATAGGTAGAAATATATTATTAATTTTTAAAAAATATTTGGGAATTTCTTTCATATAGCGTATAATATTGCTTAGAACATTCTAATATATTTTTCGTCTTTTCTTGATTTTGCTTTGATTGCAATGTTTTTATAAAATATAATTTTACTTAGAATTCTGGAGAATAAACAAAATATTTTAAAAATATTATTAATTTTGATTTCCTAATTTACTAATAATTTTAATAAAATAATTTCTGATTTTAATTTTTAATTGGAATAATTTTTAACAGCAACTTATAAACATTATGACTCCGATTTAACTGAAAAAATTTTGAATTATAAAATTATTTTCTTATTTATTCTTTCTTTGATATGCATTAATAACATAATTAGATATAAAAATCAAAATAAAGCTTTTACAAAGTAACCATTCCATTTTCTCGTCTGTTTACAAACAACTAAGAAGTCTGAAGCAAAATCGATTGAATCTATCACTTTATTTACTCATTAGAGACGCGATTAGCACGGAATTAACATCCAAATCAGACAGCCAGTGTCATTAGGGTCTTTCAATTATGTAAAATCCCTGCATGCAATAAGTTGAGGCTTCTATCCCAGGAAAGTGACTTCGAAGACTTGATTACCCTTCCCTTAGTTACTCAATTGTTATCCTTTATTGGAAGTTGAATTTAGCGAGAGAGCAGATTAAGGTATCCTACTATGTTAAAACACTGGTTTAAAAGTGATTGTTTTTTAGATAATTTCAAATTTTAAAATATATTTTTCATTGATATTAGGAGGATTTATTGTTTCTGTACAATCGTTAATGCATCTTTCAAAGTATTTTTTAGACAAAGTATAAAAAGCGACCACATTGGCGAATTTTGCTGTTATTTCTTGTAGTTCAAATTTTCCTCTTTCAAAAACTGTTTGTCTTTTATGGAATGAGGAAAGACTGACCAATCATCCAGGATTACATATTTTACTGCTAAAAAATTTGTCTTTAACTTTAATGTTTTTTCAAAACTTTAATTTTCATAAAAATATGTTATGACCGTTAACATGATATCTTAAAAACTAATAGAGGTGTTTAAGTAAAAATTGTAGCATGTCTTTTAAATAATATGGGCAATGAAATGAATCCAAAGTTTTATTGTTGGTGATCTTTTATAGGTGTTTTTAGAAAAGTTAAGTTTTGAATTTATGGAAAAATGCACATATATGTATATTTTCCCCCATAACTTCTTTGCATCTTAACATTTTTCTTAGATTTTGGTTCATTTCATTCATCATTATATTCTGTAACTTGTATACAAAGAAAAATAAGATTTCTGCATTGCAATTTTTTGTAGAGTGTAAACCGTTTTGGTTAAATTTCATTAAAATTTACTACGAATTTTCTTATTTCACAAAATTTATTATATTTTCAAATATTTTTTGTATCTATAGTATTTCGTATTATAAATGGCAATATGTCTAAAAACCATTGTTTTAATTAATTTTTAAAAAATCAAAATTTTCAAAACTTTTTTTATGATCCTAGTCGGATTCCTGAAAGCTCTTTAATTCACTGGAAACGATTAGAAGAGGGAATTCGTAAGTTTTTATAGAGAGAAAATAAATGCGTTGGTATTAAAAATATACAATTTAGCTATTTTTTTAAAAAAAGATTGGCTAATAACAAATTTTAAAAATATTTCAGCTCTTATTCTTTGAAACGCTTCTTTTGAAATTCTCTTCTTCGTAAAGTGAAGAATTTTCTTTTGATGAAATATTTTGTAATTCTAAAAGTTTGTAGCAATGTTGACATGGCAAACATTAGTTTCTTGATAAGTTCGTAACATGAAATTTTTGTTAAAATATGAAATTATCATCAAAAAAGATATTTCAAAAGTTTTTCCTATTGCAAATTAAAAGCCTTTGGAATACACTGTTTGATCAAAAATATCCGAAACCTTCGACTTTTTTTTCAATCCAAAGATAATGATGCATGCATAGTGTTTTAAAGAAAAGATAAGGCCAAACGACATTGATGAGGATAGTGGACTGATGATATTTATCATGTAGTGTATGATAAGGACAAAAGTTTGAATTCATCCCGTTTCTCAGATAACTGTCAATATTTTGTAACTTTCATCAATCCATTGGTTAGCTCTGCAGAGGAAAGAAAAATTCTGCACTTCTCTCAGATTTTCAATTATTAAATTTTTTATTGGATTTGTATGTAAATTTACAATTAAATCGGGATGCTAATCTTAATTATGCTTAATTTATCTGTTATTATCTAAAAAAAATTAAATTTTTTATTTCAATAGTTTTTTAATATTATTTAAATAAAACCTGACGTTGCAGTCAGAGAAACAATAAAGTTTTTAAAGTTTTACCTTTAACCATTGGTGTTGTATCTTTGACCTGCACTTATAATAAAATCAAACATAAATGAGAAAATCAGTGGTTTGGAGTCAGTGGAATTTACTGTACAGGGCGTCTGGCTCGGAGCTGTTCTTGAAGTAACCGATTTGTAACAGTTCGTTGTGTCACTGTGGTGCCAACTGCAGCTCGAATTTCAGCTGCAGACGCAGTACGATTAGCCACAGCCATACGCCGAATACGAAGGTCTTCCCTCTCAGTAGTACCACGTGCCCGCCCGGAACCTGGTCTTCTTGAGGCAGTACCTTCCCTTGACCACTGCCGCCAATACTCATGCACAGTGGATACATTCCTGCCAAATATTTCAGCAATATCGCGGAAAGAAAACCCACCTTCTCGTAGAACTACAACACGACCTCGTTCAAACTCAGTAAGCTGTTGATAAGGGCATCTTCGTCTTCTCAGAGGCATCCTTGACTAACATTAACCCACTACGTCAAATCTCAACTGTAAATACGATGACGAACCTTACAGCGCTTATTTAAAGCAAACCTCATTTGCATGTTCATAGTGTCGCTACTAGCGCCACACTTACGCGCGTAGCTCGAAATTTGAATCGACGTCATCTTTCAGATGTATAAACACGCCTACCAAATTTCGTTTATCTAGCACAGCTCCTTTCTAGTGTTGGGATTTTTTTTCCAACAGTGTATACTCATTGTTTTACTTTTAAAAGAACTGAAATAATATTTACCGACTTTGTAATTTAAAGAAGAAAAACATATCCTGACTTTAAGAATTATTTTGTATAAATTTATTTTTGTTGAAGTTGCAGAGTCCCATTAAAGTAGATATCTGCATTATTAGTTTCAAGGGAATCATGTGATTTTAATGCTCCCAAGAATAATAATATTGTCAGTAATAACATTTGATTTAATTTTTGGTCTTTCTTTGCTTGTCTCTTCTCTTTATTGTGTCATTCGGAATCACTTCACAATTTCAGAAGTTATTAGTCATTATCAATTTGAGAAGAAGTTCTCAATGCTGTATTTAGATTCACAAGATTGTGGAACACAATCTGAATTGGACAAACCTACAATACTTAAATGATGCATAAGGTTTAGATGAAATATCAGTCTACCACTTATACAGAAAAGTAAAAATTCACAAAATAAATATTCTTATTAAAGGGAACAAAATTATCATTAAACTTTTCTATGATATTACAATTAAATTCCTGTAACTTTATTATCATCAGATTTAGTAACTCAGTTTAACAACCCATAGACTACCTACATTATTTGACGTTAAAATCCAGTTGTTAATTGCCTGATTGTAATAACGTTTTAGAGATAAAAGCGTCAATTTAAAAAAAAAGATTCAATAGATAATTGTTGTGAGATCATGGTCATCATGGAATTAGACACCAATAAAATAAATGCTTTTGCTAAATTATGGAACTAATTTGAGCAAGCTTTAAAATAGCGGTATTGTCCAACTTCATATGCACTTTAAAGTTAAAGGCATTCTGGCAACTCCAGGCAAAAGAAACGGAATGGAATTTTTAATTCTTCGTTTATTGAAGCAAAATTGTTGCACCGCCTTTTCAAGATTCAGTAAGTTAAAACATAAGCCTTTTATCATTGAAATGAATTCATTACTTGTATAAAAAGGAACCACTTGTTCAATAATATTCACCTCTGTCTTAGAAAAACTATCCACAAGTTTTTAGAACATTTTTGAAAGATTTTTATGTTATTTCAGTAAAAGGAAGAAAGTAAACATTGTTCAATGTTAATAAACACCATCCACAAGTATGTATGATGTTCACATTATTTTTGTAATTTCCTCTTCAAATTATAAAATAAAGCATTTACAGAGTAAGTAAACCATGAACGTATTCAGATGCTGTCAATTTCATAATGTATGCCATAATATAATTCTAATGCTTGTGATTTTTTTCTTTTGATATTTTAGTATTTATTTTGTGGTGTTTTAGTATTTATATTGTTTAGAATTGATTTTGTCTAGGGGATATATTACGCAGCTTTAAATCAAAAGGTCACGAATTCGATAATTGCAGGAATTCACCCTCCACATTGGCAATATTCCATCCAACACCAGTTGTAACATTTGTGACCGCGGACAATGAACACGCTCTTCACTCGCCATAACACTTGGTGCTACCGGAACACTCTCTTCGCTCGCCATAACGCTTGGTGCTAACGAAACAATCTTCTTGCTCGCCATAATGCTTGGCGTTTCCGAAACAATCTCTTTGCTAACGCTTTGGAGCTATAAAATCGTTCGTCTCTCTGCGACTAACTAGTGGAGAAGTATTGTGATGGTATCTTAATAAGGCAGCAACAGCCACAAAGCATTGGCGATCCCTTTTGTTACGTGGCTGCAAACCGGAAGGTCACGAGTTCGATACTTGGCGGAATTCATATTGGCGGAATTGACACATTACCAGCCAACACTATTATTCGCCACGATATCATCAATTCATCTTGATATAAAATAAACATTTTTATTTGTCAATGCTCTGGAATTATGGGCTATAATAGATCAAAAGTTCCATCTCTTTTCGTCTCTTTCCACATTCGGGTCGGGTCGGTCTGATGCCACTTGGTCATACCAAGCCGAATGAGACTTAGCTCTTTCGAATGAAGGCAGAAGTGTGCGTCTTTCGTTATTAACTAGCATCGTTAAGGTGAAAGCACGAATTTAGTTTGAGCACACACGACATAACCCTTTTTAGGGGGCAGTAGAACTCATTAATCCATCTGCAAGTTAGAATTGAGATACAAATCAGAGAACGACTCATCCCTGCTTCAGTACCGGCAAAGGGATAATTTGTTATGGGAACTTGGAGGACTTTGCACTCACGACCTATTTAACGTGCCCCAACTGCCATGAGTCAACAAGGCGGACTTCGGCCGAGACGAGGACAGAACTCGCTTCCTTTCGATAACGAGACTGACGCTCTACCAACCAGGCTGCCGCGGCCTTTCTTTGTACATTATCAAGTTTAAGTGAAGTTATCGACATTTAACACTAAAATAAATAAATCGGAATCTCACCCCGACTGCAGCTTTTTGAGTTGATCCCTGCGTCGCAGCTTCATCGCCCGGTGCCGGAGTGCGCAGATGAGGGCGAACACGAGAATGGGAAAGCCGATCACAGAGGACAGGATCGGAATGACCACCGGACGGGGATCCAGAGACACTGCAACAAACAAAGGCAGCATTAGAAACTTGTGCATGAGGTGAAAACTATTATCCATAGTTTTAGGAAATCAGAGGATTGTGAATAATCTCCACCTGTTTGCGGTTCATGCAATGTTCAAACGACGGTATGCCTTATTTTAATTAAGTGTTCTGTTTTTTACAGAGATCGCTTCAACTTTTAATTCGTCTGATTTTAACTTGTCTTTCCTTACAGGAGAAAGGCCTCACATGAATTTATTCCCTTTCTTGAAAAAAAAAAAGGAATTTTTAATGAAATTTAAATTTATTCTCTAATTTTTACTTACGGTTTTAACAGTTCTTTTACGATGGATTTTCTGCAAAATGTAAAAAATTACAAGTTAATCCTGTTTTCGGCTTAGCATAACCTAGAAAAGGATCTTGATCCAGAAAATTAACACATCCATCCATCCAACATGGAATTTTCACAACATTGAACAGTAGTAACGTGAAATGTGGATATGCTGTTTCTATAATTCAGAAATTATTTTCAATATTGATTGATTTCTTATTAAGATTTCTTAAGATATATAATCTAATATATACATATGAATGCTCGTATTTTATACGCTGCAGTGTCGTTTGAGATAAAACTTTGCCAAGTTATTGCTTGAACTTGCGCGAAGCTTATAGGCATAGTACTGTGATTTTATCTTATAATGTAAAAATGAATTTCTGTTAATTCGTATTTCATGTGATACTATAAAAACTGCATCCGGTTGCAAAAAGAATTTCTCGATTTATTGCTTGCACATGTGCGAGAGTAATACGCACAGTGCATTTGTTATATCAAGGTAGATAAAATAGAACAAATATTCCTCCCTTATATATATCATTCCATTTTAATGAATATATTCATTGTCGACAAGGGAATGAAATATCTTTCTTTTTATCATTTCTAATTAAACAAGATAGTTACGTAAAATTTAAACTCTATGTCCAAAATTATTTTTTTGCTGCAGTAATGCATCAGGTTTGCTGTTATTGCATAAAAATTGTCGGCTATTATTGTATGAAAGTTGGTAGAATTTTTTTTTCATTCTCTGTACTGATTTTCACAGATGTAATCCCACTGTAATACTCTAAGAAAATTATTTATATTTTAAAAGACAGCAATTTTTTTTGCTTTAATTATAGTTTGACTATTTGAGGAAAGTTAGTATTAGAGTAAATATTCCAATCTCTCTGAACAGAGAATGTTATTTTTTATGTGAACAGAATAAAATAATCTATTTTATAGGAAAAATTGCTAGTAAAAGGGAAGGGGGCATTAGTTGCAAGTTAATGGAGCACAATGAAAAAATAACTGTCAAAGAACATTTGCAATTGAAGAAAAGAGTTTAAAATATAATCTTGTATTTCAAATACTTTATAGTTCCCTTTTTTACATGGACATCAATTCTATAAGTTCGCTTTTTCACATTCGAAAATATAGTATCTCTTAAATTTACAACAATATATTTCAAGAAAATAGTTATTTGTTTTATCCCTAAAAAACATCCTTACATTCGAGAAAAAATAAATTTAATGCAAGAAAAAGGAGTCGGAAAATTGATACATGATGTTAAAATCTTGTCTTCGATTTCTAGGTCAGTAAGTCATAGATATTCAACTGTGCAACAGAAAACGTCATTTTTTATTGAAATTGTTGCATTTCATTTCTTTCATATCTTTTAAAAAATACCATGAAATTCGAAAAAATAAAATATTATAAGTTAAATATCTCCCCTTCAAACTGCCATTTTATTTTTAAATATCAAAATAAAAGTTTAAAATCTTAATTTTTGTTTGCATTCTAAAACTTTTAATTACATTTGAATGTCTGTCTGTATGTTTCTTATGCGCTGCCATACCGCTCATCCGATTCCGATAAAACTTCAACAACATATTGCTTTCCATACACGAAGGTTATAAGCATAATATAAACTAATAATTTCATGATATAAATATATTTTCTATGTTTAAACAATTTTAAAGATAAATGTTTTAATGATATTTTTTAACATTAAACTTGAGAATTCTGAACGAATATTAAATGAATCACGAGATACAATAAATAGTTTCATTCTGAAAGAACACCAAAAAATTCTAATTCTAAAGAATGTACAAATCTAAAACATGAAAATGAATATTTGTTTGTAGAATTGAACAGTTAAAACAGCATAAATATTATTTATACTTCTCCTTTATATATCCTTCAGTTACAAAGAATGTATTCGTTACCAACAAGAAAATGAATATCATTCTTAATTAAACAAGATAACTATGTCAAATTCAAAGGATATTTCCTAAATTATTTCTTCTGCGGTAGTAACATGCTTGGTACCAAGTAGTATCTAAATATTTTGTAAGGACGAATTTGCCAGAAATTCGAGAGTGATTTTTCCATCAAGTAAAAAAAAAAAAAAACTTTCTGCTAACATGCTGAAAAAATATCAGCAGTAAATCGCACATGCATACCCCCACCACCACTAATGCATGTCTGGTAGACTGATGAAGGTCAATTCTGCATGAACGGAGAGCCTTCCACCCCGCCAGGCTAATTAAAAGACAAGCACTTCTGCGTGCTCTGCGTCATGACATTTGACACAGGATTAATAATTGGGCATCGTTAAGGCTCTGCAATACCTTAATTAAATTTATCGCTCGGGGCTCACTCTGGGATAGGGGGCCCTGGAGGAAAAATCGATCCCTTGCAGCCCCGGGGGAGGCCTCAGCGAGATATTGTTCTGGACTACCGCCGTACTTCACCGTCGAATTGATTTAAGAAGCAACTGTCATAAAAAGAACAAGCTCATTAATATAAGATTTATTTTGGGTGGTGATAGAACAGTTTAGAGGGGTATAGAAAAAATATTACACAATATTAGCAGAAGAAAAACTGAAAATTTTTTATTCGATATTTTTATAAAATTTCTTTTGAATTAGATAAGAAGATCTTTATTATTGATATTTTCAAACTCACGAATTAATTTCTTCAGTAAGGTTCCTATTCTGTACAAAAATATACATGGACTTCATATTTTCAATCATTTTATTCAATGTGACTAGAAGATATTTATTGATTTTATAAAATAGAGTATTTACAGCAGTTATTCGGACACATACATAGAACAGTAATTTAAATTAAAAATCTCCATCAAATATTGCCAACTTCTTAATTCTAAATTCTGTTTTTAATTGTTGATTTGACAAATGCCAAAATTATTTATAACTTTTTTAATCCCACTGAAATATAAAATATATACTGTTTTTAAAAGTTATTAGTACTTGTTAGTTTCTTAAGCACTAGACAGGTTTTAAAGTACTATTCAGTTTCTTACAAATTGTATAATTTTTCTTCCCCTCTTACAGGCTTCATTATTATTCTAACCTCAATTACTATTGTCTGTGTTCGTTTCTGAACTTTTTCAGATTAAAAGGACATTGACAGGATCGGCCATCTGGTGTGGTGGGTGCAATGCATCCGAGCCCCGAGACTGATGGAGGGGTCCACCGTGATTAAGAATTAAAATAGTGCTCTGAACAATAATAAAGTAGCACATACTAAAAGTTTACAAGCTTGTTTCCATGTGGCTGGCAGAACATCGGCCGACTCTTTTATCAGGTAAAGATCGCAGTGATAGTTATAAAAAGGCGCGAAAAGTTCATTTATGAATAAGGAAATCCCCATCAGACATGTTAAGACAGAGCGGCGTAGCCGGTACCCAGGAGTTGAGGCTGAGGCTGGGTTCAAATGGACTTGCAAATCATCAGCTATCTACTTTTGTCTATATCTGATATATTTTTTTACTATAATTTACATTGCCAATTTCTAAATATGATAAACACTGAGCCCTCTTCAAATCAAAATTAACTAAAGGATTATCTTCAGTCAAGCATATGGGTATAATGATTAAACGCCCTTGCTATCCTAAGTATCCGAACAGAAATTGGAACAATTGTAATTATCCTGAACAGTAAAAACAAAATTACACATCATTAAATAAATATACAAATGTTTGTTCTCTTTTTTTTTACTTTGCTAAAAATTTAGAGCCCCAAATGGTTTCTTGCACCCGGGCCCTCTCATAGAGAGGGTGAGATCTGGACATTTGGCTAGTAAGATGTAAAAGGTCTTTACTCTTTCAAAGATTATAGTTTCTCTCATTTAGGTAATATTGGATTAATTAGAGAATTTTCATGAATAAAGTTATCCTACTGAAATATATGGCAAAACCTTTGTGGTTAAAACATGTAGCTAAATTTTTTTTATATGCATTGGGATATACAACAAGAAGAGAGTCTTCAGTAAAAAATAATAATTTAAATTTTGAACAACTAGTAACATTTTTGTATCAATACGGATTATAATAAAAAAGAAGTACAAACTGCTTCTTAAGTGCCCAATCGTAATCCAGAGACATATTTAAAGAATTTCAGAAAATTTATAAACCGCAAATCACAATTTTTTTCTCTGTTAGCCAAAATCGATTAATATTATCTTTCAAAAATCTCTATAACCCGAGTTCTCAGGGTTTTTAATTCTGAGAACAAAATAGCCGTTTATAAGAAAAAAATCTCAATTTTTCATTCACCTTAGCAAACAACACAATTGTTACTTTCCAAAATGGCCAATATGTGCCGTTGTAACATTTACAGAGGATTTATCACTCTTTCTGTATTTTTCTTCTGAAGTAAAAGTTACCCGCTGATGAAGAGGCTCTCTGCAAAGGAATCACTAAAAAATACTTTTAAAGCCTTAAGAAACAGCACTTCAAATAAAAAGAGAACAAGAAAGAAGTTAATCCCACATTAAGACGGCATCAGAATATTAATGCTAATTAAATTAAAATAAATTCGCATAAAATTCGGACTCTTAATTAATAGTACCTATTGCTTCGTCTGGATAAATTGCCCAAATCCTGCATTCAAAATTTTCAAAGAGAATCTGTTGCCAGTACTGATTACTTCTATAAACTGCAAACAAAATCAATGAATTTGGCTTAATTTTTATAACAGTAAGGAAAATTACGGTTACGAATAACATTTAAAAGTATTGTTGAAAAACGTGTTAAATGAAAATAATAAGAAAATTAAATTGAACAAATACTATTTTAATCAGTGACTAAATTGTATGTTTTGAATTAAAAAATGACCTAAAAATCGCAACCTAGTTTCATTTTTAAAGTTCTTGCAAAATTTTTATTATCTTTCAACTACAATACAAAAATTAGTTATTTTTCGATTATCATATTTCCAACTTTAATTCTCTGAAAATTCACAATAAGTCAAGCAACCAATAGAATTTACTTTTCACATGTATTTTAAAGTGTTTAAACCCTTTTTAAAAGTGTGAAAGTCTTACAATAAAAAGGATTTTGTAAGTCCTAAAACATGTATCCATAAGCCATTTACCCTGTGAATTATAAAAAAAGGTATTTTTTCATTTTAAATTAATTTTATGTTTTTATGCAGAAATGTTTTTCTGTTTTTCTTTGTTTTAAATATCATGGAACTCTAAAATAGTTTTTTTTCTAATCTCACAAATGATTATCTCCAAATTAATAAATATTTAATGATATGAACATTAACTGATCTGAGGAATTATCTATAGATTTTATATTTACGGTTTTTTCTTGTATCACTTTCATTTGTTGAATTTAATGCAATACTAGATAGTAAATTTTCCTTAAGCAAAAGCTACTACAGTCATAATTTAATACAATAAATCTCCACCCTCCTTTTAAATTTCCAATAAAACAAATAAAAGGAACCTATTTAACATTATGAAGGCAATTCTATATATTAATGGTATGTGAATAATATTCAAGAAATATACTATCCACTTTCCACCAAAACTACACAAATCTTCTCTACCCTTTGCAAATGAAAATATATTGTGATTTTCCAATGTTTCGCATGTCATCATTTCATCATAATTTTGAAAATGACTATCGGGGACTCTTGTTTGTGTGTGGGAATTTTCAGATGTCTCCAATCCCCAGAGTCATCTCAATGAAGAAAGTCTTCATCTTTTGTTAGATTGTCTTACGGCACCTGAGACAGTTCTATAAATCCTCTTCCCTTTGGGGATTCGGACTTATAACTGTCTCTCTAGGAATCGCCCTTTTATGGATAGAAACATAAGCCTGTTAGGAAGTATCAGACAAACCTCGGGGAACCACGAAAATGACAGTGTGCGCTCTTTGACTTGGATTTCAGACCCAATCTTCTCGTCCTGTTTTTTTAACAGGAAAAGAATAGAATTGTGAACAAGTGTCCATCTTGTGGGATAAATGCTTAGTAGAAATTCTTGTGGATATAGTTAGAGTGGTTTGCTTTTCTTGAGATGTAATACCTTATAAGATTTAAAAGACCTATTGTTTCTGGTTTCGGTAATCTTTTGAGTTTAACAATTAAGGATAGGATTCTTTTATCTAAAGAAATTTCACCTCATTATGATCATACAAAAGTTGTGAAATTACAAGATAAATTTTGTAAATTTGAACTCCGAATTGAAATATTTATTCAAATCTCTTTTTCGGTCATCTCTTTCATTGAGAAATATATATAACTCATATAAGTCATAAAAGATAGATATCTAACTCAAAGATACATTATTCATAAAAAATAGATTATAAATTTTAGAATATGAGTAAAATCTTATAAATAAGTATGCTAATAATTCGTCTCTTCTTAACGTGAATTACATAAGTTGTAGCAAATAAATAAATAAATAATATGAGGGCACATTTTCATAGATGGTGAACTGATAATCACTTCCTACAAAGATTATTTTGCCATTTCTCTAATAATGATTTTAATTTCATTGGGCTTGTCCAATTCATTGGGATTATCCACAATCATTTTTGATTCCTCATATCGCATCATTTTTTCCAGGAAGTACGAATTCAGCAGTCATTGTTCAAACATTTACCAGATTCTGAAGAAGGGAAGAAGTTAACAACGAAGCAAATTTATGCTTTTGTGATTTTTCTCGATGTTTATAACTTCAGAAATCCTATCATTGGTAATCGATCAGTGACTGAACTTTCTTTAATAGTAAACAAAACTTCACATTTTAAAATACTGTTAGCTTGAAGTATATATCCTCATCTATTCCTTATGTGATTATTATTGCATCAAAAAATAGTGTCTGCATTTACTTTTCTTTCGAACGAAGCGTTTCTTTGTCTC
>JAPMOQ010036171.1:284868-305646 GCA_026543055.1 Argiope trifasciata
TTTAACATATCTTTAATATTTTATAAAGGGTATAGAGATTACTAAAGGAAACAGTCAAAAAATTTAGAAAAAAAGTAAATTATGTTTTTTTCCCTACAATTCCATGTAAATATAAATTCATAATATATCATCTTAGTACTTTATTTTGATATATATGATGGTACAAAATTCCATTCCTTTCAAAACGTTCAAAAATATATGCGACGACTATTTACTTTAAATGACAGGAAAGAATTTAAATCAACAAAATTTTGAATTCATATAATCCTGTTTCTGAAAATTTTTGATAAAATTGATCTCTTTTAAATTGAAACTGTTATTTGGCAATACATTTATTCTGGTATACATTTGAGGATAAAGTTTACTATCGCTCAAGATAATTGATTCAAATCTATCATATAGCAAATAGTCTGCCAATAAAAGATGGGTATCTTAATTAATTTGATAGAGTTTTATGAATGAAATTTCCAATATTACACTCAATAGAGCATCAAAGATAATTTAATTAACATCTCACAAGAACTGATTTCATTCTACTGTTGTTCTCTTACTTTAAGTGAACCAAGTGACATGTGCATCAATATTTGAACTATCCCATTTATATCGTCAATAGTTCCATAAGAATTGTGACACGCCAACTTATTTTCAATGGAATGATACACATTTCCAATAAAGCTTTCAGGCATGTCATTTCATACAATAACTCGGCAGATTGAGAATTTTCAATCATCCGTTGAATAGAGGGGTTGGCTCGATTTGTATCTTCCAAAGAAAACACATTATGCCACCGAACGCCCTGCACCTTTATCTCTAGAATGACCCTCATCCTGGAGTCGTTCGATTGTACCTCGGAGGCAATTACTGAATATTATGTTCCGGAGCGATGCATTATCGGGGGCTCGAGGATCGGAACTGATTTTGAAACTGAAGGGGAGGGCGCTCTGCCTAGGTTGGCAGAATTCATCCACTTCCACCCCTAGTGAGTCCATCTGATTCATCAAGGTTTCTGGATTTGAATATGGAGTGTTAATGCCAAAATGAATAGGCCCATTTAAACGGACAGTTTTATTAAGAAGGGATATTGAATACCGTTCATGGATAGATTATCGTAGGGGGCATCGATTATTTGAACTGTTTGGACTAAATGAGGATTCATAAAGTGTTTGGAAAAGCATCATTCCAATTTAATTTGGCCATTAGATTTGTTTAAAACATCAAGTTTCAAAATGTAGAATTGGAATAAAATAAAGGACAGATAGACTATAATGATATGGCATTGTATATCTATCACAACATTGTATAAACATGTGCAATACTGTCTATTATTTATCTTGAAGTATTTAGTGAATATGTATGTTATCTGTATACGTTTAAAAGGCAGTTTTTTTTTTTGTCAAAATTCACAAACAATTTTTACTATTTTATTTTAAAACCCATTTATTTAGATTTCCAAATCTGCGTTTGTTTTAATTCTACAATACAGAAGAGCCACGATGTGTGATTTTTTATAAACCACTGTAAATGATAATGAAATCGGAACTATCAACCCTAAAGTTGAATATTTTTCAACATATTATATCAAATACGCGTCTCTCTTGAATTCAAATTTATTTTATAATATGCTTTTTTACCTATCAAAGCGTAATAGAATACGTTTTCAGTAATTTATAAGCCGAAAGGATAGACAATTATCATACATCTGTTTTTGAACATCGTTTATTTTAGAAAGCCTTTTTAATGCAAGACAAATGAAAATTTTAAATGAATATTTTTGAAAAACAGATTTCGTGAAGAATTTCATATTCAAAATATAGTATTTTAAAATTTTATTAACATATTACCTCGAAATTTTGTATAAATGTTTCCTTAAATGATTCAAAGGCAGTGAATTAGAGATATAATTTTGAACTGATTAGTTTTTGTTTTAGAACTGCCTAAATTAATTTTTAACAATGAGTTTTGTGTAAGTTTCAATACAGAAATACTCGGTTAGCTATAAATGTTTTGAAAATGCAAATATTTCGATACTAGTTACTTCCCTACACCGCTGCTGTGAGTATGTTGTGTTCAAAAATAATTGAAATATGCGCATTGTATTTTTTGTAGAGTGTTTTGTTTTTTGTCTTGATTTTTATAATTTTTTACCCAAATTGACAAAATTTTATAGAATCTTCTAATAATTCCCAATTAATATTTTTTTTATTAGCAATCACATTGATCCTGAATATGAACTGATATATCACATGAGAAGGAATTTTCAAAAATTTGTCTCTACTGCTACAGAAAAAAAGCTTCCCGAAGTTTGGCTATTTGGAATCCTGCTATATTATATACTTACTTTTAATAAATGCCATGACAAATACCGTACTATCAGAGATTTGAATGGATGATTTTGGTTCTTCGTGTGTTGTCGAGGAGAAATTTTTTTAATATATACGTTATATATTAAAATGTCTCCTGTCACATTTTTATTTTCATTTGAACTAAGAACATTGCTCCTCGAATATTTTTCCGATTTTAAATTGCTGAAAACTTTTGCCGATTTCAAATAAATATATAGCTTTTAAATATAAAATAAAATTAACTGCGCATGAATTTTCAACTTGATGTAGAATTTGTGTTATTACTTACTTTTTATCAATTCTAAGGTGAAAGATAAGACTGGACACTTTAATTAAATTTGAAACATCATTATTATATTCATGAATATTTTTATAAGGGAAGGATTCATTGACAATTCTGCCAAAACTTATGTAAGCCTCAAGAAACACAACTGTAATTCATTTTTCTGCTTTGATACGAAAAAAGGATGTTTCTGTCTTCAGTCATCGATGCATGCCTGCTCGCACCACTAATGTGACTAATGAAAGTGAGATTATGCACGATCGGAGAGTTTTCCACTCTTCCAAGCTAATTACAGAATGAGCACTTCATCTCCGGCCAATTCGTTACGTTTAGCACAGTATTAATAATTGCAAATCGTTCCTGTTGGGCAATACCTTAATTTAATTTATCGTTGAGCTTCTCGCTATAATAAGGTTGCTCGTGGATATGTGGGGGGGGGGGGGGGCGAATCCATCCGATCATCTTAGGGGAGCGTTTAACGTGGTATTGCTGTGCGAGATCCCATGCTATTGCCCTGTTGATTTAAGAGTCGGGATAAGATAAAAAGAAAAGATTAATTAAGAAACTTTGTGGATGACAATGGCAAAAAATCAATGTGATATTGGGAGAAGGGGGCATATATTCCTTGAACAATAGGAAAAAAAAATTAAAATATTTTTTTTCCTACTCCGGTATTTATCCTGAATCGGAAGGAAATATCTTTAGTTATTGCTTTTTCCAAAACGTGTAATTTTTAATGTTCAGCCTTAATCATTTTATACAAAAGATATCAGTATTTTAAACCTTCCAGTATTAACTTTCTCAGTCTAGATTCGGATGATGTCCGATTAAGAAGAATTATTTTTTTCTTTAAAGGAATCCGATTTTAATAAATCAAGAAATAAAACACAAAACTAGGCTTATATTGCTTATCTATACTTATAATATAGCTCAATGTGTGTATGTTGACGCTCTACGGGCCAGACCGTTGGACCCTACAGCTACCAAATTTGGTACATGTATACCTTGGAAATTGGGAATGTGCACCTCTGAGCCCTTTTGTAATTAGAATTTGAATTAATTAAAATTTAAGCCAAATTTCGACGTTTTTCTGCTATAGCTTCCGAAAATAGTATCGCACAAACATGATTTTTATATCAATTTAAAGATAAAAAAATTAGCTTTCTAATTGTATCAATGTTTTAATTTACAACTTAAGCTTCTATTCTTAACGAAATTTTAAAGAAATATTTTAACCATGTTGTTTCAGGACGTGACTGGATAAAATAACAGGAAACAATGCCGGAAGTTAAAAAAAAACAATTATCATCGCAAAATAAATCTAAAGAAATGCAACTTTCAACACGTGACTCGATAAAATAAAATAAATATAAAATCTGATATTTTCTTTAAAAAATGCCAAGCAAAGGATTCTATTATCGTTTGCAATATTTAAATCATTAATTCAATAAATTATCTTTATTTATACAGGATATACATTCAAATTCCGGTCCAATGGCCAATTTGTAAAATATTATTAATAGGCATTTATATTGTTTAACATTTATATTGTTAATTTGATCTAAAGGAAGTAAATAATTACGTTTTATGTAGCTTGAGTCAAACAATGTATTTATGAATAATGAGTTTTAGATTTCTTCATACTTTGCTCTGTGAGCCATATTTTACAAAATATTTTTCATAATATTTTAAATAAAAATTGCTACATCAATCAGTCTTCTAAATCAATAATTAAAACTGGCTGATTTATAAAATTAAAGAATATTATTAGGAAAACGTGCTCTTTTAGAACTTTCCGTCCATCATCTTAAAGAAAATACTAATTTCAGGCCAATCAATGCCCGGAATTACTTTGCTAATGAATATTTGATTTAATTGAAAATTTTAGAACGCATTACTCATGGCGAACCAGCTGGTCGCCAAAGGCGGCTAGTAAAGAATAAAAGATAAATGTATATTGAGTTGCATTATAGTAATATAGTTATTCTACTAAAATTTATTAAAATTCTTTAGGTGTAATTATTTCACTAATACTTGTTAGGATCGTTGTAACAGCAGTGAAAAATAAATATCGCAAATAAAAATGATTATAAATTGCAAAAAGTGAGCTTCATTTAATCGTAACATTCACTAATTAGCATTACAAAAAACGACACTCAAAATTCCAAATCCCATAAATTAGTTTAAATTTCATTGTAATAATAAAATGATTTATTGCAAAATATAATTAAAATTAAACTAGAAGCATTTATTAAAATAATACGGATACCGTTATCATTGATAATTAATTTCAAAACTTAAGACATCAGCGCCGCTTTTTTAAAAAGCTATGTGCCGAATTCCTAGCAAAAAATATCTAATTAATCAAATATTCTAATGACAGTTTTAAAATAGGGTTTCTTAGATATCGCCGATGGCCTATAAATTAATGTAATCAGATATTTGAGCTCTTAGATTTTATTGTTTGGAAAATTTCACGACGAATTAGCAATTATTTAATATTCGTTTTGCATATATAAGGAAGGATTTAAAATTTCTTTCTTAATATGCGAAGATTTTAATTAATGTAATAGAAAACTTTTAACGCAGATTTTTAGCAAAGTAAACTGAGCTCTTTAGTTTAATTTTTACTTACTTCTTAATTTAAAATATTATTCCTATTATTTTACTGTTTTCAACTTTTTGATCTTGTTTTCACAGCTCGTTTTAATTCGCTTAAAATTAAGAAAATTGTATAAAATTTAGTTTATTCTACGGAGTGATTCAACCACATTAATGATGATTAAAAGTACATAAACATTCATGTAAATGATTGCTACAAATATATTTATGCACTTTTTTAAAATGGAATTAAAAGTTTACGATAAAAGAAAAAGATTTTCCGCTTTGGAAGGAATAAAATCTTATTGATTATAGAAAAAATATTGTGCTTATATTGCAACTATCGCATCTTGCATTGACATTAATAATGGATAAATCTTGCTATATACTTGTACACATCAAAGAAAAAGTTTAATTTTTTTCAAGAAAAGGAGTGTTTTTGTTTCACAACTGCTCACAATTACCTTTTCATTGTGTTTAATCTTTTGATTTAAGTAACTTAATATTAAACAATTCAATAGTGTTTGTGTTCCACAACAGTTAAAAGTTTTATTACAGCACATCTTTAATTAAGTTTAACATTTTTATTCAAGCAATTTGACATTAAATGAATTAACAGACCAAGGACATTAGTTTTACTTAATATGATCTGGAAATAGTCTAATATGTAAGCTTAATTTTCGGTTTTTATACCTAGAATTCATTTTGTTTAATTGGGAAAAACATAATGCGATTTTATTGGAATATTAATTGACTTTCAAGAAATGAATCTCAGTAAGTATCAGAAAAAAACACATTGAGAAAACACACAATTTTCTCTATATTACATGAAATTCCTTTGATATGTAATATAGAGAAAAAAAATCTCTATATTACATATCAAAGAAATTTAACGTCCCACAAGTCAACGTTTCATCATAAATTTCAACAATGAAAATTATTGGATATGTCCACTCCCCAGATCAGGGCAATGAAGAGAGACTTATCTTTCTCTGGACTCATCCAGGACGCTCCAGGGGCCTCCATAAACCCCTCCCTCTCCAGGGATGCGGATTTACGACTCTCAGGAGATCGCCCTTTTGTGGATGGAAACATAAGCCTGTTAGGAAACATCAGGCTAACTTCCGGAGGCCGCCAAGGAGATACCGTGTACTTTCCGATTTGGATTCCAGCTTCAATCTTCCCGGCTTATCTTTTTTAATAGGAAGGAAGAAAAGAATTGTGCACCGCTGATCCGATTTTTACGGATTTAAAAGTTTTGTGGAAATTTTTTCCCGCTGTTTGGGCGATTTTACTTTCCTTGAAGCGCAATGGTGTGGAAGATACTTAAAGACTTCGTCCTTTTGTTTGTGGCTTTAAGAGACTTTTAAAATTTAAGAGATAGAAAAAAGGGAAACGGTCATTGATTTTTATACGATAGAAATGACATCTGTAACAGCCATACGGAAGTTGGTAGATGGTAACTTTTGTTTTCAGTACTTCGACTTTTGGTGGATCGAATTAATTATCTGATGCAACATTCTTGTGAATCCTTCAGTACTATTGTTCCTAATTTAAAATTTTCTGCCCAACAGTTTTTAAAATCAGAAAGGTAAAAGAAAATTTAAGCGATAGAGTAAAGGGAAATGGTCATTGATTTTTATACAATTGAGGTGGAATCTGTAACAGCCATGCGGAAACTGGCAGATGGTAACTTTTGTTTTTGGTATTTCAACTTTTGGTCGACCGAGTTAATTATGTGATTCCACATTCTTTTGAATCTTTCAGTATTATTGTACATAAATTTATTTTTTCTGCCCAACAGTTTTACAAATCAGAAAAGTAAAAAAAAACTTATATGAAATATTGAATACACTAAATAAAAGTAAATTGTGAATGGCATTTTTCTTTCGGAAACATTTAAATAATTGCAGTGATAAGACTTGAAGAGTATTTTTCTTGAAAAAAAACTTGGCAAACAGGTTACATAAGATTCTCTACTTTGTACTTTGACAAATAAGTAAAAATTCTGGAAATCATTAATTAAGAAATCTTTCAAATTTATTCCAACAAAAATAAAATTATAATTAACAAATTAAGGGTTGATTAGTTTCTTCCAATTTAAAAATTAGACAGATTTAAAAAAAAAAATGTTACAGTAAAATGAAAAACATTAGGGAGATATCAATAAAAATGCTAATTTGCGGAACCGAATTATATTTATAGGAGAAATTGTGCAAGAGTTTGTATTCTATTCATAAGAAATTACACATAAATTGCAAAAGAAAAGAATTTTAAAAATTTAACGGAACCTGAATAATATTTTATGTTATATATTTCTGATTTTTCAATACTTTACAATAGAGCTAGTATGACCACGGTTATAGCTTGCATAGAAAAATATTTTCTAGATTTCAATGCTCAAGTAAAAACACCTTTTAAAACCATATTTGTTTCAATTATTTTCTGCTTTTGAGTGCAGAATATTTTTCATGTCATTATTATTAACTTAAGTTATTACAGAATCTTAAGTTAATTAATCTGAAATTTAGTATCAGATGTATACACATTTATGTAAACGACAGAACATTAAAATGAGTCGATAAACATATATATAAAGCAAGAAAATTATAAGAAAAAGTTGTAGTGATTGAAAAATATTGAGGGTATTTATTGTACGGAAGCTCAGAGCTCTTCTACATTAGTGATAATAAGGGAATGAAAACTCTGTTAAAAATGCCACCTACACGAGCATAAACTATCAAGTTAAAGAGCATCATATAAAAAAAATATCTTAAAGAAATATATTCGAAATGAGTTTTTAAAAAGAAATTTCTTATCTGTATCGAAAAACTAGACTTCCGGATTTCACTTACTAATCTTCCCAATAAAGCCGAGACCGATGCCGTCGATAACGAGACAATTTTTAAGTTCTCATAATGAAACTGAAATCCGCAGTTGTTGCTGACGCGGATCTTTTTCTTCGTGACTGAACTCCACGATGAAGTCTTCATTCAGTGCGATGAGCTCAGAGGTTTATTGGAAGGGAGAAACATATGTGGGTGAAAAATGAAAAGACATTTACTCGAGTATTCTTTTCTTTTTTAAATGACTCTCAGAAGACCTATAACGATTCTCGGCTTTTGATTTTTCTCTTGGAAGATTAATTTATTAATTCTTGAGTCAGATATCTCACAAACAAGAATACATATTCCATTTGGGAATATAACTCTTGCAAGTCAGTTCTAGCACATTTTTATTTATCTGGAGTTGTTTCCCATTTTATAAAGCTAAAACTAATCTATTTCTCCCTTATTAACAAATCTTACCGCTTATGAGCTAATGTTTGGTTTAACTATGGTTAAATGTTGGATTTTAAATTCGTATTTATTCTAACGCCTTAAGTTCCATTAAAAAATTATGTGTGTGTAATTATAACTAATTTAAATATTGGTACTTTAATCTTAATTCAGCTCATATTGACTTCATTCTAAAATATTCTCTTACTTAATGACCCAATTCCACCTTTCTTATTTAATTAAGACTGCATGAGCTCTACAATTGCTGATATCGACAAATATGAAAATGTGTCCCTGATTCCCCACAACAGTGAAGTGGGGAATATCAAACGAAGTTATAAAGTAGCTAAACTTAGATACCTCTGTTTTAAAAGCGCAGGTCAAAGAAATTCCATTACGATTACTTTCCAGCAGCGTCAAGTCTACGAAACGATACTGAACCTAGTAAATAATGGAAAGGAGGGATTGTTCTTTCTTGATACACCATGGGGTAGGAATAAGACGTTTGTGCTGAATCTCCTGCTAGCCCATCTCCGCAAGGACCGCAATATAGCTCTGACTGTAGCTTCAGCTGGCATTGCTACTACTTTGTTTAATGGTGGCCGGACTGCTCATTCCTTTTTCAAATTGCCGCTTAATCTTGTAAAAGGAGATACCTTAACATGCAATGTCATCAGAAAGAGCTGCCAGAAAATCCTTTTGTACCAGTGCAAATCAATAGTATGGGGAAAGAGAGTATATAGGCGTTAAACCACAGCCTGTAGGACATCCAAGGCAAGCAGGCGGTGATGGGCGTGATGAGTTGTCGTTTTGCTCGCAGATGATTTTAGACAGCGACTGCCAACTGCTGATCAGACCGTCAGCTCTCATACATATATTCATCCATTCATACAAACAAACATACATTTAATTCCAATGCATTTTAAGACTTCCATTTCTCTCAAATAGTTCTTGTAATGTTTCAAGATTCGATAATATATATTTTTGATTTAAAAAAATAGTATTTTCTGCTTTAACAAACAATAAAGAATTTTTTATTTCCATTACAGAAAAATAGAAATTTTTACTGTAGCAGGATAGTAATATTTGTTTGTTATCAGTAGAATCATTCCCTTCGTTTCTTTTTTACCCTTTGTACCTCCTTTGTATTTGGTTTACTTTTAGAAGAGTAGGAACGGGAATTCATTAGCATTACATGAGTTTCCAGTGATTCAGTTTCCTTAAAGAAATAAGACACAAAACCTCACTAGAAGTACTAAATTCAACTATAAGCTCTACCATCCCACTCCGTTGTCCAGTTATCTTACAGTATTAACTATCATACAGTAATAAAAAAACAGTAACGTAGGCTTTTCCACATATCCCACATATATTATGCGCAATACGATGTGCCCTGAGAAATACGGGGTAAGTTTTCAAAAGCAGAAGGAAAGGATCAATTGAAGACAGCACTCAACCATTTTGAGAAATATTACAGTTTGTTGAAAGAAGAATGAATATTAAAGTTTTGATATGATCTATGGAGATACCAGACAAGGGAGATAGTTTATCACTTCTTCTCAAAATTAATTCTAGCAATTTCATTCATTTTAAGAAAAATTCTTTATAGAAATATAGAAGTTTTTAATTTTAGAATTGTTCCTCATTTCTAAAATACATTTTTAGAGCGTTTGTTAATATCATGCAGATGATTGATAGCTAATAACACTTTAATGCTCAATTACACGGATTTTCCTTTTTTATTAAATCGAAGTTGTGATTGTCAAACTGCTAAAGTGAATGCGTGAGTATAAATTTCTATTAATTCCCGATGTTTGAAAGACGTATTATTAAGATAAACAATATCTTATTATAATTTTTTGTATTGAATAACTTTTAAAATCTAAAAGAAAAACTGGCTCTAAATTTGTGATGAGCCCCTCTATATTTAGAAGTAAACATATACAAAGATAGAAATAAATAAAGATAAGATATTATCTTTATCTATTTCTATCTTTGTATATGTTTACTTTTACGCAACTTTTAGAGTACAAAGATGAATGTACGATAAATCACTTACTAATCAAGATTTGTCTTTCATGTAGCAATTGCATAAAAATTTATATCTGCTTTAGCCTAGGCTTCAGATTCGAGACCCGATTCTGCCTCTCTATATTCGAGTCTAACTCGGGTCAAACGCCCTTCCGCTGTGTGGTGTGGAAGTTTGGAGAGGAGATGCCAGCCCCGTTTTTGCCCTCATTATCCTGTTCAAAATCACGAGATTAGCTCTATATTGTCCATAATGTTGCTTTAAAAATGGCACGATAATATTACTAAACTAATTCTAGACTTTTTGAATATGATATCTTTTACACATATTATGAAATATTCTCAAGCCTTATGATCCTGCACAAAACTATCTTTTAAATTAAAAAATATCATTATTGAAAAAGTAAGTAAATAAAAAATAACTTTTTTCTTTAAAAAAATTCATATTCTTAATACTGGCCTCCACAGCATCAAAGTAATTCTGAAAGAATTTCACCATGCAAAAGAGAAATGTTTCTATCCCATCCAATTATTAAAAATGTGGCTTTATCTAACGCCTGTATTCAATGCTGAAAATAAAACTGGACTACGATACCATGGAATTTTCTTTTTAGCGAAATGTTGCACTGAAACAGAATTCATAAAATTGCATTTATTATAATGCTCAGTCCTCTGTATTCGCATCTCGGATCAACCACCTTATTTATCGTTATGTATCGAAAATAGCCTTTTTCTCATGCAGATCGATTGGAAGCTCTCATATTCTCGGAACTGTATCTAAGTTCTTGTCTCTGTTTAATATTAATCTTAGGAAATCAATGGCGCATCTCGTGTTTCCACTTTCTTGATTTTTGATTTATGAGGCGAGAGGGGAATAGTTAAGGTTTAATGAAAATTGATCCATCCCAACCGCAGCGCCCTGCCCTAATTGCTCTCAAATGTCTCCAAGACAATCATTTGCAATGTATTCTTAGAGTTTTTCTTTATACTTTTCTAAATACCGAGACTTGGTTTCTTTTTACTTTTGATTGTGATTTGAATGGGAAAGGGCTAAATTTGTTTTGATATTTGATTGAATTTTTGAAAAAGTGTTCAATTTAAAAAACGAGTTGGTGGTTTTGGTGTTTTACTGTTCGTAACAGATACTTAGATGAGCTTAAAATATAATGATGTATCTCTGTTTAATGATTATGCAACGAGATTCATAAAGACGAATACAGTATCAATGCACTATAAATCAAATTCCATGTAGGATATTATATGCCTGTAACATAATTGTATGGGATTATTTTAAGTTTTGTTATAGACAGTTATAGATGTTCCGTGACTGACCCCTTAGTAATACGACATATATTTGATAGATGGTATATATACAAAAAAAGGAAAAGTAACTTATGACTTTATTCCTAACCCATAAATAAAAATATTTTCTTATTTTTATTTTCTGGGTTCCATCCACTGATAATCCAAATTATACAATTTGATTACATTAAATAAAAAGATTTAATAATTATAAATTATATTTATAATTATTAAATCTTTGTAAGTTATTATATCTGGAAAAATGCAGGAAAATAAATGCATCTGTAGAATCGGTACTGTTCAACATTGCTTAAACGAATGCTTAGAAATCTCAGAATTAAGAAATAATCTAAAAGTTTAAAATAATGACTTAAGCTCAGTGCTAATAGTGCCAGAAATTCTTAAAATACTGAGAAACATAATATTGAAAATTGATAGACTTTTGCCAAAAATTTAAAATTCATATGTGTTTGCCTTTCTTCTATTGCTATATGCACATTTGGAGGAATTCAAAGAATTTTGAGAAAGTTTTCTCAAAACGTTGGTTTTGTCAAAACGACAAAAATGAGACACTGAGAAGGGAAGTCAGCAATTGTCCACTTGTGAATTAGGGTTAAGTGCATCGAAAAGGATGCCAGATCGGAGAATTTGTCAGTAATGTTATGGCTGAATAATAATGAATGTTATAATTATGTTAAGGACTGCAGTCGGCCACAACAAATCCTATTAATATTGCCTCGTACAATTATGGTGATGCGATGGGCTGTTCATAAGATGTCTCACGACACACATCCAGCTGGTAGCTTATTTCCGCCCAAGCGTATGTTAGGATATCTGAATTAACTCCATCGATAGTGGCTGTTATGCACTGTTTAGGATTCGCTAGATCAACAAGTAGGGGGGAATACCAAATTTTTTATGTAATCCAAACAAGAAGAAACCACGAGGTCTTAGGTCTGGACATGTTGTAGTTCACGATTTTTTCCAATCCATCGCTGAGGCAGATATTCATCGAGGTAATCTCACACTTAAGCCATCCAATTTAGTACCATAAAACTGAGGAAGTACCTAAAAAAACCTAGAATTGTAGCCGACAATGACAACAAACAGTTAACATATCCAATTTTTTTCACCTGAAGCTGTCATTGAGCTTATGTACTTTCCCACTGACATGTAATCGTGCTTCATTGGTGAAAATTTAGTGATTGGAAAAATAATCTTTTGCAAAATGAAGTTGCATATCAACACACAGTTCAATATACTTTCGTTTGTCAAAGTCACACACAGTTTGCAACACCTGTACTATATGAATTCATTTTCAATTTCTTTCTTAAAGTTTTTGAGACAGAAAAAACTGTCCTTTATGCCTCACCTGAGTTAATGTTTTTCGGGGTTTCGCTAAATGGCGATTCGAACTTTATTAACGACTTCTTGCACTACAGTCAACCGTTCAAAACTTTTACATTTGCTCAACGACATATATTTTTAAAATTTTTTATATTATTAACAGCTAGATTTTCTAACTGCAGTTTCTTTTCCGAATCGTAATCGAAGATGCGGTTGTACAACAGTTGCAGATTTTGTTTTGTGCTGATGAAGTAAATAATTCTATATTTATCGGCATAAAATATAGATAAATACATAAGATTTAATCATTTTCTTACAATTTTATAAATGAAATTTATTTATCAAGTTACCTTAATATATTGGCATATTATTGACGCCATATTATTTTAAACGGCATATTAGTGATGTCAGCAAGTTAAATGGAGTGACACATAAATATTTTGCTCCATTGATATCTTTAATTGCACTATGAATGTAATCAAACATTCACTTATTATCAATAAATCATTAAATACTTCTAATAATACTTTGTGGAAGACCATTTCACCCAATAACACGGAGAAGAAAAATTCCAAATTTTAAATGATTCGTGGAGGCATGTGTGTGGGGAACTCATTTCAATTTGCATTTCCAATAGAAAATATATTATGGGGATTGAACGTCCTTTATCTTTATCTTCAGAATTACCCTCAGTGCCCGAGTTGTTCAATTGCACACCAGAGATAATTATTGAATATTATGGTATGCGTTATGATACTTCAGGATCGGTACTGATTTCTGAATTGGATTCGTAGGAGGGAGGGGGGTTGTTGACAAGATTCAGCACGAAGTCCTCTACAATTCTATTGAATAAATATGTTCCAGTTAATGATTAGGGGTTCGAATATGAAGTGTCAAAGTTAAAAAGAATAAGTCTATTAAAACGACTAATTTTGTTAGGAAAATCTATGAAATGCTATTATACTTAGATCCATGCAAATACATTTGTTTATTGAATGCAGTGAACAGGGGTTGATAAATTATATGGTAGCATTTTTGAATTCCGTTTAAGTTTAAAAAAGCGAATTTTGAAAAAAAAATAGCTTATGAGAATTGGTAGAATAAGTATCAATAATAATAAAAACAATCTGCGTACATTTTTCATACGCATTCAAATTTGATTTACATACGGTTGGTATATATAAATGATGTTACCTAAAATACACTTGAGGATTCATGAATATTTTATACTTTTTAATAAGCAGGTACCAGCTGTTTAAACTGAATATTACTCGGTTTCATTTTTTTCCTCTTATTTTGTTTTAGTTATTTGTGAGCAATTTGGAAATTTAATTAATGAAAATCCTCATTCCTAGAGTATTCCTGAATATGAATGAATATAAAAATGAATCTTAATCCCTCCTTTTCGGACTTCTCACAAATGCGAAGTTGTAATATTTTTATTTTCTTTCTGCTAAAGTTCTTCAGTACTTTGTTTATAGAATTTTTTCTTAAGTGTCTTTATAAAACTCATTAGATTAAAATATAAAATCAATCTTGTCCAAAGAGTCCCGGTTAATCGAAATAAAATTAGAACAGATAAAATTTTTGATTGTTCTTAGATAGAAAACCAACTTTTAAGGTATATTCATAAATATTTTTAAACGATTTATAGAAAGAAATTATTTATTATTTTGTATTCTAATAGATAGCTTGCTAAATGTGATTTATCGGTTATTACGTATTTCGTGGAAACTGGATATGTATTGGATCCTCTAAAACTTGAAACATCTTACGATTGATAGAAGTTAGAATTGGTCGAGTTGAGTGCCTTTAAGCGGGAGGAAGTGTTAGATAGTGAAAAGTTTACTTTCTATTAACAGGAATAATCAAGGAAGTACACCTACTACTAATGTGTACAAAAGCTACAAAATCATTTAATAAAAATTAACGTTTTTAATATATCTTATTTCAAATCAGTAGCGGAGTTTTCCCTTGACATTACAGAATACATGCACTAACGGCATAGTTACTAAAAGCCAAAGTAAAACCTGTACCTTTCTTATTTCAAAGAATGCATATAGATTTTAATGAAGATCTGTAACATTGCTATGAAGGCAACTTACAGAGTTTCAACTATCTAACTTGTTGCCTTTTGAAGTTATTGTCTTCACATTCAAATAAAAGCACAGACAGATAAAGGGACAATTATTTAGCTCATTTAAAAAAAAATGTATATAAGCACAACAAAAGGCAAAACCAAATGCCAAATTTCATTGATCTTTGGTCTTATTTTTATTTATCGAATCATCTGTTTATTGAAAAAAGCACTCCGACTTCTTATTAATAGATTTCTTTCAAACTTGATATGAAATTAAGATATTTCGATACTAAATCTGCATGCGTGGTTTGATCTGTCCTTTTTCTCACAGTCCAAATTGTGGCATTTAAAAAGAACTAAAAGCATTCATTGCAATTGGATTCTAGGGTATACTAAGATACTAGGAATAATATTTCAATTAAAAGTGTTTTATCACTTACATAAAAAAGATTTTATGACTCTTTCACTTATTTTATAAATTACTATATATTGTATTAGTTGAATTTAATTTCTTATTAAATTCAAAATTTTACTAAAATTATTTTAGAGCATCACGTTTAAAATTATAAAAAATAAATAAATTAAAAAAATTACCAAAAAAAGTTTCCTATTTCTATTTTTATTAACATAAAATGCAGCTAATAGAGTGTCTCTTCAGAAAAAAATGTTAGCTTAAAAGGTGGTATTTTTTTCCTCAAGGGAGCACTATGTTAAAATGTTTACTAGGCACATAATTTTTTTTTAAAGATAATGTTGTAATTAATTTATGCGTAAAAGGCCTGAAAACTTCAGGAAATAATTTTATATGACGTTTTTTAAGTTCTTCATCAAATACCTAATTTGCAATAACTTTACTCAAATATTCTACTCTCTATTTCTTAAAAAAATAATTGAAAAATAGAAAAGAAAATCTGATTTTTTTTCTATCAAACATTGGATTTAAAATAGGAAATTGTAAAGTTTTATATTGATATATTTTAGAAACATCAATTTGTAATCTCTTTTTTTTACAATTTTTTTTAAAGAAAATATTTTAAAAAATCCGAAGAAATTGTCTTTGAATTAAGATTTTTTAATTAAAAAAGATATTTCTGACATTTAAGAAGCTGCGAATTAAATAAAATCATAAAATAACTTTTGAAGTTTTCATAAGTAAGGCATTCTTCTCAGAAGTATCTCGGCTGCGAGTAGCATTTTACTTTGTAGCAATTAATTAATTTTTTTTGAAATTTAAATATTTGTGATTTTGAATTAACTATCGATTTTTTAGATGGCATTTATATTCATTTTAATTCTTGTTCTCATAAGTTAAGTTTTTGAAACTGCCAACGGAATAATAATTCATTAGTTTTAGAACATAATTATCAGCAAATCCCATTCTTGCCATCTGGTAGAATGTTTCACATAATTTCATTATATAATTGTATTATAAATTTGTAATATAGCAATAGTTACAATGAAATAACTTAAATGAGCAAAAATATTTTATAAAGCATTTTTACTAGACTGTTATGAATTAGAAAATGGTTTTCTTGTCAATTTATGCTAATGAAATCATTAAAATAAATATTATTAAGAAATAATGATAAACACTATAAATTCATTATAGATATGAATTGCATTTTTTGGTAAAATTCAAATAATTTTAAATTATATAATATAAACAACAAAAAATTCGTTCGATTTGGTTTTATTTTGAGATTGGATAAATAATAAAAATTATTTTCTTATTTATTTAATGTTAGTAAAGCTACGAGTAATAATAAAGTAAAATCCTTGTGCAATTTTTTTACATACTGTTTCAATGTTTTAGCCTGAAGACTATGAAGTTATTAAAAATTGAATCCATTTCAATTACGAAAATAAATGTAAGAAATGTAAATGTAATGTAATAAATGTAGAAATTCAAAGATATATTTAATATTATCAGGCTTTTGCTTTGTTGCTATACGTATTTGCATCTAGGATACGTTTGAAGAATTCCAAAGCAAAATTATAGTGACAAATATGACGTACAATAGATGATTTATTTTAATTGACAATTATTCAAATTCATGCTAAAAATTTTTTTAGAATAGTCTAATTTTGCATTAAAATAATCATACATGAATGACTATCAACAAACTTGCATTGCTAACTAAAAATAAAACAATGCATTTTTTGAAATCATTTTCAAAATCCTATCAGTCGAATTCCTATTATTTGAAAACAAAAGAAAAAGAATTCAGCTATTCTAGTTTTAAAATAAGCAATGAATAAAAAAAAAGAATAAAAACAAAAATTATGAACTGAAGCCCAATAATTTCTATCAAATTCGTTAAATGATTTTAATTATAAATTACTGTAAATAAAATCTCATTTCCCAAAAGGAAATATCATAAATAAGTAAAAGATGATTTATTTACTTTTTACATCATTTGATGCATATTTGAAATTTTCACTGAAAACGGAGTCTGAAAGAGTTTTTCTAATCTAGAAAGAGTCTTGATTGAAAGAAATTTAAGAAAATCGTTTAATAAGAGAGGGAGTTTTTGCTATTTTCCAATACATAAGTATACATTTACAATTAATAATCAAGGATTTTGCAAAGAAAAATTATAGAAGGAATTCTGTGAAAAAATTTCGTAAATTAAGACACAAATATTAGGAATTAATTTGTTTTAAAAAGTAAACGTATTTATACCCAAGAAAACTTTGGACAAAAATTACCGGAATTCTAAATTATTCTTCAACACTTTTTTTCCACTTCTTGTTATTACATGTGCTGCATTTTGAATTGATTAAATACAATTTTTCTGTCAACAAACTTTTAATTCTGTTTCATCGTTTTTAGATAAATATAGAATACGAACATATTATCATTTAATCAATTTAACGTTTGATTATCTTATTTATTTTGCTTTTATTAACTAGAAAAAGGCAAAAACACAAAAGAAAATAATTTTCTATATAAATACAGTAAACTCTCGCTACAACGATACCCGATACAACAATAACTCCCTCTATTACAATAATGTTTTGTGGTCCCGGTGATTTTGCATATAAACTAATGTTAATCTCCCCTCAATATTGCGATATTCTCTAGAACAATAAACCTCTGTAAAACGATTTTTTCAATCTAAATTTCAGTATTATTTTCTCCCTTTATAATAATATTTTGATTTTCAAATGCTTTTTTTTTCGTTTTCTTTTGTTATTTTTTTCCGTCTATTAAGACTCATTGTGGATATTGTGGAAGTTGGTGGGAAGTAACAGAAAAAACCATTCGGAATTGTTGGAAAAAGGCTGGTCTTTGTGTTATGGAAGATAAGAAAACTGATAATAATGAAAATTTCATAGACAATGATCTCTCAGATGATCAAGAATGTGTTTTGCACATCGAAAAAATCCGTATCCCAACTTGAAGAAACAAGCGGTAAAAAGTTTGGAATTAGTATAGAAGACTATTTAACAGCAGATGATGATCTTATGGTTTTCGCAGGAGTTACTGATGAAGATATTCTCTCTGAAATTACTGATGAGATAGGAAACAATGATGAAGATGATGATGATATTGATGATGATGATAATACAGGTCCATCGCAGTCCTTATTGTCATCCCAGGAAGCTCTTCAATCTGTGAATTCTCTACGGATATTTTTTTCAAGCCTTACGTCGACAAATGAAGAACATTTTCGTGCACTAGACTCAATGCATACAGTATTGGTGAACTTAACAGTTAAAAATATGAATAAACAAACAAAAACATTGGATTATTTTCAATAAAAAGTATTTTCAGGTATGTGAATATTTCTGTGCTTATTTTCTGAATTTATCTTATTTATTTATTTTTTTAGTATTTAAACCACTATTATTAGTATTTTATAAATTAATTTCTTCTAAATATAGACTTAAAAGTAGTATGTTATGCACCTTAAACTAATAATAATAAAAAAAAACTCTTATTAAATGCTCAAAATATGTGGGCCCTCGATATAACAATATGCCTCTCTACAACAATATATTTATTTGGTCTCTAAAATATTGTTGTAACGAGGTTTCACTGTATATCATAAGTTGTTGTAATAAGGGAAATGTATTGGATTAATTTCATGGTTATCAGTTCTGAATCACACATAGAAAACAATGCTTTCGTTATTAAAAAATGAATTTGAACTCGTCATAGATTACTATTAATATAATTAATTAATTATTTTTATCCCATTATAATTAAGAAAATAAGTTCATTATCCATAAAAAATGAAAAGAAACAAAAGAAATTCATTCCTTATTGATTTAGGTCGTGTATTTTGCACAATAGAGTTAAAACCAATTCATGATTGGGTATTAAGATAGGTGTATCTATAGCCGACATACTTTCATATATTATTCTGTTTACACATGACGAACTATTATTTCAATAGTTTGCGAAAAAATAGTACTCAAAACATTCATATGAAATCTGTGGTTTCTTGCTTCTTTTATTTTCGACCCTTTTCAAAGTGAAACTTTAGTATGGTTTCCAGATAAATGTGTTGTCATTTGATTACATCTCCGTAGGCATAAAATATGGAAAAACGCCTAACTCACAATATAAATCATTGCTTTCACATTTATAGTAACAGAAATGTAAAACATACTTCATTGTTTTCCTGATGTATTGTCCAGATTCTATTACGAAAGCAATTTTTAAATTTTGTTTCTGGATCCTCAGGAGTAGTGGGAGGTGTCGTTGGTGACAATCAATTGTTCCGTAAAACTATCCGGAGAATCATTGATATTTACTTCTTCCTAAGCCTTCGGCCGCCGACGAGTAAAACAGAAGAGGCTGGGAAATTCGGAATCAGTCGACAGAGAAGAAAGCGAAAAGTATCGATAAGCTTATTTCCCAGGTCCAAGACTATTTGCAGGGAGAAATGGAGAGAGAATACGCAATTATTTACAGAATAGATCTTCACCAGCATTTTCTGCCTTACTGTAATAATAAGACGTGGCATTGTTATGTGTTTCCGGTGATTGGTTTCTCCAATTTGCCCCGTTTTGCTTCAGATGGGTAATTTGATCTGCTTGATTAGCAACATAAATAAATGAGAGAGGAGAGCTATAAATTTTACTTTTTGGACACTTAGTTTTCACTATCCTACCGTTTAGTTTGAGGCTTTCTGATAACCGATAATATTTCATAACTGTAGCAGTCAATATTAATTATAAAATATGATTATATTAGATAACAGTTATGCGAAATGTGTATGAATCTTTAGGGCACAGTAAATATTAAATAATAAACCAAACGTTTACTGGTCTAATTAATTCATAATTATAGACTGGCATAGTATAATGCTTATGTTCAAATAAGTAGTTCCTTACTATTTGTTTAAAGACGTCATTAGAAAACAACTTTATGATGCCATTTATAACTAAGGCAGATAATACATAATTATATACATTAAAAACTGTGACTATGCCCACGCACCTTTATATTTCTTAATTTTTGGTCTCTCTCTCTGTATATATATATATATATATATATATATATAT
>JAPMOQ010036171.1:305746-383520 GCA_026543055.1 Argiope trifasciata
GTATGTATGTATACACAACCACACACACACTCCAAGTTCCTTTATATTCGGTTCAAGATCCCTGTAGAAAGCGGCTTTGTGATGCCATACAAACATTCTAACTTCCTTAAAAAGTAAATCTTTTCTCATTTTTAAGTAGGCTTAAATAAAGAGCCATGGATAGTTAAGTGATCGTCACAACCCTTCTTTGTCTCCTTTTATATTTAGGGAAATTCAAGAAGTAGAACATTCCCCTCGCTCTGGAGTGCTATGCATAGAAAGAATAGGATATGGAGGATAGGATAGGATAGGATAGGATAGAAAGGACGGATTTGGACGTATCTGGTCTCCACTTTTGTCTTTGAAATTGCTATGAGGCTTTAATAATATTCTTTCTTTCTAAAACCAACTTGTCAGTCTTCATTGGAATGCTAATATCGAGAAATGGTCACTTAGTCCTATTAACTTTCGTTATCTGCTATCATTATTATATCTTGCTAAGAGTAGAAGGCATGGGACATTCCTTGTTTGAATCGTTGATTAATCCATGTGCATATTCATGAAATGATGCGGATCTTCGTCATAGATATTCACTCTCGCGCTTTGTTTATCCTAGATTATCCTACATAAGATTTATGAAAAAGATATTATTCGTGTATTAATTTTGTATGATTCAAAGGAAAATATCAATGGTTTTCGTACTCCAGCATTTATCAAAAATTACAACACATATGATGGTTCTTAAGAATAAGAAAATTGTTTTATTGTCTGAGTTATTCAGATTTATCAGTCTTTCCTTATGTAAACAATATCTCCATTTGAGTTCACATACACTAAAATAAATATTGGAACATAATAACTAATGGATGCTTTATTTATTTTTTAAATGTTGTAATGTGTTTAATGTAAGTGATATTGCAGATTTTATGTTCATTTTCATATGATTTATCGGGGAATAGACTGTGTACTAAAAATTAATATCAAAACTTGAAAAAATAAAACTTTAAAGTCACATAATCCTTAAATTTACAAATTCTTACTTGCATAATTTACAATACAAAAGTCTCAATTTCATCATTATAAGGATGAAAACCCATACCTAACATGTAAAAAATGTTTAAAGCACAACCCCTTAGTTCCTCTGGATCTAGAATATAATTTGAATTATTTCTAAAAGAAAAAATTAGGAAGTAATCTAAGCACACAAAAAACAAACAAGCATTTAAGTTCCTACATACATTGTAATACGTTTTACGTTATAACTAATATTCCTGAAAATATATTAACTTTGAAAAGATTTGGTAATAAATATGCATAAATTCTTTATCGTTTGTTCTCCTTAAGTATACAGTTCCTATTTTGAATAGTAAAAATTTTGAAACGTGCCTTTTCTAATGTAAATTAGATTCAGTTAGAGGATTCTAAATACCCTGCACTGCACCTTGCATCCGGCTACTTTTCAAACAGCATTAAAGATCCATTCATGGTATTCTGGAATCCGTTACTTCCTCTTTAGAGTTCCGAGAATGCAGACAAATGAAGAGGAGAGTTCTAGGCAACAGCACAGTTAAATAAATGAATGAAGTTACTCTGTGGATTAAATTCTGTTCTAAACATTGTAACTTCGTTCTATGTAATTCAGTTTGATTAAATTCGGTGTGAAGAGAAAATCATGCCATTGCATCCTACAGAAGAATGATATTGAAACGATGCGCTCCGGTATATGAATGAACAACATGCAGTAAATAAATAAAAGATGAAAAATCTTGTTTCCTCAGTAAATCATATGAATTTCTCATTTGAATTTTCAAATAAATTAATAATAGAGGAAAATGAGTTCCATATGTAGAATTCGTTTATTTACTGAATATACTTGGTAATATTCTGAGAGAACGGAATTTAAAATTTATGGACAGTAAATGCAACAGTAATATATTTTTTCCTATAAATATTATTGTGTATCATAAATTTTGCTTTAAAAGGGAGGGAGCTATTATCTGAAATAGATTTAAAGAAGCAAAAATTTTTTTAATATTAGTGGGCTAAACTTTGCAATTTTAGAATTGGAATTTTTTTCTTTTCTTTCTTTTTTTCGGTTTTTAATCTTTAATTGATAAATCATCATTACAAGCAAAAAACACTCTGAAATAAAGTCTTTTTTCATGTAATTATTTGGTTTCTAGATCAGCTGGAAAACATTTAAATTTATTGATTAATTTATCATTAATTTCAAGAATTAAAGAAGATGCTAAGAAGAAATGAAAATAATCAAAAAATTGCAAAAAAAAACCCTTACATTCTTGATTATGAGCAGTTTAAAAAATTGAAAAACTCCTTAAAAGCAGAAAATAGAAAGCCAAAGATAGTGTAGTGGACGCCTTTTAAAATGTATGATACTGAAGCAGTACACAAAAACTGAAACATTTATTAGATTAAATAGAATATTGTTAACATCATCAAAACGAAAAAAGAAAAGGAAACGAAATCAAAACGAAAAAGAAGAAGAAGAAAAAAAAAAAACGGTAGCTAAAGAGAAAAAAATTAAATTTTGATGGGACAGATGCATTTATATTTGATAAAATAATTCAAACAGAAAAAATAATTCACGAATTTTAAAACATATTATTTAAAAGTAAATTACTGACCTCGCATATTTAAGGAATAAAATAACCCACACATTAAAAATGAAGCGTCAAATGTCGAAACAGCTTTAAGACTGACAAAATCACACGAGTGATGAATGTAATGAAACAGTAAACTGTTTAATATTTAAACATAAAATTGGAATTGATGCGTAAAGTTTTTAAATTAATTATAGAAAATGATTAAAAGGAAAGGAATATTTGAAGGGAAAAGAATTAGAGTCGTGAAAACTAATTTGTTTTTGAGTTTCAATTGAATTAAAAATAAATTTTGTGTAATAACAACTTCTGGTGGAGAAACTTACAGTATTTTGAAATCAAAAATTCAATAGTTAAGGGAATTTATCAACTTTATAATAACATTATGAATCTTCCAGTTATTGAGGCAAAAGTCAATACTAATATTTGTTAACTGCATGAAGGTGCGTGGAAAATTGTATGAAGTTCAAACAAACAAATAGATTTTGAGTTATATATGAATGATATAAAATCATTCAATCTGTATACATAAAAATGATTTCTAAAATAAAACGTTCCAGAATAGTTTCCTCGAAACTTTCTCACATTCTCTTTAATGAATGTTTTCAACAATAAGTAACCAGAAGTTACGGGCGAGTCTGTTCTATTGTGATGTGTAAAGCTTTTTTAGAGATTAATTGCTGGAATTATGCTAATATACAAATAGCAGAAAACTGAATATGCGCTTTGAAATATTATTTCTAAAGATTGAAACTGAGTTTTGATACAGAACTACAAATGTAGTCAGAAAATCACATGCCGATTTTCATATATTTAAATCACAACCGTTTTGAGCTATAGCTTTTACATGCTTGTGAAAGTACAGAACAACAGATGGTCAACTATTTAATAGATATAATCTTAAAATTAATATATATCTAAACGTTAGACGTTAAATATGTCCCAATTAATTCTCAACGTTTTGCATTTGTGAATATACATGCACTGAAGTGACAAAAGTCATGGGATGACTGTTAATATCATGTCGATCCTCCGTTTGCCTGGCGAAGTGCAACAACTCGAAGTGTCATGGAGTCCACAAGTCGTTGGAAGTCCTCTGCAGGAATATTGAGCCATGCTGTCTGTATAGACGTCCATAATTGTCGACCAGTCCATATGCTCATGAGTCCAGGAGAGTCGCTGCAGGCGATGTCGTGCTGTCAGTAAAGGCACTCGAGTCGGTCTTCTGCTGTCATAGCCCAAGGAAGACAAATTTCGCCGCACAGTCCTATCGGGCACGTCCCTCGTACGTCCCACATTGATTCCGTCCCACAGTCATTCCCAGTTATTTGACGAAGTGTTGCGTGTCTATTAACATTGACCATTCTACACAGACGTCGGCGGTCTCGGTCGTTAAGTGCAGGTGGTCGCCCACTGCGCTGTCCATGATGGGATGTGATGCCTGAAATTTCATACCCTCGGCACACTCTTGATACTGTGAATCTCGGAATGTTGAATTCACTAACGATATCCGCAATGGAATGACCCATGCGTCTAGCTCCAACTAACATTCCACGTTCAAAGTCTGTTAATTCTCGTCGTGCCGCCATAAATCACGAAAACCCTGTTCACATGAATAACTTGAACACAAATGAAAGTTCTGGAAAACGAACTGCGCATTTATACATTTTCGCTGCGATACTACTGCCATCTGTATATTTGCATATTGCTATCCCATGACTTTTGTCACTTCAGTGTGTACTCCAATTATTGGGCAAACAAACAGAAGGGATTTCATTCAAAAAAATTGATCGAATTCTACTAATTGGGACTAAAGACTATAAACAGAATTTCAACTATATAGCACGAAACGTCTTTAGAGTTTTTGTTTTCAAGAGCAGAAATATCGGAAAAATATATTTTTCGGATTCATGTAGTTTCGAAATGTGGAGGTACGATAAAAATCTGGAATCTAAATTCTGTTTGTATTTTCATTTTTTTGAATTTTCTCTTTGTATTTTCATATGAGAGAAAGTAAAAAAATTTTTTCATTACCAAAATCCACTTTTTCTTTCATCCAACTTCTTTAATGAAAGAAAAATAATGATTTCTATTAGTTTTTTCAATGATTAGTTTTACAATAATTTCTTTTTTTAAAGTTTTTTTCAATGCAGTAGTCGATGGAAAATTTACTCACAGATATTAAAAAATATTAGTGAAATAATTATCACTAGAATATTTGCTTAACTTCCTCCATCTAATTATATAAGTTAATTACAGAAGTAATCAATTAATAAATCGCTTTTAAACAATAAATCACAATATAGATACTGAAAATTCCCTCAGTGACGTTCATTAAAAAAGTAAAACTAATTAAGTAACTTTTCTGGAAATATTTTAAGATGAAAAGAATTCATTTGATCGTTCTTTAATACAAATTTTATGTCTGAAATTCAAACAGAAAAATATTAGGGGAAGTACATTCTCAGCTCATGTAAATATTCCTGAAGAAATCAGCAAGAAGTGATTTAAAATCCTCGTGTTCAAACAATTTAAGTGCTAGAGTTAAGAGGTGAATATTTAAAAATCAGTCATTATTCTAGGACTTTCTGCAGAAAAAAAGAAAATGTTAAAAAATGGAGAAGTAAATTTCGAAACTTGGATTTCTTTCTGGTTGGATGGATTAAACAGAATTCGGTCGAAAGCATAGCTTTGAGAATACATGAACTCGTATTCCATTAAATTGCTTTCTTTTTTCAATTGTGAAATCCTAAAGTCAGCTAGCCGGCCATGATGAAGCCATTAAGCAAAAGCGCTCAAAATTTTCTTTCCTTTTTGTATACCAAGAGAATATTTACGAGAAAATCTTATTTTATTTAAATTGTTGTTGTTCAATGATTTAAATGAGGGTTACGTTAAGTCTGCAATTTCTCAGAAAAGAATAGTAAATGATGATCTCTTAAATATTAAACTCATTTTGAAGGGAAAAAGTCAACGTCTTTCCATTTTGGAAACGTTAAAAAACACATTAACGGGCAACATGTAATTTTAAAGGAAAAGGGAAAAAACGTTAATTCGATATAGCATAAATGAATAACAATTTGCTTAAAAGTTTTTAGTTTTTTTTTTCTAGAAAAAGGCAATGGAGAAATATAAATATTGTCAGCCATTAAAAGTTTAATTTCAAATTGCTCAAATTATGTTTGGAATTAAATGATGCACATTTTTAACCTAATTTTTTATCAACACAAAGACACAGTTTTATTTAAACAAATTAAAAGTAAAATTCCTTAAGAAATAGATTAAAACTTGTTCTTATGCGTTCTTTTGGCAAAAAGTGTTATGAACCACTCTCATTAAAGCTAAGGACATATTACTCGTATATTTTTGTTGATAATATCAATCTTCTGCGCGAATTCAAATAATGTTGACACAGGAAAATATATATTTAGTTTATATGATAATATATTAATTTATATTATGTTAATTCATAATATTATTTTTAATTATTTAAATATTATTGATAACATTCATTCATAACATGTTTTATATGATTAAAAAATTTAGAAGCATTGCCATCAACAAAATTCTTACTTAATAATATGTTTTAAAAATAGAAGTTTTGCTATTTCTATTCATTAATACACTGATGGAAAAAAATCCCAACACCAAGAAAAAATTATTGCACAGTAATGAAATTTTAGGAATACATTTGTCTCGGTAACATATTTAATTGATTAAAGATTCAAGATCACAGGTAGAGCCATTGGCGAGAAGAGCCATTTCAAATGTGAAATGTTGGTACATTAGTAACCGGTGTAATCACCATAATTTTGAATGCAAACGTGCATGCATTGTGTAGTTCAAGTGTCGGATATCAGTTTGTGGGATGGAGTTCCATGCCAGTTGCACTAGGGCAGTCAATGCAGGGACGGTTAACGCTGGTTGTGGATTACGCTGGAATTGTCGTCCAATGATGTCCCATACGTATTCGATTGGAGAAAGATCTGGGGATTAGCAGGCCAAGGCAACATGTCGACACTCTGGGCGACACTCTGGCATGTTGGGTTATGGAATCGTTTATAAAAAAATATACAACAGAGGTATGAGGGCGAGCGTTATCCTGTTGGGAAACACCCCCTTGAATGCTGTTCATGAATGGCAGCACAACAGGTTGTATCACTCGACTGGCGTACAAATTTGCAGTCAGGGTGCGTGGGATAACCACGAGAGTGCTCCTGCTGTCATACAGGAGTAGGCCCTGTGTGTCTAGGCCGCAGACAGGTCACTAGCAGGCGTTCACCTGGCCTCCTTCTAACCAAAAAACGGCTATCACTGCGACCAAGGCAGAACTGGCTTTCATCAGAAAACCTAACAGATCTTCAATCCGTCCTCCAATGAGCTCTAGCTTGACACCACTCACGTCGCAAACGGCATTGGTTTGGAGTCAGTGGAATGCACTGTACAGGGCGTCTGGCTCGGAGCTGTCCTTGAAGTAACCGATTTGTAACAGTTCGTTGTGTCACTGTGGTGCCAACTGCAGCTCGAATTTCAGCTGCAGACTCAGTACGATGAGCCACAACCATACGCCGAATACGACGGTCTTCCCTCTCAGTAGTACCACGTGGCCACCCGGAACCTGGTCTTCTTGAGGGAGTACCTTCCCTTGACCACTGCCGCCAATACTCATGCACTGTGGATACATTCCTGCCAAATCTTTCAGCAATATCGCGGAAAGAAAACCCACCTTCTCGTAGTCCTACAACACGACCTCGTTCAAACTCAGAGGCATCCTAGACTGACATTAACCCACTACGTCAAATCTCAACTGTAAATAACGATCATGAACCTTACAGAGCTTATTTAAAGCAAATCTCTTTTGCATGTTCATAGTGTCGCCATCTTTCAGATGTATAAACACGCATACCAAATTTCGTTTATCTAGCACAGCTCCTTCCTAGTGTTGGGATTTTTTCCATCAGTGTATTTATAAGATATGATTATGTCCTATTTTATTAAAATCTTTAATTTAAGAATAGTGATTTTAGATACACTAGATATGATTTTATAAAAAAATTAAAAAAGATAGTTCTTGTCATTTTTAAGATCTTATATAATGTGTTCCCAAGTTATTAACATATATTTATGATTTGTAGTACAGAAACTATTCGTATTTAAATCGAAGTATGGGCTCTAAGCGTGTTTATTACTCAAAATGAGATCAAATTAAGGAATTCCTTGCTCCGGAGACAAGTGAAAAAAATAACAACAGACACACTAGATAGAATACATAATACAGGTTTAATGGAAAACGAATTCTCAATTATGCAGCAATTAAGTTGTACAGAAAACAATATTGAAATTCATATACATTATGTTAGACAAAATGACAAACAAGAAACAATGTCAGTAATAAATTACTTAACTTAAAGTAAGAGTTAGAAAGTTAGAATTGTCTGATTTATTGTATTTCGAAGTTGATATTCACTCCTTGATATTGTATGTATTCTATAAATTTGTCAATCACTAATTTACATTTTAATAAAAGCTGTTTTTCTAATGTATCATTTTCTTTTATTTAATTCAGTAGCAAAATGCCACCTGCAATTAGTCACTTTTTCTATCCTATATCCCATTGCAAAAACAATTGCTTTTAATATTATAATTTCCCAACATCTCATTATTCTTCAACTTGTGAAGTACTAGAGGAAGCTTTTCATGTTGCTTTCTGAACATGGAAGAAAAGGGAAGGTACAGTTTAAATGATCTGCTGAAGCTTTCATATTTAATACAAATCCGTTCCTCTAAACAATGAGTAATGCACAAAAAATTGAATAAAAAAAATGTTAAAGCTGAAATATTTATTTCTTTACAATTCATTTTTGCATTGACTTGTTACTTCTCTTTCGGAACTTTAAAAAAATGCTTTTGTGAAGTGAGAAAAAAGTGAAACTTCTAAACTTAAAAGAAATATCTCGCTGTTTCATATCTAGCTGAATCTGAAACACTGTTTTAAAATTATGTCAGTTTGCCTTTTAAAATGATAAGCCAAAGACAGAAAGAAGTAATTGAAAATATTCGATATGAGTTTCCTATAATAAAACTATGTACATTGTTAATTTCGGTGACATAGAATTCTCCCCTTACACATGTGAAGCATAATTCAATAACAAAAGAAATTTGAAAAGTAAAATTCGGATTATTATACTGCAATTATTTTAGTTGTTTATCAAATTTTTGACAAAATTTCGTCACACTGTATATTATTTGCATTTATATCTTTCCTTCAAAAGCAATATTAAAAACTACAAAATTATTATTAGTAGTAAGTGGTATTCGAATTTGTAAACTAATTTGAAATTTTTGAGTCAATCAGAAAATTTTATTGTTTCCAGATTATTCGATCTGAACGACAATAGCTCAACTAGAAGCATGCCGAATAGAGTAGTTTAGCTTTTTTAGTAGAATAGCATTAAATTCTCGTTCTAAAACAACACAAGGACTATTTTGTGACTGCCCTGTTAAATTTGAATTGCGGTTAGATGACGAAAAAGACACCAGAGCTGGCATCTTCTTTCCTAACTTCAAAAATTTGGATCTGACGGAAGGATAATATTTCAAAAATATCTGTGAAATATCCTCAAAATTCTTTGATTTGAATAGTTTTCTCTCTTGAATATGAAACTGGATATAATTCGTATCTAACATTCGAAAAATAATCGGATGATACATCTACAAACTTCTAAGATTTCTAAGTGATTGTTCTCTTTCCTGGAATATATCACTTGTTGTTCGAAACCAAATCAAAATAGATCGAATTATCAAGTTCACAAACAATTTTCAACAAACTGCTAGAATGCGGTCTCTAACACTTTATATATTGAACTTCTGTTATTGAGTAATGATTCATATTAATTTATCAGTGTTCTATCATCTAACATAATCATTGCAAATTTTGAAACACCTTGTGTGTAAGTGTAGTTGCAAATTACAACAGTTATAAAAGTTTTTGAAATTTTTAATGACTTCTATGCAATTAGAAAATTTTGTGAAGTTTATATTTATTCATAGAATATATCCTTAGATAATAATTCACATTTTTTATATTTTGATCTTCATAATCTTTTAGCTGTTATTACATAATAATTTCAAGCTTTTGTAACTATTGTTCAAACTTGTATTCTATCCTACCTGAATAATCCAACGGAGATATTCCATGAGGAGTTCGCTAAACATACCACTTCGAAATTATGCATTTTGGTCCATAACCATAAACCGTCTGCAATGTTCAAGTAGGCCAATAATTCCCCAAATGTGTCTGGTGTGCAAGATGACCGCAGCTGTTAGAATCGTTGGTCTCCTATGCATGTGCCACAAAGTGTATTAGAATGTCCGGAATCATTGTTAGGAAATTGTGGTTCACATGTAACAACTTAAAGTTATAGAAATTTTGCATCTAATTATGCCATGAACTAAGATTTAAAATTCTCAATTTATAAGAGCTATAAACCATTAAAGTTTATTTTAATATTAAACTGTCATATGAATGTGAAATTTTTGCTGTCTAAAAGTGAGGATAATCAAATTTCATTGCATGAACATTACTAGAAAATATTCCATTATTAATTTTGTGATATTATTACCTATTTTCAATTTCACTATGGAATTGTGATTGACTCTTTGTATTCCCGAAAACATGCAATTTTCCTTATTGAATGTTTACAAATATAAAATTTTCTCTTAGTCAAGCAACTAAAGAATAACCGATTTTTTCACACCCAAAAAAAGGCCGCTTTGGCCTAGAGGTAAGGTCTTGGTTTCTGAACTGGAGGGTTTTGAAATTCGAGACCCGATTCAACAGAAGAATCGTAATGTAAGTGGGTCTGGTGCGCACTAAACTCGTCGGGGTGAAACGTATCTCCACTGGATTAATGTAGAAGTTTAGAGAGCGGGGTCAGCTCAGATGTCGTTTTCGTCATCTGAATGCAGTACAAAATTATTAGATCCATCCCAGAATAGTGCTAGTTTTGCTTTAAAATGGAACGTTAATATCACGGAACTAAAACCCACCGATAAAAAAACTTCGCTGATGGGATCTTTCAGTAAGCACATTAAAAACAGGAAAATGATACACCTTTTAAGTTTTATACACATATTTATAAACTTATAATAATATACAAAAAGTTATATTATTATAATAGCTGTAAATAACAGCAAGGGAAGCGAGACATTTGACATGTTATGTCCTACAAGTATCAAATCTCATTTTATGGAGTGTTTTATACTTCTTTCACTTGGTCAGCGAAATCAGCAGGTATCCCCATTATTAATGTCAATAAATATTGTTTTCGATAGGAGATGAGTTAACAGTTTTGTAGACCAAACGAACAAGTTATTAACAATATATAAGAAAGCTGATTGACCGTGAAAACATGAGGATGAATAACCTTTGGAAAATTGTTTGGTGAATAAATTTGTTCTCAAAGTGCCTGTGATGGAAAAAGAATACTCCTGCATAAAAAAATTTATCCTGAAACCATAAGTCTGTATATGCCTCCATTTCATAGGCTGCTTGGTGCCCAAGCGTATTATCTGGTCTTTTTCTAATAAGCATACGGCTAGGAATAGCACCAGCACAATACCGACTCTAATTAGACAAAGTAGCACATTTCCACTCAGAACTCTAATTAGCTCCAGCGTGGTATTATTAAAATCTCAGATGGTAATGATTTGGAGCCGATAGCATGAACAACTTTCAGCGTCTGGTTTCGAACTGCTCTTCAAGTAATCAATTCGTTTGGTCTACAGTATCATCCTAGTGCTAACGTAACCTCAATGATTCAAATGGTAGCAGTACAGAATTAAAAGAATTTCAGTTTCTCAAAAGCGTAAGTGCAGAGTAGTATGATTTACACACTGAAAAGAAACATGATATACACAGTAGCAGGGAAGCAACGAGAGATCTTAATAAACATTTAAATAGCTTTAAAAAGTCAAACGATTTATTCATTTGCCGCCAATATGCTTATGGCTTTTCATTAAAGGAGAATTTTGTGCTATTGTAAATTGATATTCAATGATTTTCAAAGGCAGAAATTTCAATAGTATATTCATTTCTGTTATTAAACTGCTTGACAAAGAAGCTACATTTGTGTTTAAAGTACCCAGCTCTATTGAGGAGTTTATGCCTACCAAATTTATCTTGAAGATTTATTTCTCATAACTAATAATAACAAGTTATGGATTTGCAATGCCTAAATATAATAGGAATTCCTTAAAAAACGATTACGGTAGATACTGTAATACAAACATTTCACATCTCATGAAGTTTATGAAAAGAAATTTGAGAAATGGATTAATCTTTTAAAGTAAACTCACACTCCTTCACAATATAAATAATGGAAAGGAATAGTAATAAATATGTAATTATAAACGTTTCTAAATGTGACTGATCATTTCATCCTAAAAGTCTTTTTCTATCTTTTCACTTTCTCTCTATTGACTAAATTATTTTCATGCTAAGACTATAACATTTAGGTTTAATGCTTCGAGGCTTAAAGAAAGAAAAATACGTCTAAATGTCATTTTAAAACGCACTGCCCTGCCTTGCCTTGGGAACATTCTAAATAAAAAGTTCACATGCTTAAAAAATTTACAAGAAAATTATAAATATCAAAAATAATTTTTCTTCATAAAAATATTATATTTTAAAAACTAATATATTCACAATAAAGTAAGAAATAATAATAACAAAAATAATAAAGAATTTCAAGGTTAAATCATTCAATTAAATACTTAAATGAAATTTTAAAATCACATGATAGCACCATACTATACATTATCGCAGATAATGGTTCTTATTGATCATTCGTTTAAATCTTCATTGTAATATCTGAATTACTAAAAATACCGGAAAGCACCATTAATGGTACACAAGCAATGTTTTGAGAAATCTGTTGTAATTTTTGAAGCTACTATAGATTGCTTTGCTTTCACTGAATCATTAATACATTGCTTATGTAACTCACAAGCCTCTATTTAATCAACGCTTAAGTGAGACACGTCCAGTTTCGTGTCAGAAATTGCGCCCCAAACCATAACTGACTTTTGACATTTCAAACTAAGAGTAGACGTCTTGTTTCTAAAGAAAGTAAAAGTACAAGATTAATGTATTCTCTGGACTTGAAGATGCTTATCTGAGATTTAAAGTCAATTACATCCTTCAGAATAATGAGCAAAAATAATTTTGTAGAGAAACATATTTTTAAAAGAGAAAGACTTTTTTTCTGTTTTAAAACTATCTTTAAATAAAACTTAAATTTAAACACTGACAACGAGTAATGATTTACGCTTAGAGCAGAAATTGCGTAAGAGGCGTTTAAGGACTTTAATTGCACACGCCCATTTTTATCAAAGCAATCTCCTCACGTAACCTATTCCCATCACTACTCCGTGATTGCTCACAAAGGAATTGGAATAACTGTTTCCGTCACATCAAAGAAATACAAATTTTAGATGTTCGCATCTAAGCTTGACGGAGTACACGGATGTTTCGAAATCGACATTGTTTGCAGTCAAGACAAATTCCAATGATTGTACTACTGGAATTATTATTTTTGCAAAAGAAAACGTTTTTCATTAGTACATTTTCATATATTTCTGCTATTTCATGTTTGTTGAATATGGAATTTTTGGAATTCATCTTGAAACTTTGAAAACTCATATGCTCATGATAATATTATAATTCGATATTTTTTAAACTTATTTTTATAAGGTTATTCCATAAGAGAAGATTAAAAAACCCACAAGTATTTATATATATATATAATTTTTCTTGTGCAGATTCGTTATAGAGAAATTGGTTATATCTCACATGCTTAAAATGCATGAAAATTAATAGAACAAGTTTTGATTATTCTAAGCATTAACAAAGCTCTAATGCCTAAAGAAGGAAATATTTTTGGAATGATCTAAGATCAGAGTAATTCAAACACTGCCAGGTATCAAATATTATAATTCGTACTTTGAATCTAGAAAAATTTGGGGATATATACAAAATTAACTGCTAAATTAATGCTATAGACCTATAAAAATTTGTGAATATGGATAATTTTTTAAAAATAAGAATATTAAATTTATAATAATAATATTTATAAATTTTATTGCTTACTAATTATAAATTTAAATTATAAGTCAAGGAATTTATACTTATTATATTATTGTTATATACCAATAATAACTTTATTACAGAAGCTAAGAAAAATATTAAACCCGATTACTTGTTATTAATTATTAGTCTAAATAATAATTTTTTTTCCTTTGGCATAACAAACTTCATATTTCAAGTGTTGATAATGCTTCTCGGAACGAAATCTAATTTCCAGAGTTTACGTCAGTCACCGCAGGAAGAAGAAGAAGAAGGTAATGTAAATTTCTTATTGATTTCGAGGGACCATAATAGAAGCACCATATCATCCTTGAAGCTCCTGTAATTTAGAGAGAGAGCTTCGATCAAAATAAATTCTTAGAAATTTCCAAAAATCATTTCAGCGTTACTTTTTTCATCTCCAGCAGTTCTCCAAAAGCAATAAAGCTATTTGAGAGATTAATAATTTCACATATTACATGTCCAAAGAATATGAAATTAAAAAAAATATGTATATTATTATTTTTTACTGGTGACGACTCTTTTATTCTAGAGATTACATGAAATCTTTATTAATTAATAAAAATTATTCAGGAGATTAGTAATTATATGCATTTATTTCTACATGAATGTCACATTTTCAATGTGCAAGATTTTAAAACGAAATAATGTATAGTGCATTTCTGATCAAATTGCAACAATCGAAGTATTGAAAAAAAAATTATTCTTAGCAAGCTGTATGCTTTTATTAACATCCAATTTGAAAATCCTAATTCTTCCTTTTGAATTTATAATAAATTATTAGCGTGTTATAAAAACTCGTATTACAAAAAAGAAAATATGTTTATTGCAAAATAGATGCAGTGACACAAACAATTGAGAATACCCTTACTTCTACTCGATAAATCCGACTTTCAATATAAATAGTACATTAACGAGAGGTGCAAATAAGCTTTTATTTCTGCAAATTACAAATGGTTTAATTTAAATTAAAAATAAAGGACAATCAAAGAAAAACTTCTAAACTGAAAAGTTTCAGAAGCATTTCAAATAAACATGCGCAGATTTTTGTTTCCAAAAACGAAGATTACACCAATGAAATTTGTGCAATATCACTCACAGAAGCAAAGTGTCACATTAAGGTGCAGGCTTTTTGAGTCTTGTAATGGATTCTAAACGTCGTGGTGCTGATTCGCACAACTTTTGATGGCATTTGAAGATATTTTACTTGCGACACACACTTTAAATGGGTTTTGTTTCTTATGTTGTGTGTTTGAACTACTTTTTTGTGTATGGCTTATAAATATTCAATAACAATGATATCACAGTTTTGTGGTGGTGTGTGTAATTGATGTTTACAATGAAAACGTAAATGATTACGTAGTAACGTAATGCGTTTCTTTCATTCTGTTTTAGGTCTTTGTCCTACTGGAAAATGGAATTTCCCTCTAATCCCAATTTTTAACACTTTTCTCTCACAATACACACACCACCACCGTCCCATGCCGTCAATATCATTGAATATTCATGGTAACTTAATGATGACACCTTGTTTCTATGAGAAATATTGCAAAAATATCATTGCTGTACTTTCAAATTTTTAAGGTAAAAGTCTACGTATGTTTATTTAGAATGCTTCTAAAACATTTTAATTTGGAAGTTTTTCGTTGATTTTCTTTATTTTTACTTTAAATGAAACCATTTGTTATGTGCAAATATATATAAAAAAACATTTGCACTTCTCGTTAATGTGCTGTTTATATTGGAAGTTGGATTTATCGAGAAAAAGATCGTAAATTATTAAAGGTAGCTGCCAAAAACTAACTAGATAAACAACTAGTATAATTGCGTTTGTATCTTTATTTACTTCCTCTTAGATGCTCGCTATGCAATTTCCTAAATAATGTTGGCCCTCTGTAAGAATGTCTTTGTAGTTAAAAGAAGGCATGAAGTATGATAAAAAAAGTTTCTTACAGCATAAATAAAAAAAAATTTCGTTACAATATTTTAATCAGTTTTTTGAAAACACATTCTTTATTGTCAAGTATTCATTAACTTGATTCATCCTTCATTCATGAATAAAGATATAAACAAAGTTATTGCTTATTAGATATTAATTATTAAAAGGACAAAAATTTACATAATATTAATGTAACAACAACTCAATTAGGATATTAAATATTCAATACCTTAAAATTTAGTTTCTTCGTAAATTATTAGGAAAATGAAAGGAATCAATAACTTATAAATATATTAAAAGCATTTTTAAGTAGTTTGAGAAATCATGAATATTATTCTTTATTTAAAGATATTATTTCTTTTGTTCATCTTCCCGTAAATTGTTCCAAAACTTATTTACAGTTGGAAAATAGTTCGAAATTATTGAAAACAATTCTGTAATAAATTAATTCTAAAAAACATTAAAATCATAGAGTCAATTACAATGCTCCTTTTTATAAAATATGATATAATTTTATGTATTATAATATTATTATTTATGGCATACTCCTGTTTTCTTTGATTTTTTAAATGGAATTATTAAATATGAAGGTAAGTTCTTTTTTGAAACCTCTTGAAAACAGGCTCTTGATAGTTTCTAAGGAAAGTACTTTCATTTAGTTAGCGAATTTTCTCAGATACTTTCAATGTGATGTATATTTCTGTTTCTTTTAAAATTAGAGCAGGAAAAATCTCCATCATAAATAGAAGCTAACCATATATTAGTAACATGAGTCAAATAAAGTGACTTGTCGTTTCATTTTATTTAAGTCGTTCCGTTTCATTAATTGCAAACAAACAAATTTTCCTTAAAAATAATCGATATGCCTCCCTTTCATTCATTTAAGAGCGTTTTATAATATCATTGGTCTATACAATAATTAATAATTTTTGCATTTCTAGAGTTGCTGGAAAATTTTCTTGTACTGATGGACAAATAAATAGTAAACAAACATAAATAAAAAGAAATTCCCCTGTATTTTTATATTTATCATTAAGCATTTAGTTAATAATGTTAGAGGCTTTAGAAGAGAATTTTGTCAGAAAAAAATAAGATAAATAGAAAGTAACATTTAAAACTACTACATTCATCAACAATATCACTCAGAAAGCAGCGGTATTTTCATTTTTAAATTTTTTTTCTTCTAATACTCAATATGATGCGAGTAAATCTTGGGAAAAAAACCAATTGTGTATTTGACTGTTTGTATCTTACATGTATGTATTTGCCCAACATTCATTCGTTGGGTTCAGAGTTTAATGCTAATTCATAAACGTTATAGCGAAATTACTTATTAAATTGTTCATCGATTTGAAAAATCTGAGAAATAATACGTCAAAAAAATAATCTCATTGACGGATTTGATCCAAATTTTCATGTGCTTAAAAAACTATGATAATTAAATTACATGCCAAGTTTCCTTCATATATACTTTTATGTTTTTGAATTATCATCGCTTATGAATGCACTTTCTGATTTTTTTTGAAAATTTCGATAGAAATCTCTTAATGTAATGTTCACACCATTTAATTTATTAAATTTTACTGATCTTGCTCATCATGTTTTTTAATTTATGTTGTTCAGAAATAGGCAAAGAAATATTATGCAAAAATAAAAGGGTTCTTTAATAAACGTTTCGCTTTGTTTTGAGTACTAATATTCATCAAAACTTAAATATCTTGACGATTATAACACTCCTCTTTAAACCTTTTGTGATAGAGAAAAATTATTTATATTTATTAGGTAGTTACCACAGTAATGAGTATTCTAGAATGGAATATTTTTTCTTTTGAAAGCAGAATTTTTCACACAATGTATTTAGTCCTTGAATAATTACTGTTTTAAAATACTGATTTTAAATCCCACAAGAAATAACTTTTCTTCCTGATATAGATTTCATTGGAAAAATGTTTTTTTTCCGTCTCATGTTATTCTTGATATTCCATTTAGTCTTTGCTAATTTCCTATCCATCTGTAGAAAATAATGTAAACTCTAAATAATGTTTCTTTTTCTTTTATTTCCTTCTATGTTATTTTTAAGTGAATGACATCGTCAAGAAACTGATACTCTAAAAAATGTGGGTGGTGGTGGTTCTACCAAGTACGAATGATCGGAGCTCTTTCGAATTAAGGCAGGGGTGTGCGCCTTTCGTTGTTAAAGAGCACCGTTAAGGTGAAAGTACGACTTTTCTCGAACACACACGACACAACCCATTTCAGGGACGGTCGAACTCATTCATCCATCCGCAAGTAAGAATTGAGATCCAAATCAGAGACCGACTCATCCCTGATTCAGAGGTATCATTTGTTATGAGAACTTGGAGAACTTTGCAGTCACGACATATTTAACGTGCCCCAACTGCCATTTGTCAACACGGCGGTCTTTGGCCTAGACGAAGACAGAACCCGAGACATTTCGGTTACGAGACTGACGCTCTACCAATTAGGTTACCGCGGCCCTCTAAAAATGTGCTATCAATGAATGTTCTGACTCAAATCAGAAGTAAAGCTTTCCAAATCCTCAGAGATGACCATTAGATCAGATTAAATATTCTCTTGCTGTTCATCTTCTTAGTAGCGTTTCCGGTTCATGAATAAAATTCATTGCATGATAGATTTAGATTTATTGAATCAATGCTACTCATTGCTTAAAATCCCATTTACATAATAAATTTTATTATTTAAAATCAATCTATAAAATTGACTTGAATTTGAAAATGTAATTTTGTTTCAATAAGAATGGTAAAATCGCTTCTTCACTCGCTAAGCTAATTCTAATGGAAACTATAAACAGCAAAATATCTTTAAGCATAAAAGCTATGGTTACAAATATATTTTTAAACAAATAATTAGTTAATATTGAATATTTGACATTGCAGGCTTTTTCCTTGCTAGGCCTTTATAGTTTTAAATGGATGCTTAAATTTTATAATCAGTGATTCAAGGTGACTCTCCCTCTGGTTTTGGAATTTATTTTATACATATGCCAACGTTATTATATCGCTAGGTAATGTAAATAAACAAATAGGAAAAAGCTATTTGAGGGCAACATTTCAGTCACGCACAAAACATAAATAAACGAGCTACATTTATTCTCTAATAGCTATATCTTGCCACAAAATATCGTAAATCATTGATATTTCTTGTTGCTGCATCAAAATTTATATGCTTGACATTATATTGATAAAATGATACCGTTATGCCTTTCATTTGCTAATTTATGGATAATAATTTATTACTTTATAGTTTATTATATGAAAAAATTATTCTAAATATCTAGGGAGTAAGTTCAAATTAAAAAGGGATAGCTTTATTAAGACATTTTAGTAATTGAAAGGAGATACAGAATATATTTGAAAGAAATTGTTTTCTATATTAAAACATTTGTAATAACAAATCATTAAAATATGCATTTACCTTACAAAGAATGATGTTGGCCGGCGTCCTGGCATAGGAATAGAGTCTCTTCCCAGTGATCTGGGCGTTCCGGTTGAGGCATGATTGTTATTCTGTGTTCTATCTGTGAATTGTATGAATGTGCCCCCCCCGCTTGAAAAAAGGGATTGTGCAAGCGAATGTGTGAAGCATAAAGTAGCTAAATTACTCTCTTGGTCCTAGTTGAAGCAACTGAAAAAACAAGGGACGCTCATTTAGGCTTAAATAGCTGACAGCTCTCTGTCAGAAGCTTGTAACGTGCCATAAGTAACAAGAACAAGAATGGCGTTGTCTCTGATAAAGACCACAATAACTCGTTATACAAGATTGCCTTCCTGGTAGCTTTTGACAGAAAATAATTTGAAGCTGTAATTGATATTTCAAATGCATATTTCAAAAGCAGTATTTCTCGATCAAAATATATGTTGTGGCTTATCCCACCTGGTTGACAGTAACATCAAACCAGATTCATGAGCCTGAAAGCCTTCAACTGCCTCAGGACTTAGGGAACAAACTTTGTGGCCCGTCACATGACGTTGTATATGAATGTGTCCGCTTCGAAATCTAGCGAGAGTTGTCTGATCGCGCCTGTTAACAACCTCAGCTAAAACAGTTCCAGGGCTATTTTTCTCATGCCATTCATGCACGGGAGCCCTCCTCCAGGAATAATAGATATCTTGCCGGATCCAATTTCATTTGGAATTTCATTTCCGTGCACATTCATGTGCGACGGAACGCACTGAAAAGTGATCTTAACATTAGAAATCAAGCGATTCAAAATTTGGACGATGTTCCTAGTCTCCATGCCTCTACCATTCAGATAAATGCTGAATGGAACTTCGGCTGTTACTCAGAATCCAAATGTCAGGACAAACACCCTCAGTTAGGCAAAATCTCAAAGCCTTCTCGATAGCTATTAGTTCTGCAAGGAACACAAAGCTATTGTCAGGATTTCTGAAGCAGATCCCAATGCCGTTTTACGTTTTAGCAAAAAATCCACTACCCGAAACAGTGTCTTCACCCATGCTGCATCAGTATAGATCTGTAACGCATCACAAGGGATTTTATCAATAGTTCCAAATCAAGTTCTCTTGGAAATTCAAGATTATGCGTGCTCTTGTTAGTGTATGAGCTCAATTTGGTCTTGAAAAAGCCCCGACCAACGAATGAATCATCAACAACTATACCACAAACTAGTGAGACGTATTCCGCTTTATTATGCATTAATCAAAATGTGAAATGAGTCATTGTGACCCAAATATCTCGAGGACGCGGATTACATTTTAGTTTTTCAAAACAGTATCGAAAGACACTTTAAAATGTTTGCTCTGCTTTCTGACTCAACAATAATTCATGTGTTTCAGATGTCTCAAATTAATAAGGGATCTCGCATATCTGGTGATTAAATTATGGTTGTAACGTGAATTGTTAATTGAACTTCATTCGAGATAACACGTACATAAAACTGTGTTTGAAATGGTACTTTATCCTAGATTTCCATTTCCCGGATAGGAGTGTCAAGGGGTACCGGAAGACATGTGATACAATGAAACGGTCCTCGCTTCATCTGGGGGGGGGGGTTGATAAAATTGATATATATATATGTTTTGATTTCATTTCTATTAGCAAGACTTACCTACCACTGGATGGGCTTGAATGCCTATCAACATGAAATATTTAAAATAATCTTTATAATCTTTCTGGTGAAAAATGCACCAAGATGAAAGTGCAATTCTTTTAGAAAATAAAGAGATAAGTCATTAAAAATAACTTATAGAAATGAGATCTGGTAATTGAAGCTAAGGTATGATTCTCAAAATTCTTAAGATATTTTTGATTAATTAAAATTATTGAAGGTTTTAATGTTTTTTAAATAATTTATAATAGCTACAGTTATGCAATATTTATCTACACCTATTTTAAAATTCTAAAAATTTTGTTTTCAGTTTCTTTTATGATTGTTACACAATACATTCTTGAATTAATAAACTCTTAAATGTTTAGAATTTAATTTTAAGCACTATTTGTAGCTATCAATACTTTTACTAATCATAGCTTAATCATATTATTTTTATTATTTTATCAAAATTTTATCACTCTGATGATAAAAAATAATAGAACTTTCTGAGACATTTAGTTCAAAACATAATCTCTACTTAAACTTTTATTAGCATGTTAATAATTTTTAAGCTAAAATTCTTCATGTGAATTGTAAAAATCCTTATGCGTGTAATTACCTAATGCAACTACTCATGTGATCAAGGCAGATGGAAACAAGGCAAATTAACAATCTAACTTAATAAACTGTCATGTTGCGATGTTCCGGATTAAAGGCTATGATTTAAAAACGAGTTTTTCTTTAAATATTAATCAGGACTTACTAATGACTTGGTAAAGATGGGTTTGATTACTTTAAGAAGAAACTCAAAATCTAAATTCATTAGTAAAAGTACTCCAATAACCTACGGTTAATTTTTATTCAAAAAGGAAAATTTGTATAGAAAAAAAAGGAAAATTTTTATTCAAAAAGGAAAAAGATATTTTCTTGACAATATCAGCTACAAGTTCATAACATAAGGTTTCAATTTATTATTTTATCCGTAGACTAATAGAGATTTTTTATTGAAAAAAATAAAAAAATAAGCTTAAAAATTGAAAATTTCGGAACAAGTGGGTCAGTTTTAGTCGTGCAATCTTTCTTTCAGCACAATCTCTTTATTTAATTTAAACTAATATTTCGAAATATATAATGAAGAAATATTGCTTACAGCACTATCTGTCACCTTCTATTAAGCTTGTATATTACATTTTCCGTATTACTCATGACGTCTCTCAGACAAGATGTTATTTTATCTACATTATCTGAAATATCAAAAATATTTTTATAAGTATTATTTTATGAGTGTTACAATGGTAAAAAAGCATCGCAAATTTCTTATAGAAATTATTTCGTTCCTCGAATTAAGTTCGAGTGTATTTTACAAAATCTCATGATAATAAAAATTATATATTATCATCATGCGATTAATTAATTGATAAAATTTCATAACCTCGCTATTAAAACAGCCAGATAAAATGCCCCATTTTTACCCTAAAGCTATGTCATACATCAGTTTTCCAACTTTTAGAATACCAGTGATTGGTTTAAAAAAATAGACATTTCAAAATACTTAACATGGTTTTAATCATTAATGCTGTAATTAGCATTTAGAGCTCTGTAATTAGAGAAACTTGAATACTGTGACTTTTTCCTTGTTTTAACGATGTTCTTTTTTCATTTCTCCTTATTGCAGTTTCAAGTAAATTAGCAATCATTTCGTCTTTAATTTATTTTCTACTTGCATCATCTCCTTTCTTTTGCAGGCACTCGAAATTACTTTCTCATATTAAGAAGAAGTTACAACACATTTTGGGTGCTCTGTGATTAAGAATCAATTAATAAAGAAAATGCTTATATATGTTAGAGAAATTTTGGATTCCTTTAATTAATGTTTAAATTGTAAAGTTTACACTTAAAAAAACATTCTATCTGATAGTGTTTTTCATGTAATGTAAGTCTGGAACGTTGTTTCCAAGGCAGAACGGCTTAATAAATAAGTAATAAAGGCTTTTCTTAAATTTGCAGGGGTATTAAATTTTATTCCTCTTCTTCTACTAATTTTCAGAATCTCGATCTAATTTTCAAAATCAATTTGTGCTTAAAAATATTATTTTCAACAGCTCAAAGGTTCAATAGTCATGAAACGTCAGAGAATTTGGTAGGAACATTTAGAAAAGGTATTCACTCAATAATGCATTAGTCTTTTTTTTTCAGGGGTTGCTTGATACTTTTTGAAGTTTGACTAATAACTTTGCCTTGATAGAGTATCACTATTTGATGGTCTCTGAGATAAAGACAGGAAACTTCTTTTGTAAATAAAGCAAGTTAAAATTTCTTTGGTAATATGTTGAGTTTGATTCTGACATTTTTCACCAAATTTTCTTATTTTTAATATCCCTTTATGCAATAACTTATCAAAAATCTTAAACACCTTGTTGAAATTATTTGTAGGCTAACGGAAGCTCATTTGCACACTCTCTCCCCATAATTTAATGCGTCTTCCATTGCTTTTAAATCGAAATATTTTGTTTGTAGTTTTTGAATGCATGATGGACTTTATTTTGATTGTATGATACATCTTATTTTGTCATCTTTTTTATCATCTTATATCCAACTTTTTTTTACCTTCATTAGTTTTGTATTTCAATATTTGTATGATTATCTGTTTTTGTATTAAAATATATATGTATCTGCAATACTTTCACAATATTGAATATTTTACTTTTCATTCTTTTAAACTCTTGGTATTTTTTAAAGAATTTTTCCTTTTTCTTTTAATTTTGGAAAAAGAATTTTTATATAAAATACATTGTTTATTTTAAATTCTTTAATGTATTTATAATAACTTATTTTCATTTTTGAATTGCGTATTCAGTTGCATAAATTTTATTATTTTATGTATTCAACGGATTGAGCTTTTCTCTTATGCATTTTCTCTTTGTGATTTTGTGACTTTATTCTTATTCGTAATTTGATGTTTAGAGAACTCTGCAAAGATAGATTTCTCTGTGGTATACTTTTCTGTAAATGAATAAATATTACAAAATAAGATTAAAAATGTTCAAAGAAGCTCTTGAAAGAACGCATAAGTTCCAAGTATTGTTAAACAATAAAATATGTTAATATTTCTGTAAAAGAAGGAGTGCTCATTTATATAATTTAAGATTATAATATTTTGTTTATTTATATTTTTTAAAGTTGAACGTATTTGTTATTTATATTTTATAAAGTACTGTCATTTTTAAAACAAAAAAAAATCATTTTCTTCTACTTCTTTAATTTTTACATCCAATTATTCATCTTTCGATGTAGGTAGGTAGACCTAGAAACAAATTAGCTGACGAAGCAGCAAAATCGGCTACCAGCCTTTTAAATATCCATGTTCCTTTTAACAACGTCAAGAGACATTTAAAAAACGTTTTAAATTTGGATGTAAATAACCATGGATATTTTAAAGCTTGCCCCTTACTATTCCATTCAAACGGAATGGGATAGTAAAGAGGCAAGCAGGTTTTAATTTATCAAATATTGCAGGCTTAAATAGCAGAAAATTGGATACAATTATTACCCTTTTAATAATTGACCATACTAGACTTATACAAATCCTCCTCTCTGTGTATTACGAGTCAATGCCTTTTGACAGATCGGTACATTCTTATAGAGTGTCCACGTTTTGATTCTCAACGAATGCAATGTTTTCATTTCCCTCACTTTGTTTTAAAAGACATGTGCTTATATTCATGACAAAGACATGTGCTTATGTAAGTGCCACATCCTCAACTATTTAACTTTTTCAAAATTATTAGTTTCCTTTACCTTTTATAAGTATTGTTTATTTTCTTTTAATGTTTCAAACCTATATAACAGTTTACTTTTACTTTTTAATCATAGAATAGATTATTTGTGATATTGTGTAGAGATTTTGATTAACCTTTTACAAATGTGACCATGCACATTTTTATGACCCATCTGTTAGCATATACCTTGTGGTTAGCATTGCATAACCAGTAAGCTCCATCAAACTCAAACTCTAGATTCGAATTTATAATTGGGTTCACACCATCCTTGTATGAGACAAGTTTCAATATGGTAGTATGAAATGAATAATGATAATTATTATAACGCATGAAATAATAACTTATTTTCAATTCGTTTTTCCACTTTTTTAAAATTATCAGAATGATATATATTTCATTATGGTTATCAATAACTTTCTGCATCAAACTACATAGTAATACCCTCGTTTATGATTTCTTTCCTTCCAAAAATGCTCATTCTTCTCAGACATTTCATGAAGCAGCGCTTAAGAAAAAAAGGAAGAAGAAAATAAGAAATAAATGAGTAAATAAAATAATATTTATTCAAAATTTTATTGCCTTTATCTTCCGTTTGAGACTTTTCAATGCGCGAAGAAAAAGAATGAAAAATAATTTTGTAAAATGCATTTATATCGATTTTTCCTAAATGCATTTTATGATTGTGGTATGAAACAGTAATGCGATTTCGTTTAACTACTTTGATTAAAACATTTTCAGGACTAAAATTACAGAATGCGGTTAAATGCACGAGTTTTTAAGATTACATTTAACCCAGTAAAAGTCAAACCAGAGCTCTCTACTTATAATTTCTGCTGCACTTAAGATTTTAAATTACTAAATAAAATTTTCAAAACATCATTTATTATGTCATTTTACAATATGACTTTTGAAAGCATGCATTTTTGCATTTCAGAATCCATTAGATTCGTCCATGTCCGTTGTAACGCTAGTGCTTTTAAGATTTTGAAATTCAGGACTCTTAGGATCTTATTGCCCTGGTGGGTCTTTTTTTTCTCTCTTTTTAACTTAAAAAAAAGTTGTGTTTTTACTGTGACGAGGAACTTTTAAATGTGATATAAAAAGCTGAAACACTCTGATAGCGCATCGCCCAAATAACAAAGAAATCTTTAATGTGCTTTAATATGAAATCAACCAGTTAAGCTAAATAAAGGGCTTTTAAACTAATGCATCGATTCTTATATTTCAAGAGAAGAAAGAAATGCTTTTACAATCGCTCATCTCGACATTTTATTTATTTTCTCAATTGTTATTTTTAGTTACATTTTTTCTTCTATTATCTCTTCTTAGGTCAGGTTAAAAAAAAAATACATTTAAAAAGAATAAACAAAAAAATTCGCATAAAAGAAGAAAGATAAATATACAACTTTCCCAGCTGTTAATAAATGCATATTTAAAATTCACGTGCAGATAAAAGCTAATAAATTGTCAGATTTGGTTCAAAAATTGTCACTGATCTATAACTATGAATACATAGCACTATGTTAAATTTAATCTATCGACCGTTTTATATTTTAGCATTACCATGTTCACATTTACAATAATTCTAAAAATTATAAATGATCTTAAACATAAATTTCATCCATATTTTTTCAGTCTTGAAGGTTATTTCTTATTGCTGTAGCATTCATAGATAAATAGACATAACTTAAGACTAATTCAGTCAGATCTGTTTTCCCACTCAGTCGTATCTAAACCGTGAAGATTTACCCCAATCTAAAGACAAAATTGATCGATGACTGCAATATTGTCATGCTTCATTTACAAGAATCCGGTGTATTTTAAAATTTGTATTCATTAAAGGTGTTTATTGAAGACAAACATTGTAATATAGATAATCTTACTCAAATTTTCTGGTGTCTTTGTTCATTTTTTAATTTCCTTGCATTGTTTTAAGTAATATATTTTCGAACATGCTCAAGAATATTAATTGCCTGAAAAAATTGCAATTACAATTAGTTAAAAAAATTCTAAGTAATTACACATTTTTTCCTTGAATATGTTATGAATTGATTGTTACAGAACAATTTAATTGATTAACAGAATTAGGTTGAATGCTATAATAAACTTATGAAACTACCTTACCATTGCAAAATTCATCTCAATAGTTGCCAAAGACACACTATAAGTGAAAGTCAAATCTTCTTAAATATACACATTTGTTGACTAAATAAAGTATATTTTAAATTAATTTCAAGGCATTACGTAAGGATAGAGCACTGTTTGAGAAGCAACAATAAAAAATGCTTTGAAATATATTATACATTTTTCATTAAATATTGAGTTCATTGCATGTATTTTATATCAAATGCATGCAATTTGTATATATTCCTCACGAAAGTTTTGAACTTCAGCAAGATATAAGAACATGAAAAATGTTTATGAATTAATTATTCAATATTCTATCAGCTTTTTAGATTGTAAATGAAAATAAAATAATCCGAAAGTAAAATTTATCTTTATAAAATAAATCCTATTGAAGATAAACCAAATATATGAAAAAATACCATACTGGAAATTGAAAAATTCTTCCCAAAGTTGAGTCATAAAATAAAGAAACAACAAATAAAATAATATAAAAAATATTTTATTCAAAAAGTAAATAAAAGTAATTAAGCAATGATGTGTGACATACCGAAAGAGAAGCCTGAAAAAGGGAAGATAAGAACTATATAATCGCATAGTGATCTTTAATGAAATTATCTCTTGTTTATTCTAGGATTATTTTTTAGTTCTCTATTAGTAAAATTAGACTTGGACTTTATAGTTTCTTAATTCTATAAAATCACGAGATATTGTAAAACTATATTTTAGACTTTTTATTGAAGAAACAACAGTTACTTTACTTCTACCAAAAAATTAAACTCGTTTCATGAAAAAAATATTAACAATTCCGCATTAAAAGAAGAACTGAAAAATCTTTATGTTAAAAACAAAGAAAGAAAATTATTATCTGTATTATATCTGCATTTATTAGTGCATGTGTTGATTAACGATGAATGAAAAATGTCATGAGGACTTTAATTCTTAAAAAAAATTTCATTCTGTTAAAATTACTTTTCAAGCAATTTTTTTCCTGATAAGCACTGTAAGGAATTTTTCTCACGACAGGAACCTTTCTTCATCTTTGTTTGTATTTTTTGTAATATTTTGATGTAAGCACGATCATATCATTTCATCATGATCATTCAGTTATTGTGTTTATTTGTATTGAGAAACATAAACTTTCTTTGAAAAGATTTCATTAAAAAATCTAGAAATAGAAAATTGTTTGTATTAATTATACTAAATATGATAAAAATCTACAAATTAATTAGAAATACTGTAAACCAAACTTCACAAATCTAGTTTAAAACTCTTTCTGGTATCGTATTCTCAAGATGATAGTTCTATAAGTGTAATTTCGTTAGTTCATAAATGAATGGATAATCATCAAACCGTTGAAATTTTTTTATTTGTATGCTTCAAATACCAGGAACTGAAAACAAGTACGCATGTTAAATATCTTTTCTTTTATAATCGGGGAGAAATTTCTATTCTAATATATAATTTTGGTGTAAAAATAAGTTATAAAATGTATCAAGCTTCTACATTTCGAGCTCCTATTCACATTCCTACGATGCAGCCACCTCACTATAGATAAATTTAGTCGTATATTGACCCAGTTTCGAAGTATATATTTCTTTTGTTTTCATTTTGCCTATAAAGTGATTTTCTAAAATAGTTTCTCTGATTTAAATTAAGAGCAAATCGTGAAAAGGCATAAAAAGTTAAAGGTTGCAAAAATTTTTAAACATTCTCTTTTTCGTTCTTAGCGAATTTAATATTCTTTCCATGAGATTCTTAATAACTGTCGTCTCCTTACATTAGAATTTCAGATGTCAGTTCCTTTAACTCACATGACTCATAAAACAATTTGTCTTCTCATAAATTTAAAATATAAAACTGTTTTTTCTCCGTAAATGTTCTCGAGACACACGTTCAAAATATCTAAAACGACTGAAATGAACTGAATAACGGAACGCACTTTTAATAATGATTTAAAGAAAATTTCCGAGCTTTCCCTGAATTTTAGAAAATAATAAAACACCGCTCTCGCCCGATGTTGGAGTCTGATAAATGGGATTTTAATTTTCCTCCGCCGGCATCTGTCACGAGTGGGAAGATTTTGGACATTGATTAGGCGATCAATGGAACGAATGTTTTCTCAAGGCTAGTTCCCGCGTGTGGAAGAGTAATCTCACTACGATCTTATTACTCCGTCAAATGTTATTGGAGATGGTGTCACGGAGATGATTTAGGGTTTCTTATTTCTATATCAAATCAAATTTAAGTTCTGGAGTGGATTAACTTCTGAACCTAGTCTGTAAGCTGATAATTGTTTTTTGAATTTGATAAAGGAGAAATGCCAAAATGAAAACACTGCGCAATTTTAACCTCGAAACAAACTTTTTTTGTACTCAGTTCTAAGAAGAAAATCTAATGCGAAAAAGAACACAAAAATGAGTTAAAAAGATTTCTTCTAAGTTGTTTTTATATAATATATTTAATGGTATTATCTTTAAGAATAATTTGTGATCTTTTAAGAATAATTGAAGCGTATAGTTACATATAATTTCTAAAATAATACATTTGACTCCAGTAGCAAGGAGAGACCGTCATTGCTACAGAAAAAAATTAATTTTCGCAACAGTACTACAGGGAAAATAATGAATTATGTAATGAAAAACTATTAGATAAAGGGTATAAAGATATTTATTAGATAAGTATGGATGTGTGTATGTGTGCGAGTGTGTGTGTTGCCCAAAGTTCAAAATATGAATCCATAGAAATTCATATACTACCTATCTAAACGCACATGATTAAGCTTTACTCAAAATTTTACAACTATATTAGTAAACCAAGGGTTTCCAACTCGTTTAAGGTTAAATCTATCTTTCAAAAATTGTTCCTTTTTACTATAAACAAATCCAGGTTAAAATTTGTTACAGACAGAAGGCCTTTTAACCTGTTGAGTAATCTTTCTAATTGCCATAATTTGGGTTTTTTTTTCAATGATCACATATGTTTCAGTATTGTCTAGAATTTTTCTTTATTTAACATGCAAAAAGTTTAGTATTCCGTTATAAATTCAGTATTATTTTTCAATAAAACAGAAAATCAATAAAGGAGGATCAATCATTAAGATTTGACTAATTATTAAAATGAGAGTCAAAACAAGTTTTAGTTATAAATGCGTATAAAAATTTTGATTTCGCGTTATTCTTTTATGTTTTTAATTTTTTTAAATTGGAATTTGTTATTTTGATAAAGTTTTTAGGAGTTTCATTGTAAATTTTATTAAGTGTAAGCTTTAATATTCTTTGATTAAAGAAGTAAGATATTTCAAATAAATGTAACTGAATAAGTTGGTTTAATCGAAAAGACATTTTGCAGAGCTGGAATCATATATTTTGCTTCCCCAGAAGCGAAAATAGTTCAATTGATTGATTATGAGGTTTAGAAAAAATTTTAATAAGTTATTTCATCCTTTCACTAAACGATTTAAAATTTTAATAAATTTAGGCAGAGATAATTAAAGATTATTCTTTATAAATTTTATTATAAAATAATTAACTTACATATTATGATCCATTTAATATTTCTGATTGGTATTATTAAATGTTATCTGCGATAAAATAACATAGATGAACTTCAGGCGAAGGAAATATGGTCTCACAACTTAAGCAACCGAAGTTCCAACTTAAGTTATATACAAAATAAGAGAATACAAGTGGTATGAAAATATTGCGTGAAAAGATCGCAAATAATCTTACCAAATGCAGAAAGGAATATTACATTCTACTGTGATGATAAATAAGCTGTTTGAAATAAAACCATTTTTTTCAGTGATATTCGATATCTTCCCTGACTATGTCTTTTGTTGTTTCCAAGCAAAATTACTATTTTAATAGCTCACATGGTTTATTTCTAACAATTCAATGATACATTTTCAAATCAAAGGGTCAGTCAATCATATCAAATCAATATTAAGGTCAGTTTATTTTATATTTCAATATCGATTCTTAATATAAAGATATCTATATAATTCCTTTTGCCGTTATCTTTTTGTGAATTTTTTGCTTGAACTACTTCAGATTTGCTACTTTAGAATATTCTCACCAATTTTTCAATCCCAGTTTCAGTTGATTCGGTAATTTTTTACATATGTATAATCTGAATAAGAATATTTTGTTTAAATATTTTCAAAATTTATTAATGTGTGAATCAATAAACTGAATTAAATATTATTCAAAAATTAGTGGCTCCCCTGTAAAAATTTTAAAATTTATAGAGAGGCGATTCCTTAATATTAATAGCAATGAATTATAATTTAAAGTTTGAGAAACTTTTTAAAAATGAATTAAAATAAATTTTAGTATAGAAATAATTGGAAATTAATGATGTAGCTACATCAGAACGGAACTTTTATTTCTCACCATATATAAATATCATAATTTCAAAAGCTTATAAGAAGTTTGGATATTTTTTACACAAAACTAAAGATTCTGAAATGAATAAGTTTTGAGGGTTTTCATATTATTGCATTATCAGTTCAAATCTTGAGTCCCGAAGTCTCATTTTTTGGTTTACACAATAATATATAAGAACAGTTTTAAAGCAGTCGTAATTACGAAGGTTTATCGATTTCTCATGCGTAATTATCTTTGTTCTCAAGATATACATTCATCCAATTTGCTTAATACATTCGACTACTCTGAATTTGAATATGATCTCCCCAATCCTTTTTCTCATAGCCTACAGTCATACGACTGATCATACCAATATCCCTATTTTTTCTCATTTTGTGGCACTGAGCTTAACAACAGGAAAAAAAACCTGATGTATTATTTGAGAATGTTTTTCTTACATTAAGAATTTATTGGTCCTTTTATATAAATTTGATTAAATTTAGAAAACGTATTCTGGAGAACTTAAAATGACAATGACCTTTATTTCACTGTTACCTTTAATAATTTTAGGAATCAGTGAGTATAGCTTTTATCACTTGATTGTCCTGTGCTCATTTTGTGGCATATAACACAGAACCTGGAGTTTTTGTACTTCTGTGTTGTAAAAAGCGAAGAAAAAATAACTATTGTATTTTCTTACCTGTTGGCCGCGGTTGGGGAGGGTGCATTCTGCCCATGGGATTGCGGACATTCACGTAAGAAGGCATTGTTGTGAAATCCTGGAACGAATGCGTACCGTTGAGACTATTGACGTGCTCCAGTTCATTCAACAATGCAGTCATTGCTGTGCATCAAGCCCGGCGTGTCTCACGGTCCGAGACATTGTCGATCACGCGCAAGATCGGGAGCATTCAAACTGTTTGTACCTCTCACAATTGTAGAGTGCTATTTAAAATCTCTTGCTTGCGAATGATCCGAAGAACATTTCTACACTGACAGTATTTGAATGTTTTCTCAAAGATCTCTCGCTCTGTTATTGAAGCTGATTGAAACTTAATTTTTTAATAATCGGCTGAAAAGTCACTGACATTTCTTTGTTTTATTATTTAATTTCTTTTTAACTGAATTTTTGTCTCTACTTTATAAAAGATTGCTATTAAGTAAACCATCAAAAAAAGATTGTTATTTATCAAAGATTGTTATGAAGAAATATTCAGTGATGCAATCTTAATCAAGTATGACAAGAATAAATGTACTCCAATAATTATAGTAAACGCAATATTTTCTTGAGCTTTTCTTTGTAAATGATGATCACATTAAATAGATTCAGAATAGCATTCCTTAATAAAGGATTTTCAAAGATTGCTAACTAAATCACGTTTCACGTTCAGCGTTTCGAAAATAAATAAATGTTCTGTTATAAAAATTTCTGAACAGACATTAGAGAAAGGTTCATTCGCTAATAATAATGAATAAATTTCTATAGGTATGAATTTATCTTTCAATAATAATGACCCGAATATAATTATTAAAATGTTTCTTTTGAAAAATTTGTGGATGAAACAGTTTGTAGTTCCGACAATTGAATCAAATATTTTAAATTAAAGTTAGAATTTTTCCTTAGAAATATATTGCTATTAAACAGCTAAATATTTTCTAAATTAAAATTCACAAAATATTGAATATTTTTCGCATTCCAGCAATTAAAAGTCTTCAGTAATGTTTCGTGGTTGTGTCTTGTATTTCCTTTTCATGAATTTTCTTGAGTCTTTGGAATCTGGAAACAGTTTTCCACATAATTTGCATTAATGATAGAAGATAAACGTCAAACGCATCATCTGCTTTATTTATGGGATCTCATAAATATGTATAATAGCATGCTACTTAATAATTGAAACTCTTTAACGGAAATACTTCTAGCGTTGTTTTTAGATATTTCTAACAATTATTTAAAGTGAATGGTTTTCTTCGATGTTATAATAACAGTTTCTTTCTACTCTATTTATCACCCAGTGATTGAGTTCCACTTTTAACTGTGATGATACACTGAAAATAAATCTTTGTGAATTATGCAGTTAATTTATGATCAGATCATTATCCATAGAGCCATTTCATCCAGGATGTCAGTCCAACGAACCTGCAATAAAAAAACAACTTTTATGAAAATGAAAATCATTGTGTAAATATTTCTTATTATTAATTATTTACTAGTTGTTTTCTTTTAATTAGTGGTATCGCAATCTTGATATTTTATTATATGTTCTGATCTAAACAGTATAATTAAAAATGCAACATATATTAGAGAAAAAAGAAACTAAGATTCACCTAAAATGCACAACTCTTATATTTCGTTCGATGGCTGCATATTGGGAGAAAAGTGATTCAAATAGGTTAATATCAGTATGTCTTTAAATATAAACGAATGTATGTAAAATGGTAAAAAATGAAATATGGATTTATCTAAACAGTATCGTTAGGGTTAATAAAACAGGCATTTGCACTCGAATATGGATATTTGACACACTATGCAGGGTTTTAGTATAGTTTAGTTTTATTAACGTCCCATATGAAAGCAACACTGTGACTATTTTGGGGTGGATCTCGTAATTTTGAACCGTGTCCAGATGACAAAGACGACACATGAGCTGGCATCAACCTCTCTAAGATTCCATATTACACCAGAGAGAAAGAAATGGAGAGATTTTAATCTTGAGAAATCGGATCCACTCAACTGTATGCTGTTAATAACACAACAATGTTTTATAATATACGTAGCCTTTCATTCATATCTCTGACAACCATTTTATTCTCATGCATAGTTATTTATCAATATTAAACTTTTCTCTTATGAAACAATGTCTCTAAATGCAGAGTCCCAAATATACATTGTTTTTATTTGCCATTAGTAAAACTGAAATAAGAATTTTGAGACTATGTCAAAAATTACTTAGTTTACAAGATAAACGCTCACATAAACCGAATACACCGATTATTCATCGCACACATGCATAAGGGCGTAAGTTTTTTTTAAAAAGGTAATATTCTAAATGCTTTAGTACCTCGTGTTTATAATAATTTATTGAAACGCCTTCATTTTGAATAAAAATGTTATTTTCTTAGTTTAAATTTATTGATAAAAGAACGTTTAATAAATTTGTTATTTATATTTTGTACTTTTTAATCAGTAACATTTAAAAAACAGCATTTATCATATACATAGAAAAGACTAGAAGACATCACTTTAATAGCTCTCCTTAAAAAGTCAAAAATCTATATATTGTTTTTCAAAATTTTCTTGGGAAAATAAATTTTGAAGAATGATTATTTATTAAATTTTAAATTTTCATCATTTTCCTTAATATGACATCAGTGTTATACAATCGTGATTGAAAATTTTATTTAAATGCAGTTCGCCCTTTCTTAGCTGAAAGGTTTGATTACTTTTTATTCTATACTCTTATTAGGTCAATTGTATTTTTATTTCGGATATATTTGGCAACAACAGGAGAGAAAATTTATATCCGAATACGTGAAGGACATTGAATGATGCGAATATTGGTACTTAAGATAATGAGCTCATGACTGGTAGATGTTTTTTAAGCCTTCTCCTGATTTTACTTATCTACAGTTTTCCATCGAATCTCCTTAAAATAGAAGACAGTGCACATATAATTAAAAATAGCATTGAAAATACAACGTTGAAAATACAGTTATTAACTCTTCTATATACACTTTTGTAACTTCGGTAACTCTGGGTAAAAACAACTAATATTATTTATAAATACACAAGAAATCGGAAACTAAATACAGAAAATTTGAAATTTTCCAGCCATTCAAATCAGATTTCCCGCCTTTTATATGTAGTCATACTTCACTAAAATATTATTATTGAATATAAAAACCATTCCTCCCCCCCCGAATCTCTCAAAACCTGCCATTTATCTTTTCATCTTATATATAAAAATTAACTTTGGCTTGTTCGTATTTCATGCGTTGTCATACCATTTACTCGATGGCTACAGAACTTTGAAAATTTATTGCTTACAGTTGCGTAAACGTTATAAGCATCGTACAATTATTATTCTAATATGTAACAATAAATTTTTGTTTGTTCCTATTTCATGCGATGCCGCACCATTCACTCTATGGCAACAGAAATAAGCCAACTTATTGCTTTGGGCCTAGAAAATACTCATTTATCATATGGCAGTTTATGCTGACGAGTCGGACAGCCAATATATTTATATGTTCTGTCTGAAGATGAAAAAAATATTGTTCACTCTAAATGTTATAAGCATAGTACACTTGAATAATAAAGCAAAAAGTAGAAGAAATAGTATTTATATTCTTCCTTTATATCTTATCAAATTTCTTTGAATTATGAGCGAGAAAATAAATATAATTTTGTCTTTCATTCCTCATTAAAACAAGAAAGCTATTTTGAATTTCATACAATATTCCCAAAATTATTTCTTCTGACTGGGTAGCAGCTAGTAAAGAATAAAATGAGATCGAAGTCAATTGGGGAACAGATAACTTGATACCAAACTTTCTTTTTCACCATAGAACGAAAAAATGCGTTCGAATTTTATAATTCTAGCACAATGGATAAATTTCATCAAAAGAATGAATAAATATTCACAAGCTTCTTTGATTTATACAAACACCAAAGATGTAATTAAAAACGTGTAAAAAAAGTTCGCCCACTTTTAGGGTGTTGTGAGCAAAGGAACAAGATGAATGGAAAATAGAGAAATGTACGTTAGAAAAGACAAATGATTCTTTTTTGAGAGAGCCTTAACTGATTCATGCCCTCCTATTACAGACGTTCCATTTCGGATACTCACACGAAATATTCGAAACAAATTATTCATTCCAAAACGGTCGAGGAAAATTCTTGAGATGGAAGATGAATCCCATCTATGGGGATGTTTTCCTCGAAAGCATTGCGGGTCCAACTGAAATTTCGGAAGTGCTAGATGATCGATAGCGGAACTTAAGTGAGGCTTATGCCTGAAAAGAAAATACCGGATCTCCTGACGGAGAAATCGATTTCTGCGAGCTCTTAGGTTTCGATTGCTTGCCTTATGGCTTAGTGGCGTGGAAATCGAACCATGAACGAGTAGGCGAAAACGCAATTAGGCGTCTTACAGTTTCAGCAGAAGGAAAAGCTCACAGAATTGCGCGTTTCACTATTTATTTTTTTCTTTCTTGTTTTTTTTTCTTTTTCTCAGCTGCCAATTCTGTTAACTTGTTTTGTGTAAGTTGTGCTGACTTGTTACCTCCCTTTCCGAAGTATAAAGAATATTGTAACAAAAAATTCCACTTCAAAACTTTATAGAATTATCTCCATGTTTCATATCTGGCCGAATTCGAAAAGCTATTTTCTTCAAAGGATAAGCCATAGGCAGAAAGAAGTAAACGAAAAAATTCGATAAGAGATATTTATACCAAAGCTATGTGTATTGGACGTTTGTGACACAGAAATTTTCCCTCACAAATGGGAAGCAAAATTCAATGACGAAAGAAGTTGGATAAGTAAAATTAGAATTATTGTTTTATAACTAGAATTTAGATGCTTATAAAATTTTGGACAAAGTATGACGCACAATTTATTATTTGTATTTATATTTCCGCATAAAGAATGTTTACCACGAGCTCAATGGACGATTGGTGAAAGCACGTGATCCAAACCCAGAGTATGCGGGTTCGTTGCTCGCCATGGCTGTTGTATCCAACGCATGGATTTTTGAAGTTATTTTGTCCTTAGTTATTTCCTTATATTCTCTAAAATTCTAGACTTTTCATTGTTATTCAAATTAATTGTTTCTCGAATATTCTGTTCTTGTATAAAAGCTGATACCCACTGCTGGTGGGCAACTTCTCGACCTTGTAAATATGCAAGTTGCTACTTTCCTTCAATAAACTTGTTTGTTAGTTAAAAGCTGAAGGTGTGTTTTATTTAAATTTTCGTGACAATATATTCCTAGGGATGCTATTATGAATGCAATATTCAAAAACGCAGCTCGCCAAATACAGGGATATTAGTAGGTGATATTTGAATTTGCAAATCAAATTGAAATTTTTGAGTAGGTTCTCTCGAAGCAGTAGAAAACTCTACTGCTTCGAGATATCTACTCGAATTTATATGACAATGGCTTACCAAGTAAGACTCCAAATGATGTAAATTTACGAGAATGTCGACGGGAGAGATTTCGCACTTTTCAAAATCCATGATTCAAAAATATTATCAACGGCAAAATTTAAAAAATTTAAGATATACGTTAAATTCTCCACCATATATCTTTTATTTAGAAGTCAGCAAAAGCAAGGATTAGTTTAGCCTGTCACAAAATTCAGTTGGTTGCCTAAAAATGTATTCGCTAATTAATTTAGTGAAGCATATAATTTGAAGACAATTTTAGTGATTTTAATGCGGAAATACAATTTCACTTCCTTTTTCAATATATAATCTACAGATCGTTGTGCTATAATATTCAAAAAAAGTAGAGACCTTTCTTTTACCTGCGGAGCATTCCATGTACACTCAATTAAATTAACGTTACATATATTACATAAATAAATATTTATCTTATTCTGGAGTGAATACATAAAATCCCTAAATCTAAATTTTTTGTTCAATAAGTAGGTTTCATTAAATAATCCACTAATTTCTTATATCAGAGAAAATAAATTGTAGTACACATAAAATGACAGCAATGAACATTTATAATTTGTATTTTCTTGCTTTTAATAAGCATATTTAGTTTTAATAAGATAGTATTTGTAATTGTTGAAATTTAATCACAGTCGATCTTCATATTAAAGTTTTAGGTGAGCTAACAGAAATCTTTTGTTTCTGAATCTTTAAGATAGTAAAGATGTTATGTCTATTAAGCTGTGAAGTTTAAAAGTATTTTGTTGAGAAATTCGTTGAGAGCATGTTTAAAATACATAAAATATTTAATTGAAAATTTTAGCAATCATTACTCTCTGGCCTAATTAAATTAGTCATTGAATTCGTATGCTATTTAATATAGCTAAGTCTTCTTTTAATAAAGGAAGAGATTTTTTTTCGATTTTTTTGATATATTAACAGCAACATATATCTAAAGTGAATTATAAATTTTAAATATTCCAATTGACCGTTAAAGACACAAGGTAAATGATTTCAGGGATAATTACATTATTTATATTTCTTGGTTTTGAATTTTAACTTAATTACATGTAATAATTTAATAAGAAACGTAAAGAAAATATTTGAATGAGCAATAAAGTCGAATTCAGAATTTTATGAATCCAACTTTAATAAGTATGAAATTAGTGCAATTTCATACTTATTAAAATGATTTAATTGTTAATTTGAAGTAATGTTTTTGACAAATGAATAAATTTGTCATCTGAAGACTTATTTTTCCCATTCACTCATCATTAATTATCATATATAAATTGAAAGCATACAGTTGAATTAAAATGATGTTTATTGCCCTTTAAAGAGTTTACGTAAAATAAGAATTTCGTTTATAGTTGTAGAAAGAAAATATTAAAGAAATGCCCCTATGTATAAAACAGAGCTTAAGTTTGCGTGACAGGGACTATCAAGAAAACTGGGGATTTAGAAAAAAAATTGTTGAAAAGTAGTATCCTGGAGAATTTCCTCTTCTTTTAGAAAAAATATTCCGCTTCATACTTTTTGCAGAATTTTTGTCTCTTTATAGGTTTATAGTATATTGTTGATTCTGCCTTTATTATTTAATTTCCTTGGCGTTAAATATATGCTCCTATAAACAGACATCTTAATTCATGCTTTATTTTGGATTTCATGAATCAAAATAAAAAGCAATTGAATACAAAGCAAACTAATGAAGGACAGTTTTTCTATACAACACAAAACTAACAGCTATGAAAAGCTGAAATTTTTACTCATAAACTCTTTCATAGCTCTCTTTTTCATAAATCCTTTATTTCCAGAGTTAATAAGTTGATTATATATCCATTTTTAGAATGATATACATAAAACAATAATGAGACTGAAATGAAACTATCGCTCATAGTTTTTCATGTTGACATGTCTGATTTTTTCTGCAAGGATTAGAAAAATACATTTTTACTTGAATGTATTTACAAACAAAAAACTCCCATTTTCTTATATAATTCTGTAATCTAAAAGTACTTTTTGTTTCTTATTTTTGCCTAATTTTCTTTCCACTAATATAATTTTATGCTACATTCATAAAGTAATATATGATGACTGCTTTTTTTTTAAATTTTTGTAAATATTTAATGAAATATCATACAAAAATATGATATGGTGTTTGACAATCTTTTTAAGTTTTGGCTAAGCGTAATTCCTTTGCTTTTCGGTATCTTCTACTTGAATTTTTTGAGTATGCTACATTCTGTTCTATTTTTTATTCAAATACTAACAGATCAAGCTAAATTGTTGGTACGAATACTATAATTTTTATTTCCATAGGTTTTCATATGGGTTGATTAAAAATATTCCACTTTTTTCAACATTTCGTAGAGAAGTGCACGACTGAGTACAAATTTCTTCTTTTTTTTTTTAATCACATCTAGTTTTATGAAAATGTCTTTCTATGCTAGTTGTATCTTTTGGTGAATAATTTTATCACCGATTAAATTTTCTCAGTTTTTTTCTCAGACACACCGATATTCGTTCAAAATTGCATGTGCAGAACGCCGTTTGGATGAGAATTCAAAATATTTCTTATGATTCTGTTCTATATATTCAACAGATTCCGCTTGCTCATAAAGAATACAATTTGATAATTTTTCTTCCAGTAATCATAAACCTTTTACATTCAAGGATTTATTGAATATTTGTAAATTTAACGCACTTTTTGAATTATCTAGAAATATTATTTAGGTAAAAAAGAATTATTCATGTTCCTAAAAGGTGAGCAATATAAGAAAAGAAAAATTATTAATTACAGGAATTTCCAATTGAATTTGGAATATTTTTCTATACATTAAATCAATTCGAATTCTTTCACGTCTTTAAGACTAATAGTATGTTTAAATAGCAAACTTTGAGAAATAGTTTTTCTTGGTTACTGGAATAGAGCATAGTACATATCAGGTTCTTCCAGTGCATATTAAGTCTGATATAAAGTAAAAAAAAGGAGTTCGAATGTATAGAAACAAAATCGATTAAATTAATCCTCGTCAAGCTGAAGGAATTTTTCTGTCTATATGTAAGCAAAAATAAGATTTTTTTCTTGTCAAATGCTACATATGTTATAATGTTATACGAAACATTCTCTTGCTTGATTTTAAACGATATATTTTATTTAGCTTTCTTTCATATTGCTAAAAAAGGAATTTTTAGATCGACTTTTCTTTCACTTCCTTATTTTGTAGAATCCAGAAATTTTCTTTATTAATTATGCCACTTATTAATGGATATGATATAAAAAGATTTAAATAACCCATAATATCTGTTATATGAGCAGTAAAAAATAATTAAAATAAAAATTTGTACTTTAATAAAAGTGAGTTTGTCTCTGAAAATTTTTAATTAAATACATTAAAAAATTACTTTTAACTTACTTTTGATAGAAATGAAATATTAAATAATTATATTTTTCCTCATGGCAGTACAAATTACACTCGGAACAAAATTAATAGCTACTTTGTCAGTAAATATAATGTTTTAACTAATGTTCCTTTAATTAATTTTAATAACATATAATATAAAGTAATTTGAAGAGAACATTCAATAATTCAATCGTCGTTAATCAGCAGATTTGCTTTTTTTACTGAAATTCAATTAATTTAACCGCATAAAAATTTTGTTGCTTAACCTGGAAATGAAGACATGAATTACCTCACGCGGCCTGAAACATGGAGTTAAAATGACTCCACTATTCATGTTCTTTTTTGTGTTTTGTAAGCAACATTGGAATTTTTTTAGACAGACAAAACATTCGGGAAATTATTTAGTTACCAAAAAAAATTAAAAATATTAATATCCTAAATTTGTATATATACTATCCATCTTTTTGAGAATTAATCTTTCTAAACCAACTTATTTTGAATTTTTGAAAAAGGTTTCATTTTAAATATTCCTAACTAATCAGACTCCCGATACAAATCCCATTTTATAATGTCCAACAATTTTGGGTTATTCAAAAGGTAGGAATTCAATAATTAATGAAAATTGGAAAATATCTGAATCTTTACCACTGGCATATTACTATTTTTGGTAATAATACAGTTTCTTATTAACATAATGATGAAATATTATCTATTTGGATAATTTGTTAATTATGGAAATAAAAATCATTATTTCTAAATTGTTTCAGTTGAATAAGTCAGTGTCTTGACTCCACGTATCTACTTTAAAAGAAGTATATATATATGTAGTTTTTTATCAAATGCTTAAGAAGTTAAAAATAATACTATTTTTTAAAAAAAGTATAAATTAATTTGTTGCAATATTAAAAATTTGTTAATTAAGTTTTATTATTTTAAATTATTATTGGATTTAAAAAATAGTAATTTTTGTATTATTTGTCCATTATAAATTATTTATTCTTGCAAATATTAAAAAAATACTTCAAGAGAAGTTTGCAATGCAAGCCACAGTTGGCGATTTTAATTGATTCATTATTTTAGTTCTTGTTTTTCATCATTAATAAATTATGACAACAATTATTATATTTATCCCAGGCATGCCAAGGGAAAGAAAAAATGTTCAGATAATAAAAAATGTAATGAATGTTCTTTGTTTATAAATTAATCCACCGAGACACAGTAACTTTTCTCGATGCCATTTCAAAGTGTGATGCAGAAGCCATTTATGTCTCCCAAGTAAACAAACTGCAGAAGCAGAAATGTATTCCATGATATAAGATTCAGGAACGTCCCTGGTTTTGTGCAATAAAGAATACTAGGTCGTTACAGCTTGTATGGATTAGCTATGTTTCTTTTTTAATTTTTGTTCAATGTAAGTTATTAATTGCAAGTAAAAGTTGTGGTAAAAAATATGTTTATTAATAATTGACCAAAGTGTTTGGATAATTGGATTAATATCTTGATTTGGCATTAATGAATGACGCATAACTGGTTATAATTAATCAGCTGTATTAAAACATTTATTTTTATTGGATATTTCCATTAAAGCTAACAATAAATATATAATTTCTTAAAATTACTTAAACGAAAAAAAAAAAAAGGGAAACTATTTTCAAAAAAAATATCGAATTATCTCGAAATTATTTTTTCCAGATCATGAAAATGAATGCAAATTATTACGGAACAAGAACAATTCATATGGGTATATTATCAAGTGAAATAAAAGCTATTTTTATCCCACAGATTCGTAATCCCCAATTTCCACGAATTGGCAATTATTTAATTTTCTATTGCAATTTCCACCATTTAGAGTGCTTATTTTTACGATTATTTTATCATATCATATTACTAGCAGTATACGAACTACATTGCCCGTGGTATAGCATCCAAGAAGAAAAATGAGCTTTAAATTTAAGTCTAACCTCCACCAGATATGAAATGGGCATGTTACACAACATCCAACAAACATAAAATATATTTCAAAATTATCAAATATAGAACAAAACAATTTTGTAGAACACAATCAGAAATATTTAGATTGTTAAAAAGGTAAAAATGTGATTTGTCCGTAGTCAAAACAATACACTAAAAATATACAACAGGAAAATTGTCTTAAAATATAAGTTTGCCTTTTCACTTCTTCTCCACTTTAAATGTCTTCCTCTGTCAGGAGACAGATGATCATTTAGCTCCTCAGGAGTTCGTAATTCAGATATATTCGCTCGCTGTAATTCAATTGAGAGGCTATTTAAAGATAGACGGTTATTTCACTCATAAAAAGGCTTTCATTCCCTAAGTGTGGACATTCTTTTTCTGACATTCTCTAACCAAACGTTTCTTTCCTTTTAATTTTTCTTATTGCTCAATAAACAGAGCTTTTTGTCATTTAACGCGTTCTGACTAAGGTTGGATTTCCTTCTTTTGGGCATAATGAGATTTGAATCGTGGTTTAAAATCAGACGAAAACAAAAAACATATCGTATATGTATACAATAGCTCTTGCTATTTACCCATGCGCAGTTTGAGATTTTCAAGCATATGCGAAATAATTAAAATCTCAATTACAGAATTACCTTTTTTATTTTGACATGACTTTAATGCACTAAAACCATCTCCGATAAATGCTCTATAAAATAGTATAAATATCTCCAATATCCGTTGAATATTTCTAGAGTTTTTGTGGTTCAAATAAACAGTCGCGTTCAAGATACATTCATTTTATACTATGTATAGATTATCGTATAACATATAATATCAGTTTACTTTCTTTAAAATATATTTGAACTTGTTTGCAAACATCACATCCAAAAAGTGATTTTAGAAAATGATGTAGTTAAAAGATTAATCTTCACATTATTCTGAAAACAAAGAAAAATTATTTATTGCAATAAAATTTACAGCTGTTATTATAAATTTTACTACTAATTTGTTACTAAAAATTATCTTTCACAAAATTTTCAAATATAGTGAATTTTAATACTGAATTTATTTTAAGGTCATTATTACTGGCATTATTCATAATAAGAACTTCATTGTCATTTGCCATACAAAAAAGAAACTACACTTGAGACCATCATGTAATTTTGTCATTCATGTTTCATTTCATCACAATCTTGAATCGTTCTTAATCATCGTTTTTTTAAACTTCTAAAATTTTGAAAATTTCTGCACCATTCCATCCTTTTCTTGAAAATTTCTTGGAATAACACCTAAAATCTTTCTCACTATCTATCAAAGGAAGAGGAAGGTGAAACATCCCTTGACTAGAAGTGCACAGAGAATGGGAAGATCAATTCAGTGTCAACTCAATGTATTCGCCTACCTGATAAGAAACATTATTCTCGAATGCCTATATTTTTGCACATAACTTTTTTCTACACTATCACTGTTTCTTAAAAATTTAAAATGGCCCAAAAGAAAGCATTATCATTAAAAGAAATTCTAAAAGAATTTATGAAAAGTAGAGGATCAACAAAAGCAACGTAAGAAAAATGAAACAGAAAACTGCTTTCTACAATCTCTATTTTGAAATTAATTGTTCAATAAATCAAAGAAAGAAATCGAAGATAAGGTAGCAGATCAGGGGAATTCGGCTTTAAAGAAACTGTAATGTTGAAAAAGGCAAATTTACTGAAGTTGAAGACTTTCTGATACAATGTTGTGCATAAAAGTTTTGCTAGAGCAGAGCCATGCTTGTACAAAAAGCAAATTAAGCTGTTTTTAAATAAATATAAATAATTAATTTTATAGGAAATTGTGGATTTCATAACATAAAGATTGAAAACTTAAAACGTATTTAATCTGTCAAAACAATGTTAAAAAAACACCAAATGAAATTCATAATGCTAGTCGAAATACTTATAAATAATCATTACAAATCCTATAAACATTTTAAAAATGAGTATTTGCCTAAGCATTAATTGTATAAAGTAAAAATGTAACGTGTTAAAATGGAAAATATTTAAGTAATTTATGATGAATGATGGACTCAATCTTATTTATAACATGTTATTAGTAAATAATTGTTTATTTTTAGATTTTTACTAAGAAATATTTGTAAAATAATTGCATTTTTCTGATTTAAATAAGGTTTGTAGTATTTTCCAGGCAATGATAGTTGAAAGTTACAATTTTTTCTTTGCCTCTGAGTTTTTTTAAACATAATGCTATGTTTTTTTTTTTTTTTTGTTAAATAGTTTTCATAATCTGATATGCTTCAGTATATGAAAGCATCTAATTTGACGAAAGTGCATATAAGTGATCAATGTTTTTTATACGAAATTTCATGCTTCGTATTAATTTTAGTTTATTTATTTAGATGTTTTTATTAAATTATGGCTGTGTATATATGAATACAAAAATTAGAAAACATTCCATATTCAGAAAAAAGGAATTATTGAATTGATTAAATCAGTGAAGAACAAGTTTATCGGGCTGTTCATGTGCTTGTAAACTAGATAAACACTTAGGAAGCTAGATAAATTAAAATTTCGATCTTAGATTTATCCTTAAATTTTTAAATATTCATCAAAATTTGAAAGAAATCTATCTAGAATTTTAAATTTTTTCGAATTTTATTGGCTCTGATTCGTATTTACGAAATAACTTCATTTAAGATTCAAAGTTTAGCAATTATTAGGATGGAATTTTCGACCATCACATTTATTTCGTTTTTTAAATCTCTTACATAACGATAAAATCAAGAGCTCAATTCTGGCTCAAGAAGTAATTTTTTCTTCCTGTAACGGAAATGAAGTCCACCCAAGCTAGGGGAAATGGAAGAAAGTTGTTTTTTTAGTCAGATTTCGAACTTTCTTTTATCCCTCTGCATTTTCCTACACCAATTCAGAAGATTCTTGGAATGTTATTTTCAGCTTGTACAGAAGTCACAAACAGCCAGCTCCTTTCCAACTAATTGTTATGGTGCAAAGAATATCGGATAAAAAGTCCACGAGTAAACACGGGCCAGAAGATTTGGCAAAGTCCTTTGCAGAGAAGTGACACAGGGATGTTTCAAAGGGGTGTACTTGACCTAATTGGCAGATATCCCAAACTGGGACCTTTCAGTCGTGTGTTTATCCCCTCTTTTATGGCATGTTTTGCGGAACGACTTGATTGGTTGACGTCGTTTACGCAATGGACATATCTTGTCCTCCTTTCTTGCTGACGTTGAAGTTCTTGGATTGGGTTGAATGCATTTCAGAATAAATGATAAGAAAGGAGATGCATTAAATCATTTATAAAAAACATAGAGTTTAAGTTCTAGGTACATTAAAAATTCTTATATGTATGCTGAATAATAGATAGATCAAAACTTTTAATTCTGAAATCGGAAATACTGAAAACTAAATCTTTGATTCTGAAGTATTGTAGACGGGGTTATATCTTTTATTCATTATTTTTTTTATATTTATTTTATAGAAATTTTTATGATGAGTATATACGAACATAAAAATCTCTATAGGAAATATAAAGTTTGTATTTGGCGAGTATATACAAATATGGAAATTTCTATATGCAAATATAAAATTTGTATTTGATGAATATATACAAATATGAAAATTTATATATAAAGCATTTTATATAAATATGCAAACTATATAGAAATTTTATGTGCAGATTTATACATTTGTGTATAAATTTATACATTAATAAAATCTCTACAAATCAAAAACGATGTACGCATTTTTATGTTTGTATCTTTCCTACGTATGATGAATTAAAGAAAATATTTTGCAATATCCCTGATTCTTAATAAAGTGTTAGATATCATTTGTTTGCACTTTAAAATATTTTCAAAAGCAATTGCTATTTATTATGTTATATTACATGTGTTACTTCTTCACCATGTAAAAAACAATCTGGAAATCAATCCTAAAAGGAATGCTATCAAACAAAGATAATTATGAAGGATATTTATTCAACTTTAAAATGGATAAATGGTTTCTGTCTCATTTCTTACTTCTTCCTATTTTCGGGTACACTAGCTCTACTTTCTGCTAATGTTGGGGATGTTTGAAAAAATGAAGAAAAATAATTTCTGTCATGACGCATTAGATACCAAAAACAAAATGCGGCTGCTAAATTTATTCATTACTAACTAATTGGGGAATACAAGTTTTTTAATGTAGTTTAATGGAATTTGAATTCATTCAAAAACCGTTTCGTAAATAATAGCATGAAAACGTTTATATTACACCTTACAGCATGAACTTTGAACATATACTTTATTTAGATAAAAAATTTGCTTCACTTTGACAGAAATTCTTTGCACTCTGTATATTGCATTACATAAGATGTATGTTTATGCATCAATGATGCGATTTATTTATTGCGTCCATCTCTTTTACTTAATTCACCAACCGATAGCCTTTATCTGCCTTTGTTCTTATGTTGAATTGTAGAAGGTGTTTGTAATGGCACTTGTGATCACTCATTGACATTTGTTGGTGTTGTTTCTGTCCATCCAGCAGAGAAGTGGAAATACTTCCTCCGAAAAATAATTTTTAATACATTCAGGAGATTTTTGCTGTTACTAATCGAGAGCTATTGATTGCTTTACATATAGTAGAAATTTCTTTCCAATCTAGAAGTGTATGAGAAAATCGAGAGGAGATAAGTCTCAATTTTACAAGGGAAACATGGCAGGTATAGGTAACTTCTTTCTAGAATATTCTGTGAATATAAAAGTTACCCTTTGTCTGGAAAAAATTCAGCCTGGTAGATCAAACTATTTGTTGAAATTTACTCCATTCTTGTTTTCCTCTGAAAGGATTTACTTTTTTCGGTAAAACATACCTCCGAAAGTTGTAATCTACCAATTTATTTCACTCTTTTTCTTGATGATTTTCAGCTGATTCAGTCGAATGAAATGAGGTTACTATTTAATTAAGGGACAAAAAATAAATGGAATGAAATTATTTCTTTAATATTAATCCGTATTGTATAGTAATGTAGAGTTAATCATTAATTAATAGTAAGGTTTACAATTAAGATACTTGGAAAAGAGAATGTACAATAATCTCTTTCCTATTTGATTTGGAAAAATATGTTATAGTGAATAATAATGTCAGAGGAAAATTAGTTTTTCAAGGCATTGCCCATCATTACGGAGTTAACTGTTCATTTAAAATTTTATCTCTCAAATCTTTTCTCACATTAGAATGCTTCAAAAAAGTTTTTGATTTTTTTTGATGAGGTTTACGTTAACTTTTTTTAACCTTTATGTTTTATTCATTTTAAAAAGATTTTATTCTATTTGGGTGGAGATTTAACATAAAAAATATCGTGTTTCGATCCTTTTTTTCTTGCGCAGCTATTTGATATCTTGAATAATCTTCAGTTGATATTTTGGTGTTGTTAGATTTATCTAATAATCATCACAACTATAAAATCAAAGAATTATAGCCAAATTCATTTTTCTAATTTAAGTAATTGGGCTGAAAATTCTTCACGTATAAAGTATTAAGTAATGGTGTATAGCACAACCTGCAGAACTAATATGAATAAAAATTTCAATGCTTTTCCAATTAAACTGTTTGTGCCTCTTATAGTGACACAAAAATTCGTTAAATTCATGTTAACGTCATCACTACAATAAAATAAAGTTATCATTTAGTACCCTTTTCAGTTTTATACATTTGTGAAATTCTCAGGAAATGACAACATTTCTATTCTAAGCAGAAACCTCCTTCAACCAATGCAGCCTTTAAAGAGAAAATCATTACAAATAGAGTTTATGCATATCAGGCAGCTCAGCTAAAGGCAATAAGGCATTATAAATTAGTTCAGATGAAACTAACAATTTGTTGTGATATCAAGAGTAATGTGCAAATGTGGTGCTTTGAATCAGGATTATATCCAGTTTGTATAAATATATTGAAAATATTCCTTCAAATTTAAAGTGCTTTCTAATTGGAGTATTTTCATGTTTCAATGCTAGAAGGGAAAACACTAAGGACAGCCAGGCCCAATCCTCCAATTGATCAAGGAAAGTTAATATTTTCCAATAATAACAACTGTTTTTTAAAAAATTAAATCTTTACTTCAGGAGGTGGTACTTCTAGGAGCAAAAAAGTTAATATGGATAATTAATAAAAATGGATTTATTTTAAAAGTTCTCAATGGTCTTTCATTATTTTTGATAGCATCATTCCTAATCCTGGCGAAAGGCATCGTCTTGTTTCTTCCTGATTCCTGACTGATTAGTCAAGGCGAATCTTAAATCTTCTTTTTGACGAAGAATCTTAAATCTTCTTTTGCCAAAGTGTAAGAGCTTGTTCTTTTATACTGACCTAAATTGTTACCATATGAGGCTAATATTCGGGTAGCCCCCAGCAACAACATGAAAAGTTAAGAATGTTGATTTACCATTAAGTATTTCATCATTTTTGATAACTCCATTCTTAATACTAGTGAAAAGCACCTTCTTTCTTCTGCCGGGTTCTAAAGAGGCAAAATTCAATGATGATTGATAAAGAGCAAATGATATGTTTCTAAGAGAAATTTTGTATAAAATTCAATAAACTTAGTCGAACTGTTATTCTTATTTTCAATAAAACTTTTGCCTGTTCTCAAACTGAATAAAATAAAAAATATCTAATAAATGATACTTCCATAAATTGATGTAAGCGATGAACCTGATGTAAGTTATAACTTTTCAAAGGTTCCTTTAAATGGCAGCCACTATAGCCACCTAAAGAATTTATGACATTTAAGTAGCACAGTGTTTTAAACAGGGAAATTGAAGAAGTCTATTGTTTCTGTGATCCTTTGGGGTACCTACTGCTTTTCTCTTAATTTATCCATGAATGGAAATGGATCGGGTAATTTACTGTATAAAGTATGCTCATATGTAGATAAACGAATTTCAATTAGATGGCTTTACTGGTTGCCATCATTAGTGTTTTTCTAGAATATCCGTAGAGGAAAACCAGATATAATAAAGAGTTTTATTAAAAAACAGGTATTCAGATTTAAGTTGGCTTCTGATAGCTGAAAGGATTTTAACATCGATTTCAATTTTATATGCTTCATGTTTTATTATGTATATTCAGTTAAATTATTAGTTAATAGCACTTAAAGTATAATAGCTGAACCAACATTTAAAGATATCATTATGAATTTAAATAAATCGTAAATGCATTTGCTGGCTTTAAGAGAATATGTTTCCATTTGATTTTCAAAAAGGCTTTCTAATCATAAAATGATATAAATTTCAAAAAATATTGAACGAGGCAACAAGAAAAGCAAAGAATTATAGAAATATTTATTCTTCTGATTAGTAATCAGCTTTCTGTGTATAAATTTATACTGTTTTGTTGCGAAGATCAAATTATGAAAATATATTCCCTTTACCGCCATCTCGTCCAAAAAAAAATCCTGAAACTGCAATTTGCATGGAAAATTGAAGGAAAATCGAGTTAAAGTTTGTGGAAGTTATTTCTTCGGAGTTCCTTGGCAAGTTGCCGAAAGTGCCAAATGCATTTAACTGTTGATGATCCGCCAGAAACTATTTAAAGTTAAGTAACAGAGGTCAAAAGATTTAAATTAATAAGAAAAGTCAAGCTCAATTGATATAAAATTAGAATACTGATCCATTAAAAAGATAGAGGAACAGCAAACGACAGCTTCTTATAAAAAACTTTTTTTTTGCATGCTTTATGCTTTCATCATTATAATTCATTTATAAGGATATCTTAAGTATTTTAACACTAAGCTAGGCGAAATCCTATTGATATCCAGTGAATCATTTATAATCTCATTCTTTAGTTTTTAAATTTGTTTAAATTATTTTTATTCACTATTATCTTTATGCAGATTATTTTTACTCATTTGTTTGTTTATCATATGAAAAGGATAAAACTTCGAAAAAACCCCTGCAGCAAAAGATTGCAGACAGTATAGTGCTAATTACAAGAATCAAAAATTAAATGCTTTTAACCATATGACAATAGCTGTCATAGCATATTTCTCAGTCACAAGTTCTGTATACAATTTTTTTCTACGATGTGAAATTCGAAAAATATCTGAATCAATTCTGTGATCTAAAATGATGATTTAGATTATGCAATCTATCAAACTAAGAATCTTTGAAACTTTGTAATTAGCAAATGCAACTGAATTAATTTCTCTATGTATTAGGATGCTCTTTTTTATTTCATTATCTTCCTAATAAAGGCTTTTTCGAATAGCACTGAATTCTAGTTATGATGGAAAAAATTCTTTGGTATAGCTATAGAGTCATCAACAGAGCTAGAATTTCTTCAGACAATCAATACTATATACAGGGTGGTCATAAAATAAATTTTCTTGTTTGGTGGCGACTGTAGCTGAAACGAATGAACGAAATCAACCCAAATTTCATATACAGATTGTGGAAGATATGGAAAGATGAATTTCTCAAAAATAAAAAGTACCAACATTTGTCGATATGGAGAATTTTGATTTTTCTTGGATTATAGTTAGGAATGAATGTGTGAACTTTTCATGAAACAACCTGTTTTCATTGATATTAAACTGGACGTCGTGCAACATTTCCAATATCCTTACCTTCCCTGTGCATAGCATATAGCATATGCTATGCACAGACATTTTCCAATCTACCTGTAAACTGTCAACAGCTGCTCATAACATTCCATCTTATGTTCTGTTTCAAGACATGCATGTTTGTTTACGAGCAGCCACGACATTTCACTGTCTAGTATAAAACAGTTTTAATAATAAAGTTTGGTATGGTAAGCTAAGGCCCATATTAAACACACAGCAACAGTCAATAAAGAGCAATCAAGAATATTTGTGACCAGGAACGAACTGCAAATAAGTATTTTGCTCTTTACTTTTTATAAGGAATGCAAGAAGCTGCTGTCAAGCAAGAGCTCGGAATATTACGTATCCAAATTTCCTCATAATAGCAGCGCTAATATTTCTTCAACAAGTAACTTTTAAGTAAGTAACAAGTAACTTCAATAAGTAACTTATTTATTTTTTTCTATGGAATTCATCTTTTCATGCCTTCTATAGTCTGCATATGAAATGTGGTTTCTTTTAGTTCATTCGGTTTAGCGTACGGTACCTCCAAACAATGAAAGTTATTTTATGGCTACGCTATGTGCACAATAATGTAAGAGTAGCATTTTTTTATTTGCAAATATAGATAAGGAAACCAAATACCAGAATATCGAATAAGGAAACGGGATGATATCAGGCTTGTTTACTGTATATAAATAATGTATTTTCGAAAAAAAGGAAAAATATGAAAATTGTAATAATTTTACTTAAATGCCATCAGCATTGAAAATTTTCCCCCACTAAAAATTTTCCATAGAAATACTTAGCTTAATCCACCACTATTTAATTTACGAAAGCAAGAAAAGTGTTTCTTGTTCATTTTGAAATATATTTGAGCACGAATCAAAGAAAATTTATCGCAACGATAAAACTTATCATTTCCCCCATTTCTTCCAAATAAGAAGCAATTCAAGAAGGTAGATTCGGCGGAGTAATCATCAGACAATCGACGGAATTTAATTTTAATCTTCTTACAGGGGCGAAGAAGTATTCGGTGTAATGGCAGAGTTTCAGCCCGGTTGACATCGCGCCTGTCGGAAGTGCGTCTTCTGAATTCCAGCGTTTAATTGCAGAGCCCCGAGTCAGGGAATGCCAGTCACTTGACTGGAAGATTAGATACGAATGAGATGTTGTTATGGGAAGTATGTCACAATAAAACTTCAGTTTGAGGAGAAGGGCTCATAGTTTTAGGTTGTTCAGCTTTTTCTCGGAACTTTAAAAAATAGTTTGACTTATTGCGGGTATTAAAAATAAATGCATTTGCAAAATAAACATCTACCAGAATTAACAGAGATTTTTATTTCTTTACTATCGGGTACTCAGCGCATTGCTGACGCAGAAGAAATAATTTTGGAAATATCTTTTGAAATTTAAAATAATAATTTTTGTTTAATTAAGAATGATTGATAGAGTAATATTCACTTTCGTATCGGAAATGAATACATTCATTGAAATTGAGTGATACATAAACGAGAAGCATAAATAATATTAATTCAATTTCTTCAACTTTATTATTCAAGAATTTAGGGTTGCCAATATTTTTATTTTATTTTTCTATCTTCAGCAGAAACAAATAAACGCAAGTAATAAATTCAAAGTTTCATCGCAATCGGATGAGCGGTATGGCAGCGGATAAGAGACATACAAACATTCATTTTTATTTATATATATTATTAAAAAATAAATTTAACTAAATGAAATTATTTTCGTATATCAAATAATAAATCATTTTTCTGCGATACTTTTTTATTCCGATTTTTCTCAGCATAAAAATAATCTTTATAACGTAATAAATACTAAATAAAGCACCATCTAAAAAGAAAGAAATTTTTTTAATGATATAAATTCAATCCTTTTCTTTTCAATTGAATAAAAAAATCAAAGGTCACAAAAATAGAATTTCATAGGATTATTTTTGATGGAAATTTTAATTAAAAAATTTCCTCCCATTTTTCCCCTATAAAATTAAACTATAGAATTGAATTCAAATAAAATTGAATTATAGAATTAAATACAATTAGAATAGAATTATAGTTATTTTGAAGATTCAAGAGGTAGGTTTTAAAACATATTTATAATTTTGAACCGGGGTCAGAATAAAACGACATTTTAACTTTTAATGATCCTGTTTCACATATAATTGCTTATTTAAAAACCTATCAAAATGTTTAATTTTAAAATCTATTATGAGAAGACAAACATAATCATAGCATTTATAATTTAAATAATAATTTTATGATTTTAATGAAGACTTTTTTTATTTACATTGATAAATTAATTTATCATAATATTAGAATCAGAAAGTGTTCAATATTCAATTATAATTATTCAAAAATAAAGATTTTGCATTCTATGTAATTGTTCTTTTATGAAACGTAAAGGCCAAAATATCGTTGATTCGATTGTAATTCATTTTAAAGCTAAGTTTACCAAGGGACCGATTTGCCCCCCCCCCCCTGAGAAAACTTTTTATTAATTTTCTTCAAGAAAATTAATGCCGTATTTTATGAGAATATTTAAATTCTTTTTTACTTACATTTATAAGACATACAACCGCAAATATTTTCTGTTCCTTTTTTTAGTTTCGGAGGAATGTATATAGTATACCTTCTTTCACCGATAAGGTCATTTTGACCATTCAAATAAATATTGTTCAGAATACATACATTTGTACTCAAATAAGCAACGCCTTGATAGAGACTCCCGTAGATACGGGTATAAATATGGAAATATATGTTAGCAAAATGAGTGTACATAAAAAGCAAGGAGACGAAGCCGAAAGTCAGTCATGTAGAAGCTATTATAGGTTATTAGTAAGACGGCGTGTGAATCAATGTTTTGGCAGAACATGATGGTAGAAAAATAGATGGTCTTGAAGACCTAGATTAGAAAATAAACACTTTTTTCAGTAAATAAACACAGAGGAACTGCCATTTCACCACACTATATATCAACAAATATATTGAAAATATAAAAGTTTTTGTCTGCCTTAAATTTATAAAGATAGGTCAATTTGTATTTTTTTTTCTAATTAATTACTGAAAGGAATCATTTTGACCCTCTTGGTCATAGAGAGTCAAGTTCAAGAGGTCATAGAGAGTCAAGTTCATTGGTTCAAGAAGTCCTCTTGAAATAGGTACACGTCAACTCAAGGTAAATCAAGTGTTAAATAACTATATATGAGAATTTTCTCATTGTAAACAGTACACATGTTTAAAAAAATTAAAAATTATTATTATGCTTCCACCATTCGAATATACTTCAAATTTTTATTTCTTTCGGAAATTCCAGTTTTAGAAGGCAGTTTAATTTTTAATAATCTGATTAAATCGATACTGATTGTATTTTGTTTCCTTAAATCTCACTGACATTTCTTCAACTTTGTTTTTTCTAAAGAAAATAAAACATGATTTATAATAAGCGCAAGTCTTCTTTTGAGCGAAACTCGAGCGGAAAATGAAACCAACTTCCTCTCCTTAAACAATTCAACAATTTCTGGAATGCGGCGAGGAGGAAATTAGATTTCAGCCGAATGCCTCCTCTTCGGAAATGCGAAATATTTTGGGGCGCAACGATGAAAAACACAGTCTCGGCTGTGTTTTCGGTTATAATTTAAATCATATTTTATTTCCGAATGTTCACGCAGAAATCTCTGCCCAATAACTAAACTATGATTTAAGCTTATTTTATGTAAAACTTTCTTGATGTAAACAAAAGTCATCGGAATTGTGTGCATATATCATATGTATGATTAAATACATATTTTGCATATCTCTTTCTAAACCGAGCCTAATTTAATCACATTTTGGGCACTTATTATATATTATTACTTAAAACATGCAAAAGAATTTTATTATATTTTTAAGGCACAAAAATTATTAAAATATTCAGATATTAGCAAAAATCCTCATTTTTAAAATCTGTTTTAACGCTATTTTTAATATTCCTTTTTTATTCTTTTAATATTTTTTTGTTGAAGCTCTTATCGGTAACTAAACATATAAAGAACTAAGCATAAAACAATTCCTCAAATTTAGGCTATTTTCCTTATATTTTAACACCTTTGAAAAATCTGCAATATCAATAACACATTTCAAAAATTTGTGGAGGGAACGAGTTGTCGGTAATATTCAAATATATATGTTCTAATTTAAAGATTTTAGAAGATTAAAAAGGTTTATATATTATTTATCGCAGAAGACCATTACGTAAAAATATGATAAATTAAAAACAATAATAATTATCGTACTTATGCATGTACGGCACTTCTTTCCAGATAAAATGATCCAATTTCTAGAAAATTTTGCATATTTATTTTAAGATAACAGAAAGAGTATTATGAAATTTTGAAATTTTGAAATGAAGGAATTAAATATTTAATTAAAAATTGATGAAATTGCAGTAATTTTGCAGTAATTTTAGGGAAAAATGTTCAAGAAAGAATATTTTAAAAATCTTCAAAATTTTGCCATCTATATTAGCTTATCTGCTCTGAAATCCTTTGAAAAATTATTAATTTAAAATTTAAATAAAAAATGACTTAACATAGTTCTAAAAGCAGATATAGTCAGCAGTACAAACACTCAAAAAAAATTAAGCAAAAATTCAAAGGTATCAGCAGATTGAATCGATGAAAACTTAATCAATAGTTTGTCCTTTTTCGCAAAGAAACTTCGAAGAGAATTATTCCGAAAAAGTGCACAGCATCTTGAAATTAAATGTTTCATTTTTTCAAAGACAGCAATGTTATTGCGCAAATTTTTTCTTCTAATAAATATTAATTCTTTAGAGAATTTGACGAAAACATTTTGAAACTTTAATACTTAATGGAAATTCGTAGGTATTCATTTGTTCAGCAAGATGTTGAAAGCGTCAAGATAGTCCGATTCGTATTAGTGTTGGATTTGTATACCAAGGGTTGTGATTATAAACTCCACCGGACGAAGACTATCCATGATTCATGGTTGCTGGTGTACATATGTCTATAATAGCCAAAAAGTTTCCAAAGTTGAGACAACACCAATAGGGGTGGTGAAAGGGGATGAAAGTAGATGATGAAGGGGGATGAAGGGGATGAATCTAAATTGCAATCTGTGAATGAGTGAATGAAATATATGAATAAAGTCTGCCAAGTGAAAACAGCTGTGACACATGTGTAGCAAGACATACTCTTATTCCTAGATGGTGCAATTGAAACAAGAGATGCTTAAACTCAGCTTGAAATCACTCACTTGAACATGAAAGTGCAATAAGCCACAGTAACAAGACCGTGAACAACTGTACCACTAATATTTCAAACTTTTTATTTTACTTCCGTATTATGTTGGGTTTTGTCCAACACAGTATGCTGGTAAATTCTTTGCTAATATTTACTATTTATTATTTAATTTTTTAATCTTGATATTTTTTTATTGTTTCCTTTTTTTCTTTGATTCGCAAATAAAAAAGTAACTTTGTATTTTTGGTTATAGATGTGTCAATGGCATATTCCTATAAATATGAAGTACTGCATATTGTATTAAAAATTCATTTGAAATTCACTCCGCTTACGATGAGAATCTGCGGAATATTTCATAATCGATCAACAATTTTTCTTTTAATCTATTGGATTCCTAAAGTATTTAATACACAGAATCATAATTAATATAGGAATTCAAGAATAATTATTGTATCTTATAGAATTTAAACTCATAACTTATTTCTTAATGGTTTGAAGGCCAGAAAACATTTTCTAGTTTCTTCAACATAAAAAATAATTAATACGCCATTCAATTATGTGTAGACTTTAATCACTTTTAAATGACTAGCAGCAATTTAAAACTTTATTACATATGCGGTTAAGCTTACATAACCCCAAAAAGCATGTTATTCAAATTCAAGGAGGTCTGCAGTGGGGAGATTTACTAAAATTAATTTTGCAAATTCGTTTGAGAGTACAATACTTTTGTTATTTTCTAGAAAATTACCTAATTTCTTGAACTTTAAATATATTATTCAATTAAGCATTATGAAGAAGACAAGCCAAGATTATTCTTACTTTTCTGAATAAATGAAACGAACGAAAATAGTTTTCATAAACATCACGATTAATTATCGAGACAGAAGTTACTGAAAACTTCAACGTGCTCACACAATGCCTTTATCATTTTAGCATAGCATTACTGCACTTTCTCTTTGCATACTTCTCATACAAGAAAGCTAAAATACTTGGGCTAAATTTAATATTTATTAGTTTCTTCAATGAAACCTTTATTTACTTTTATTTGAAACTCCAATATGAGTGTAAAATGCGAATTATTGTCTTCTAAAAGTTTTAGAAAGTCTGAAATCTTAAATCCAGGAATTACAATTTGGTGAAGTTCCTGTATGTTTAATTTGATCACGAAGACATATAAGCAGGCTCTTATATCTCACTTATGAAACAACAGATTTCATCAGAAAGAAAAAGAATTGTATTTTGCGTTTTGATATTTTTGTTTCAATACAGATTACTTGAGAAATATTTTCCGTTTACAGAAAGATAAATTTCAAAAAGAAAAAAAAAAAAAAATACGGAAGACTGATGAGAGGCGGAAAAGTTTTTGTTTTCGACGACTGGAATGATGAAGTGCTGTTTCTGAGAAAATAAATGAATGGTCGACATTAAGGGTTGAAGCTAAAAAGTCTCTAATGGACGAACGGATCGGTTTAGATTTTCCGAAAACACTTTGAAGATAACTGAAATTTTTTGAATGTGCTGACAGGCACAGCACAGATCAGGTAAAGGCTTATGCACACGAAGAAGAAAACTTTCCAAAACAGTTAACTATATTTATCTGAAAATATGATGAATATTTCATTTTTTTAAAAATTGAAGGTTAATGAAAAGAAAACTAATTTTATAATCATGTAAATTGGTTAATAATTATGTTTTCAAAATGTCATTTTTACGTTATCAACATATTCTTTCAAAAATGCAGTACTCCATCAAGAATATATTCGCGACTATTTGGCTTAGCTTTCTTTTATTGCAATTAAATGAGGAAATCAAAGCATTGCATTGACAACATTGCCAAGACATTGAAAGACGGGAGTTTGTTACGATTCTCCCATGTGTCATGACAATTGTTGCAAATTGACACAAATTGCAAACTGCAATTTGTGACAGGAAAAAAACAGCCTTCTGATTGTTATTTATTGTTTCATCAGCGTATAACGTATCTATATCGTTGCAGCTGTCTATGATTAAACCTGTTCAGTACGTACAGTAGGATGGAAAGAAAAAGACGAATTTTTTATTTTTTATTTGGAATAGAGCGTAAAAGTTGCCTTTTGGTGTAGATATAAATATGATAATAAAAAAAATTATAAATATGAGCAGTATTAAAATAAGTCTTGAGGTGCTGCAAGAGCGTTAAAGTTTCACAAAAAGGAATCCTTTTGATTTTTAATTTGTAATATCACAAAAAACATGTGAAGACGAAAGAAACCTATGTAATAGACAGGATGAAAATTAGAAGAGCAAGTTCAACAAATCGAAGAGTTATCATTAAAGACAATCGTTGTATTCATATAACAGAAAATAGAGGATTATTTTTGATGGGAGAAAATATACAACAATTGTTCAAGAAAAGAGAGGTAGTTTGTGTAAAAAAGTTATTTCAGAATTGCATGTTTCATCAATCTGGAAGCTAAACTCAAAATGTTTAGGACACCTAAATATGTTACCGGAAAAGACATAGCAGACAATATACTGGAATTTCTTAAAGATAGACAACAAAACAAACAAATTTTGAATTTTACTGCTGTTGGGTTAGGTGGTGCCGTTGTAAACACAAGGTATAATAACAGTGAGTTTTTTTATGGAAAAGAAAAATAGGAAAATCTTTACAATGTTAGTCGATTTGTTTCATTGTTAATATGATCCATCTAATCACACTATTATCTCACCTGTCTATAAAATAGATTTTTGTCTTCTTCTGTGGTTGCACTCAAGTCCTGTAAAGCAATACTAGCATCAGGAGTTCTATCTGATATTCTCATACTATCAGCAATGAATGCTACAGATGGCAATTGAATTCACATTTGAGTGCTTTTCTCTTCGCTCAGTTTCACAGGGTCTGGTTGCTTTATATTTTCTTGTCTATTTTATGGATCTGGTTGCTCTGTCTGTTCTTGTGTGTTCTCATTTAAAGAATACTTTTATTCTTTAGCTCCGAAAATAACCATTTCTGTTCTTGATTAAACAACTATTATCTGTAGTTGTTCGCTTTTTTTTCCTTTACTCTTCAGCAGAGAACTTGTAGTAGCTAGATCAAATCATTACCTATAAGCATTTTCTTGTCATCGTTTCGAAACTCTTCTTCCATAACAGGTACTTTTTTTTCTTTTATGCGAGTACAAGTATTTACACATTTACAAGCAGTAATATCGAATAAACTTTTAGCTTCTTCTCTAAATTTTATGAGGTTCAAATCAAACTTATTTGAAATTTTTCTGCTTTTAGACTGTACTAAATTTCTGTAATTAGCATGATAATCTTTTACCATTTGTGAAATTATTTTACAAGAAATAACGAGAACAGAAGTTTTTTCCATATCTTTTCTATTTTGTGAGCTAAAGTGTTACATAAAACCTAAAAAAACCTTTTCAGGCTTGATTCATATTATAAGGTTTATTAAAGTTTTTTTACTAATTCAAACTAACAAAAATCTTTAAAATGTTGCAAAAGGTATGTTTTTATGAAAATTTAACAGCCTTATGGCTCCAAAAGATGTACTCTGATATTTTTATAACTTTTATTTATCTTATCTACACCAAAAAACATCTTTTCAGTGCTATTACAAATTAAAAATCAAAACTTTATTTTTTCGTAAAAGCACTTTAAAATGTTGCAAAAATTTCCATTTTATGAAATTTTAACGCTTTTGCAGCTCCTCAAGACTTATTCTAATACTTCTCATATTTATAACTTGTCTTATCTACACCGAAAGGCAACTTTTCCGTGTTATTCAAAATTAAAAATTAAAAAATTTGGTTTTTTTGTTCCATCCTAAAGTACACCATTCGTAAATTGCTCTTGGAGTAAGGCTTTTTGTTTTTAAAGTGCACCTTAGTGAAGATTTCGAAATCGGAAATAAACGAAAAAACTGAAAGTGACTATCAAGGAAAAATTACACGCTACACTACGACTATACTATGTTGCAACTGCAGTAATTGGTTCATATTATCATTCCAATTTCGTTCATTTTTAATCAAATTGAATGGTATAGAATGCCTTTATACCTATGAAAGATTAATTCGAATTATAGCACTTATTACCGATTATCCATCATTTTACGGAGGTAGGAATAGTAATATCTTACTGAGTCAATATGCCACCTTCGATAATTTTGCACTTATTGAATGGAATTAACACTTAAAATTTGTTGATTTACTGATTTCTAGAAACAATGAATGCTTATAGATGTTAACTTTTTAATAAATTTTAGAAGTGGAAAGATACTTTTCATATGCCTGACACATCTAGTCAGGAAGCATATAAGGACAACTGATGCCTTTAAACTTTTTTGCACATTTTTGAAAGATTTACGCTTCTAGAAATAACGTGAAAATTTCTAATAAAAGTATTTCCAAATATAGCTACATTTTTCTGAAGCGATACCTTAAATTTTGAGCGCCATTCAATATGTTTTTACTTTGCTTTATTCTGGGAGAAGATGAGAAACTGAATTTTTAATATCCTTTATATTTATATTTTTCCTTAGGAATAAAAGATTTGGAACCAAAAACTGTATAAATCTATTTTATCAGAGCTAGAATCTGAAAACTTCTCGGTGCTATACCTTTATTTTTAAAATTCTTGGATACAAAGAATTGCTCATGTTACGGTAGTTTGAAACTTAAAAATTAAGTTTAGCGATACTGAAAACACATTACAAAATTGCGATTGAAGATCAAAAATAAATTCAGATTCCTTCTTTAATGTTTTTTTAAAAAGGAAACAGTTAATCTTTAAAAATTTGACCTTCGGGTTAATCAACTATATTAGGGAATTAGACAAACGAGTTCTTAATTTTAAGAAGCTGTGGTGGCTTGGTGGTAAGGTCTCGGCTAAGAAACTGGAGGGTTTGAAGTTCCAGACTCGATTCCACCGAACTATCATCGTGTAAGCGGGATTGGTGCAAAAAACATCGAAGCCAAGCTTCCTTTTGCAAGTATGGTGGGGAGAAGGGGGTACCAGATCAGATGCTGTCTTCGTCATCTAACCTCGGTTCAAAATTACGGGGTCCCTCCGAAAGTAACAGTAGCGTTGCTTTAAAACGGAACATTAATATAGCTAAACTGAACTAAACACCATTATTGCATGATTTGTCCTCAATAGTCATCATATGATTTAAAAAATTCAATTCTAACTCTGTTTCCAAATCTAATATAAGATGGCATGAAAAAAGTTCAAAATGCAACTGTCCAAGGAAATTATGGGAATTCTCCTCCTCGATGAAAGGATGATTCAGATCCTACTTTATGCTACGACATTTTATCACCGTTTGAAGTTTATCTAAGAGTAAATGAGTGATGATATTTCAAGTCGAAAATCCTCGAATACGAAACCGGCCGTTACTCTTGTAGCTAATGAGGTACAAAGGTGAAGTTAGATGGGAGATATTCTTTCTGTAGGATTGTATAAATATTTTTAATGATTGTTTATACCATCCATGAGTTATCTTTTCCCAAACAATCAAAAAACAAGCAAATAATTCGAATTAGACAACACAAAACAGTTTTTACCGGATATTAAATGCATTCTGTCTCTTTCTGTTGAAAGGTAATTTATTATTTGTGGTAGAAAAAGTTTCATTTGCGTTGTATTTTAAAATGAACGACCTAATAATTCTTTAATGAGCAATACCTTGGAAGTCATTTCAAGTTTGAGAATTAATATTTGTTATTCTATAAATAACTATGTAATTATAAAAATATTTTTGGAGAAGTCATCAGAGATGAAACTTGACATTGACATGATACCGATTATATCATATATCGAAAATGAGCTCAGATCGCAAAAAAGTTATTCCATAGGTATGACGGAATTTTAATGAATTTTCTCTCCAACAATTGGGCAGTTTCAATGAGATATGTAGGTTATAAATGCCTTTGGCTCCATCGCAATCATTCTAAGTTTACGCACGCATGATTATCCATGACAAAAATGGAAGTACAGATAGAGAGTTATTGCTCTTAGAGTAATTGTTTGGTTTTAATCTTTGAAACCTGATATGGTTTAGCCCTATTTTGTTGGGGAAGCTTCAATGAGATATGCAGGTTTTGTTTACCTTAAATGTATTTGGCTCTATTGCAATCACTCTGTGTTTACTCATGCATGATTATCTATAGCAAATATTGAAGCACAGATAGAAAGTTGTTACTCTTAGAGCAATTGTTTGGTTTCAGTCTTTGAAACCTGATAGTTCTATTTAAAACATCGCACTTCAAAATTCGAATGGTGTTTATATGTCAATATCTTAATTTTATCTCCAATGATAAAAAGAGCCTGGTGGTAAGGACTCGCCTTCGAAACAGGAGAGTTTCGTATTTGAGGGCCGATTCCGTTGAAGATTCGTCGTGTAAGTGGATATTATACACCCAAATCAGCTGGTGTAGTTTGGAAGCTTCTATGCCCCTCTTTGTTATGTGACAGCAGCTCAAATCTTTGTGATGGTGTCCCAGTTTTTTTCAAGCGAGACATTAATATAATTCCACCGAAAATATACGTTTCAGCACAAGTAAGGAATTATGCTAATTCAATAAAAGAATTCTTTCATGTTTTGTTTTTGAATAAAACAACTAATCCATTATATCACATACTGAAAGATTAAAAATTATCTAAACGATAAATAATTATATAGATAAAAAAAACTAAAGGCAAATATTTAAAAATATTTCATGAAGTTTTGAATCAATTAATATTAATACTCTTCTGTGAAAGAATGTTAGATGCTGTTTCTCGAGAATTCCTTTGGAACGTGTTCAGTTGATTTTTATTCATATCATTAAAAAGATTTTTGCATTTTCTTTCTTTCATATTTTGGCTCAATAAAAGTTCAGAATTTTTTTAGATTTAATTTAATCTAATTATTGCGTGCTTCAAAATTGTTATAATTATTATACTAATTTTTAACATATGCAATAAAAGTATAAAAGAAATGTATATATGTATTTCCTTTTTGAAGAGAGGTGTATCCATAAGCAAGGCATTTACACTACTTCTGAATTCTTTATTTACATTTGAATCGATTGAATTGAATAGATTTCTTTCGAAACTGATACCAGCCTCTCGCTCTGCCAATCATTTGCCTTCTTACATAGGGTTTAGTTTCCTCTTGTGAAGGATGCATTGTCTTTGTATTCTTTTTCAAATAAATTTTTTAAAAATAAAAAAATAAAATAAAAACTTTAAACCTTTTAAATAAAAACCCCGCATGAGTATGCCAGTTTGATTGGGCTAAATTTAAAATAACTCAATCTACGTAAAGAAAATTATACTTGAGGGTCTTTATGATCAACTTCTTGATTTATATTGATAAGAATTGCCTTCGATTGTTTTAAATTATTTTACAGAATTTAATTCAAAGTGAGGCACCTTTAATTAACATTTCAGCTGAGTTGCTAAATAATATTAAAGTCTCTAAAATATCATTCTGCATAAATGTTAATTCTGATTTTCTTTATTTGTAAAGAACATATATTTTTTTCGATGTTACAGAGTCTATCTTTAAGAACCCGGATTAAGTACACGGTAATTTAAGTAGATGCAAAGTTTATTTGTGTGCATTTGTTGCCCATAGAAACATTTAAATCGGTTTACCTAAATTTTAAGCGGTCTCATTAATAATAATTATCTTGAAATCAATTAAGTGGAATTTGTATTCGGTCGGGAGCATTCCCCCATTGTTGCGAAACTGCGTGGATAGTAAACAACAGACTAATTACAGAGATCGGAAATGAAAGAAAGGATGCTCCGAGAACCTCATTAATAATTTCATTTTCGGTGAAAGGAGTTCAATTGTTTCGTTTTGTTCTTTTCTTTTCTCAATGTGAAATGAAATTCGTAAGATAAATCCATTCCGCCGCTTGGAGAAAGTTTCCACTGAGGGCGATCATGAGGGAAACGCGACCCAAATAGCAAAATGTAGCTCCCTTATCAGTTGAAACGAAACAGAAATTCGTTATTAATTCAACTATTCAGATTGAGGAAAATTCAAAAGCAATGTTTGCAATGAGAGGATATTTCAATTGAAAAATATTCAAAGGTAGTAAAAAATACCATAAAAATTACCACCAGCTATTTTTAATTGAATTAAAGTAATCAATTTTTACATTCTTTATATTCAAACTTTTGATACTTACCTAGAATTCAGATTTATCACTAATCAAAATAATTTCAATTTTGTATCAATCCTATTTAACTTTATTTAATGTCTTTATGATATATATATATAAAGCATTAAGCATATTTAATTTTAAATCTTCCTTTCAATTTAGTTGCATGTACCTCGATACATGATAACATTTTTCGAAATTTCAAATTCAAGTGCAAGTAAGTGCAGCAATATTTAGAAAAATTATCAATTTTAACTATAAAAATTCTATTAAAACAAAATTTTAAACTATTACAAACACAAAAAGGTCATTTGAAACTTTATTTCAGTTTCAAATCGAAATTCAAGATGATACATTTCAATTAATAAATATTTGAAGTAATTGAAATCTTTTAATCAAGTATTTTTCCAAATTGTATCAAAAAATTAATTTTGAAATTATCAAGTAATCGAAAAATGTAAACGAAATTGTCATTGGGGTGACTATTATATTTTTAAACGGCATTACAAATATCTTCGAAAAATGATATGTATTGTAACTATTGAAAAAAAAAGCATTTGAAATTTTATCTAATAAGTGCTTATTTTTTATTATTTGTGTTTCAATATTTAAAACTTTGAATATTACTTTTTTAATGAAAACATAAGACCAAAGAAATACACACTTTACATAAATAAAAATGTATAAAAACATATATTTATTATCACCTCATTAATATAATGCCAAAGTTGGACCTCTGAATACAATAATGTACTCAGCAAAACGTTGCATTTTACATGTTTTATTCATATCACGCAGTTGAAAGAAAATGTGTCAGCCGAAAACAATCGAAAGTCAATATAACTTTGTATCATCCCTCATATATATATCTTTTTAGTGAATTCGTTTAGAATTTTGTTGCGAATTTTCAAATATCTGTAAATCTTGACTTTTGAATTTCTAAAACAAGATCAAAATGCTTGCAGATATATTGTGATAAACTTCAAACATCCATATAAGGTCTTTAAATTTTTTATTGTAATAATGGGAATTTTAGTCAGTGAATAGTGTTTCATTTCTGCTCTGTGAATGTTTATTCAATAGAGAAGCTAACAATTCTCCTCACGAAACACCTTAGTTGAATTCTCTAGATTGTATCGAAGTTGTCCAAGTTTTTACAAATTCAAAAGTTTTTGCTTCATTAATTTTATGAATTTATAGCTTGATTCAAAACAAAATTACTGCTGTTTTATTTTTCTAATGAAATATTAGAAAGATTCCTTTTACGACATGAAAAATCTCCTTTATAAAATTCCACTCGTTTATAAAAATGAATTTCGTCGTAGAAAGTTCATAATTTGATTTCTCTACAAAGTATATTATTTAATTCTGCTCAGATTTTTTAATGACGGCAAAGTTAGATAAAATTGTAAAATGTATAAATAATTTTAAGAATGCCGAAAATTATGACAAAATTTTGAATTGATTCGAACAATTTTAAACATTAAATTTTTTTTAATGTTTCAATTATTAAAAGCGAATAATAATCCAAACTTTTGCATTTAAACCTTCAGCATTAAATTTGAAATCATGAGGGAAACATGAATTGTTCCATCCTATTAATAAACTTTTCTCTCTAGATATGAGGAAGTTTGAACACTTTATTGCACAAAAATCTTTTGATGGCAAATAAACATTATTTTTTTATTATTAAGAATGCATATTGATTGTAAAATATAAAATGCGATTTTATTATTAAGAAAGGTACATTTCAAGCACTGAATCTTTTTGATCTGACAGATTTCAACTTTCAGCAGAGAATTTTTATAATCTATAAACACTTTTTTAAATATTTGAAAATTAATATTCTGCAGAGATGTTATTATGAATAGTGTTTCAGCGATTTCATTTTGTCTCTATAAGTCTGGAAGTAAATATGTTTTACCGAATATTGCTGGATACAATTTTGTTGACTAAGATGATGTATACACTCATTAAATTATACAAAATGCATTTTTTATAGAAAAAAAATATGCCAATGCTTTAGAATTTCTTCAAATTCTGCTTAAAATTCTTCTTTAGTGAGTTCATCTGTTTTATATCAGAAGGATGTAAAAAGGACAGATTAAAATCACAATAAACTAGACTATGGAAATGTCTTGACTAATTTCACGGGGCAAATAAATTTTTATCATTTTGTGAATTAAGTTAGCTATATGTTTGTACCCTCTGTCGTACTTTTCATGTGTTCTAAGCTTTAGAAACATCAAACATGAAAGATATCTTGATTCCAAACTGATAAATCAATATCAAATTCTGACTTCTGATATACGAATACAGTACAAAATCTAAAAATTCAGTTTTTTTTCCTCATTATTTTGTAATATTCAATATATAATTCAATATATTCAATATACACTGATGGAAAAAAAATACCAACACAAAGAAAAAATTATTGTACAGCAATGAAATTTTAGGAATACATTTGGCTAGGTAACATATTTAATTGATTAAAATTTCAAGATCACAGGTAGAGCCATTGGCGAGAAGAGCTATTTCAAATGTGAAATGTTGGTATATTAGTAACCCTTGTAACCGCCAGAATTTTGAATGCAAGCATGCAAACGTGCATGCATTGTGTCGCACATGTGTCGGATATCAGTTTGTGGGATGGAGTTCCATGCCTGTTGTACTTGGGTGGTCAATGCAGGGACGGTTAATGCTGGTTGTGGATGACGCTGGAGTTGTGGTCTAATGATGTCCCATACGTGCTCGATTGGAGAAAGATCTGGTGATCTAGCAGGCCAAGGCAACATGTCTACACTCTGTAGAGCATGTTGGGTTACAACACCGGTATGAGGGCGAGCGTTATCCTGTTGGAAAACACCCCCTTGAATGCTGTTCATGAATGGCCGCACAACAGGTTGTATCACTAGACTGACGCACAAATTTGCAGTCAGGGTGCGTGGGATAACCACGAGAGTGTTCCTGCTGTTATACGAAATTGCTCCTCAAACCATAACTCCAGGAGTAGGCTCTGTGTGTCTAGGCCGCAGACAGGTCACTAGCCGGCGTTCACCTGGCCTAATTCTAACCAACAAACGGCTATCACTGCGACCAAGGCAGAACTGGCTTTCATCAGAAAACCTAACAGATCTTCAATCCGTCCTCCAATGAGCTCTAGCTTGACACCACTCACGTCGCAAACGGCATTGGTTTGGAGTCAGTGGAATGCACTGTACAGGGCGTCTGGCTCGGAGCTGTCCTTGAAGTAACCGATTTGTAACAGTTCGTTGTGTCACTGTGGTGCCAACTGCAGCTCGAATTTCAGCTGCAGACGCAGTACGATTAGCCACAGCCATACGCCGAATACGACGGTCTTCCCTCTGAGTAGTTCCACGTGGCCGCCCAGAGCCTGGTCTACTTGCGGCAGTACCTTCCTTTGACCACTGCCGCCAATACGCATGCACAGTGGATACATGCCTGCCAAGTCTTTCAGCAATATCGCGGAAAGAAATCCCACCTTCTCGTAGCACTACAACACCACCTCGTTCAAACTCAGTGAGCTGTTGATAATGGCTTCTTCGTCTTCTAAGAGGCATCCTTGACTAACATTAACCCCCTACGTCAAATCTCAACTGTAAATAACGATCACGAACCTGACAGCACTTATTTAAAGCAAACCTCATTTGCATGTTCATAGTGTCGCTACTATCGCCACACTTACGCGCGTAGCTCGAAATTTGAATCGACGTCATCTTTCAGATGTATAAACCCGCCTACCAAATTTCGTTTATTTAGCACAGCTCCTTCCTAGTGTTGGGATTTTTTTTCCATCAGTGTATCATATAATTTAATAAAACTTTTAAAAACATTCTATAATTTTAATATAATATTTATATTAAAAATTTTGAATACTGCAAGTCAGAAACTATTTTTATTCTTAATGAATCATCTAAGTTTAAATGAATGGTTTCTGACTTCGTTCAAATAAGAATATAAATACTTTTTAAAAAATTACTAGAGTTTTTGTCGAGAGAAGTTTTCACTGTTTCTATAAATAATTTTGCATCTTAGTTCAAATAGAGAGCCTCGTTGAAACAGTGTTTAAATTAAAATGCAAGAGAGAGCTAAAATTTTTTTCCCTTCAAAAAGTTTATTTATCATCTTCATAATAATATTCTTCGGCAGGAAATGTGACACAATTTCTAGAACGAGTTTTATAAAAAACGAATTTTTTTATGCATATCTTATGAAATTTATATTTGTTGTCTAACAGATCTGGAGATTATAAATTCGCTGACGAAACAGAAGATTCGACCAGCAGTAAAATTTTATCGAAATGCACTGATGGGGCCGATAATTATTTTTCCAGTGTTTTTAGAATCTGAGATATTACAGCATGAGAATATCGTGTGAATATATTTTTTAGGGAAAAGAACATTATTTTTATTCTGTTTATTATGAAACTAATTCAGACCGGAAATAAATTAATAGAATTAATAGAGTTAGCTTCTTTTAGCGATCAGTTTATTTGCCTTTATTTTGACTTTGTAGGATGTCAAACCATTCATACAAATTGATAATACATAACACGGAATCGTTCTAGTCTAAATTACTGCTAATCTAGTCTAAATTAAAAAAATATTTAAGCAACGGAATGAAATCGGAGGTAAAAATCTCATTTCGCAGGTAATGTTGAAAGAAATTGATTTTTATATTATCAATTTTAACATTGGCAAAAGCAAGTATTACAATGTATCGATGCATCTGAATTGAACTGCAAGAAATTAAGAACAAATAATGAATCTTTCTTATGCAGGCCATGTGTTTTTTAATTCCTCAGTTTAGACATACACAAATAAATAAACCTATAAAAGTTCAGTATTTAGAATTATTTGGTATAAAATCTGATATTGTTAAATGTATGTCGATAGATAATTTAAGAATTATATTATTAGAAATTTCTCCTATACAGATTTTTCCTATTTTATATTATCATGTAAGCTTCCATGCAGAGGTAAAGACAGATTTGATTTTATGGAATTCGCCCGCAATTGAGAATACATATGAAATTTCCTCTATATTGATCTTTCTGTTTATCAAATTTCCTCTATCTTGATCTATCTTTTGAGTTCTCTAGTTCTCAGAGATCTAACTCCGCCGAATTCCCATTTATCAGTATAAATATCAATATATAAAGAATGCTTTGATGACGGTCTTAGATGAAAAGATTTTTTACGATAAAAATATATACTCTCTGAGTCATATATATATATAAAATTCTTTAACCAACCAGATTTAATATCTGGTCTTACCGTTGTTAAAAGAAAAAGGACTGTGTGTTTGCACTGGGAGAAAAGAAAAACAAATATTTCTGTCGCAATCTATTTTTGCTAAATGCCAATCATAGAGATGGCACGAGAAAAAGGTGGAAATATTATGAAATGCCAATAATGAAACAAACTCAGCGCAAACCTCAAACAAGCTGCTGTGTGGAGTTGACAAAAAGTCTTTTGTTTGGGTATGGACATAGATGTAATTGCGTGAGTTCATTGACAATGAAAACCTTGGGTGGATTAAATACCAAACAGATGAGAAAAATTACTTTTATTTAACCAATATACATCAAAATGAGTGGTTTAAATAGAAACATCGATAAATATTTTCTTTTATTATGTTTAAGGGAAACTGATGATCTATTGAAAGATTCAATCTCTACGTCAATCGGTATTCCTTGATTCAATTTGAATAATCAATGTCACAAGTTTTTATGTTTCTACAAATTTAATCTTTCTTAAAATTTAATAAAACTTTCAAAAAATACTATAACTATATTTGTATTAAAAAATCTACTTATGTATGCTTATTAAAAATATTATTATTACTGCAACTCAGAAACTTTTTTTTATTCTTCATGAATTATCTAAGTTTAAAGGAATGGTTTTTGACCTCGTTCAAATAAGAATACAAATACTTTTTAAAAAATTACTAGAGTTTTTGTCGAGAGAAGTTTTTACTGTTTCTATAAATAATTTTGTATTTTAGTTCAAATAGTGAGCTTCGTTGAAACAGTGTTTAAATTAGAAAGGATGAGAGAGCAAATTTCATCTGATGAAACTTTTACTGTTTGCAAGACAAACCAATTGAATTAGTTTTGCCTTCTCTGCTAACGAAATTCTTCCTGTTTTGGTATGAACGTTCAAGTACATTCCTAAAGGTTAATTAAATTCGGAATAAATTCTTTCTTTCAAATATGTTCCTTCCTTTGTCCAGAGAAATTTTTGTATACATACGGGCACACATAGACGCTTTACCTCATCTTGTCCACTAGCTTGATAAAACCTGCTACAGTGATATAATCCAAATCATTTATAATTTTTTTTGCCAGGTCATATTACTACTGCTGAATAATATATTATTTCCTATAACAGAAAATTAACCTTTAAGTTAAAGTGGAAGTGATTAAATTTGAAATACAAAAAAAAAAAACATTTTTTGGTAAAACTAAGATTTTTAAAAAAAATTTGGGTACAGAATGTAGAGCTACTTGGATTGAAATTTCATGTACACCACAGAATAGTTCCCATAATTTAAGCATCATCTTAAAAAACTGTTGAATAAAAGTTTATTTCTGATTCATCATCATGTACAATTTTTAACATTGCTTTTAAAATAATATTTTAAAGCACAAATAATAATATTTTATATTGCTTTTTATAAATATTTTTTAAAATGTTATAAAGTTTAAAGTAAAGTAAAGTAAAAAGTAAAATAAACCGTTTCTATGTACTTTGCTCAAATCTGACTGAATTAAAAGTTCTTAATATTATAACATCAGAATAATTACAATCTAGAGTCATAATTTCAGGCCTACCAGTCTTAAGGAAACCTTGGTCGCTGATTAACTTATTTTCTTAGAGATGATCGATTAAAGAATTCAAAATCGCTCATTTTTTGTAAGATAGTAATCGTTATGCTTCACTGAGTTTTAGTTAAAATAAAGCGAACCTTTCTTTTTATTTCAATTTTTTTTTATCTTTGAACACCGAATTGTGAGTCGTAAATGGTTGCTGTATAAAATTTTTTAAAGCCTTATAGACATAACACCATGTACATGAATTCTGACAAATACTCAAAGATGTATTTGTTTCGCTGTCTTTTACGTATGCCTTATTTTTATTGCACACATGAATATTTCTAATGGAGACCAGTTCCCTGATATCGTGGTACCCTTAAAAACTTAAATGTACTGTCCATCTATCATCTAAATTTTGGAATATTGTAACTTCATTTTCTATGTGCCTCTTAAACTACACATTAACCAGAAATATTCTTTTTAAAATTTAAACAATTGCAGAAAATGAGGCATTCAAATAGTTGATGAAACAATCTATTTTGTATATATATATATATATATATATATATATGATAATGCAGCTATATGGTTTATACTTTTGTAACCCTTGAAGTAGCGTATTTGAATTTACATTTTTAAGGGATAAAAAGAAAGAAATGGTGGCTAGATCGTGGAATAAATTGTTAAATGAACTTTTTTCTAAAATATATGCTAATTTGTTTTTCTGATGTCGACACATTTCACTGCGAACTTAAAATTTTATTACAAAAAAATATGCTTCCAGACAATATGATTAGGTTTTTGTTGCTTCTTTTGTCTTTTGTATTCATACATTCTTTCAAATAACCTCATTTCCATGCGAGACTTCAAGTTTAAAATTTATTATTTATGAAATTTGGATTTTTATTATTTGCGTAGGATGTCTAAGGCATGTGTGCTTTTATATTGAAAATTTTGTTTCTTGCTCTCTTTTCTTTTGCTTTTATGTTTAATTTTAAGAGATAACTTGAAGAGGCATTTTTTTGAGAAAATTAAATGCATCACTTTTGTAAATTTGAAAAAAAAAATGTTTGTAAAAAATGGAAAAATGATAATAATATTCTAGTTTTGAAAAAAAATGTCCTATGGAATATACCTTTTCTGCTTTATTCCCGTTATTCATATTTATAACCCAGTACTAATCAATTACATATTTAACAAATTCGATCATAAAGCTAGTTGAATTGTGACAATGATTAAGCATCAACTTTTAATTATATGATATTAGTGGAAACTCTATAATCTTACGAATCAAATGCAAATACATTTTATATTTAGAAAAGAATCGGTCAATTAAAGATTCTGCACTTTTACATTACTGCTTTCGAACATCGATTTAGACATTATTTTATAATATTTGTGAGGTCACGCCATTTCTGCTAATTCATTCTGTAATTCAAGTAAAATATTTCAAAACTTAAAAAAGAAAGAAAGCATTTTTCATATGATGCATATTTTCTTGAGTACCAAAAGAGCCCGTAACAATGTATCTATTTGGAGATGACTGAAGTCACTCATTCTTTATTTATATACTTCTTTGTTTGAAATATACAAAAAAATAAAGTTTTGATAAGTTAAAATTACGACAGTGGAATTTTAAGGAATTGTTTTTTCAGACTTCTCTGAGAAATCGTCGTTGAAATCTACACATCGAAAGTCTTATCGACAGACAGAAGATCAGAAATCTCTTCTCCACGCGCTTTCTACATATTTTTAATAATTTAAAAGCTCGATACACTGAACGAATGCTGTCTGGATACACCTATATTTTAATTAAACAAATTTTTGTACAAAATTCTGCACGAGTGAATGACATTATTTATACTTTAAATCACTTGAGTCAATAAATTTAATGCAGAAATTACGAACTTTAAACTTATTCTTTATATTTCAAGGTATAGGATTATTCCAATGATTGTTCTAATTTCACTTCGATAGCACTTCACGAGTCGAAAGTGGATGATAGTTCTAAAGTGATAACAATTTAAATTTCATTGTTCTTTCTGCTTTGAACAATAAAATATTTTTTTATTTAAAATTATATAGTATCAAAATTTTTTATTAAATTTGAATATCAGAATTAATGGAGGTATAAAATTTAGACATCATTCGTTTTTGAAGTACATTTATTGACCAAGCAACATAAAATTTCATGTTTCTTGAAGGCTAGAACTTTTCATTATTAGGAAATATCTGTCTTTGTACAATAAATTAAAAATTTATTATTTGGTAACAGCTAAAGCTATCAAATACTTATATATTTTATAGGCACTCAGTATTTGCAGATAAATATATAATATACGAATTTGATTTTCATATAAACAGGATTTTGAGATAATGCTCTTCCTTCCTAGGTGAAATTATTAAAAATCGATAAAAAAGTAAAAAAAGACACATCAGATTTGTCAAGAATTTAAATAGAAAAAATATATTACCAGAAAAATTAATTGGTAAAAAAATGGTCTGTATCAATTTTTAGGTATGTACGAAATATGAGGAGCTGGTGTCATTATTAGTGCATTTTGGAAAACTGTAAAGATTAGATTAAAAATCCTAATGTCCTTTATCTTTCTTCAAATAATTTTCTATAACTTAAAACTAAGTTTTAAAATACAGTAGAAACCATTTTTGTGCTATACTTATTAGAGTATTCATGAGCAATAATAGTAATAACTGAACATAAATACCATACTAAAGTTTTAAATACCAAAAAAAAAAATTAAAATGTGAAAAATCATCTGACTTCAAAGTGTATAATTCAGCAACCAAACCTTGTCTCTGCCAAATTAGATTAACTTAAATCAACTTCCTTTACCAGTCCTTTATAATCAACTTCCTTTACCAGTCCTTTATAATCAACTTCCTTTACCAATCCTTTATAATCAACTTCCTTTATATTTGGATACATTACTTTCTTATGTGGTTAACTATTGTTATTTAATATTTTTATTTTCCAATATTAAACTATCTTATTCTCTTTTGCTTGGTTTTACTTTCATATGACTTTTATTTTTAAAGTTAATTTTAAGAGTATTGATCTCTTCTGGTTCATTATTATTCTAAGAAAATGATGTAAAAATGCTTATCTTAACAGAAACATATTCTTAAAAATCAATCATATGGAGCTCACCCTTAACTCGATGTGACACGATACTTTATACACGATACCCTAGTAGTCCAACAAAAAAGCAAAATTTCGCCGACTAAGGATTCACTTAAGATAAGTGCTCCTAAACTTAGATTTTTTTAACAAAATAAAAATGGATGTTGTGATAAAAATGAATCACTTTATGGCGAAAAATTGGAATTGTAAAGGCAATTATGATACGCATTTTTCTGTGAAAAAAAAAAAAAAACGATTTTCGACAAATTGCGAAAATTTGTAGCTTAATCTTTATGATCGATACAAATACGCACTACATTCTTATTTCTTAAAATATTCTTTCATCCATTAAAATGCTACATGTACCAATATAAAAGGATAGTATTCCGCAATATCGATTCCTTTCTTAATTATCTGTTGCGTGAATGAATTCTTTGGATCACTTAACACACATACTGACAATGTCTTTTCTGGTTTCATTTAGATTTGCTTGTATTACCTTGATTAGTATTATTTTTCATGTTTCTTAAATTTTCCTTTAAGAATTATTTCATTTGGAATGCATGTATTTAAATTTAACTTTATTCATTTTTAAACTTTATTTTAACTATGCATCTACAATTCTATCTTCTGACTTTTATTAATTATTGTGACTTTTATTAATCATTCTATTGAATTATTTATTGTATTTATTAATTATTGTTCAATGGATTATTGCCCATTTGTTTCGTATATTTTTATGTAAAATGTATAGATATCTGTATCTTTTTCTTATTTAATTTCCTTCCTGAAATTATTGAGTATTTGCATCTGTGGACATTGTAATATTGTGATCTACAATACAAAAATATTTATATTGACTTGGAACAACACAACCTGATTAATGACTTGAAAAACAAACGTAAAATTATTGTTATTATTATTGTGAATTCAACTAATAAAAATAATACTTCACAAAGCAGGTAAACTCGCATGAAATGCTTAAGCTAAATTATTGCTTTGAAATCATATTGAAGAAAGTATAAAATGACATTACAGTCCAATTCAATGAAAACTTATGCTGTAAAAATAACTAGGCTTATCATGCTGCTGTCAAGACACGGATATTGGTTCTATTAAAGTAGGTAATACTAAATTCGAAAACACACAAAACTAAATGATTAAAAATTCATATATGCAGAAACATATTCTAATGAAGATTATTTGGATTCTCGAAAGTAAATTAACAGTTGTGATCAATTTCATTACATTAAATAATAATCATGATAAAAGTTTTTAATCGGCCTAAAAGTAAGTATTAATAAGTATTTAATCACAACAAATCTTTCAATACAGAGTGTTGATTTTCTTATTGATGCATTTTCAATAATGTAAATATGTACTTCATTTCAAACGCATTAAATGTTTGTCATTTCTTTCATTCATCACATGAAAGAAAACTTGATATAAAAATCTTTTGCCATTGATTTTTTAATTATATAGCTATTTTATTTTAGTAACTAAAAGAACACATAACTATCTTTTCGATTTCCTTACAATTTAAATGTTGAATTTTTTTTTCTAGGAGTTTAATAACTTTTAATAGCATTCTAATTATTTTATTCACTTCGATTATTTTACCACTTTCAAAAACTGCATAATATAAAAATAATTACCAATCAATTCTGAGTTCAATAAAAGTATTTCACAACAGAATGAAATCAAAATAATAATAAATTTTAAATATTTTGACGGACATAAAGTTATATTTTTCGCGATTAGAAATTATTTATTTTATGCATAAAAGATAAAATAAATATGTTTATTCCAATATTATATTTACTTAATAACTATAAGTTTTTAAATCAACGTTAAAAACTTATATTATTTTTAATTATCTCTTATAAGTTTGCCATCAGTAAGTATTAAGGGAAATATAATTTGTTTGTTATTGGTTGAAACAATTAAATGAATACTTATAGTTAGCTAATTTATATAAATCAAAAATTATTTTTTCTTCCTAATTTCGTAAATATTCTGAATTGGAATTTGAAAAGCAAGTGCAATGAATAATTACAAATAAGCAGTTTTCTGTATATATTAGGCTTAAATTAGAATGTTTAATTATGATAGAGAATATGTGAGAGTGGAAATTATGCTTAAAATACTGATTTTCGTTTGAATTTTAATGTGCGTTATCTATCCTTCGTTTGCATCTTAATTATTTCTCGATATTTCAAAGTCCTTTATTTGCATAGAGTTAAAGTTCATCCGCTGGTCACCAAATATTGTAAAGATGAAATTAAATTTGCTTAAAAGAATGGTTAAGTAATTGGTTATTCGAATGAAAAATCATACTATTTAAACGATTCAATTCGGTTAATTGAATGAGTCGATTCATTCAGTATATGAGTATGAAAAAATATTTTAACGAGTCAGAAAAATTTGAGCAAATGTCCAATTTAGCTAACACATCCATTTCCTGATAGGTTCATCCATCTTGCTTTTCTACAAATTCGTAGCATTTATTTGTATCCAGCGTACGAAAGAATCCTCTACCGCATAAATGCGTGCGTTTATACCTGATATTTGTGATTTAAAATACTGCCTCGTTGTTTGTCTGAAGTGGGTTACTATGGCAACAGCTATATCCCTCGAATGCGTGAGACTTTAATAACTCCGTCGTGGGTTTTGGGGACCACGGAGTGGAATGACAAATGTTGAAGACGTCTCAGAATTTCCTTTTTTACGGAAGATTGTAAAAACAAAACAAAACAAAAAATTCCCTTATTATTACATTCTTTTCCCTCGGGTGTGTTTTTCTCGCATTCTTTTAAATATAAGAAGTAACACTAGTTATATGATGTTATAAAATATTAGAGCATTGAAAAAATCGGTGACCTTCATATTTCCCAAGCAAAGAACAATTGTTACTTTAAAAGAACAATCAAAATTGTATGTCTATTGTAAACAGCATTGTATACTTCATTGCAAATTCTTGGTATTTTAAAATAGCCTTCTATTTGTTTGAAAGCGGCAGGAAAACATAAATAAGTATATTCAAAACACAATTTGACCGAGTTGTTTCTGATATCGTCTTATTCTTTACTGATGTATATTTATTTCCTAGGATCTTTAGGACATCAGAAAACTATAAAAAGCAGTAAAAATAATATACAAGGTCTCAAATTTCATGTTATGATGTGACAACATTATTTTTAAGTCATTATTTGTCTT